>JBBBDQ010001092.1:2417500-2847500 GCA_037127315.1 Ascarosepion bandense
TATTGACTTGCTTGGGGTGAAATGATTAAAAAAAATAAAGTTAAGTGTCAATTGCAGGGAATGTAACAAACGTTACTGACAGAATTGAGCTAAGCTAAAAAAACAAAGTTAAGCTTTGTTTAAAATGATTATTCATCTATTCACTATCTGCATGATTTTGTATACTCACCTGCCTAACCTATAAACAGTTTCTCGAGTCCATCAGTAAAATAGCAACTGTCACCTGATTTCCAATCAGGTAGGAACTGAAAGGACGGACAAAGGAAGAGAAGATGGTGTGTGTGTTTGTGGGGGGCTTAATAGTAAATAAAAATCAATAATTATATAAATGAAAATCTGATGTGGTCAGACGAGGAATGGAGTTTTAATTTGCACAATCCCTGATGACAATATATTCCTTCAGAGATGCAGGAGATATCCCAACAGCTGGCCTGGCTAACTACTTAGGAGAGGAGCCAGTCAGTTAAGTGCCATATGTGATACACGCTTGGGCGATCACGTCTCAAAAGAGACATGACTGACTGGGCAGAAGATTATCCCGCAGTAGGTTGCCATTGCTTTCTGCGGTAGACTGGTTGCCAGCCAAGGCTATAGAACCCAATCTGTCCTGTTATTTAACCCATAACTGGGAAGAAGAGACAGATTAATACCTTTCCTAAGGGTATTTGCGTGTAAGTGAATGCAAGGAATTCAACTGGAATTTGAACTCTGTTCCTCGAGTTTTCGTTCCGAGCCGATATCCACTGCTCCACAACGCACCTCAGGAGAGGAGTACTTCAGCAAAAAAGCTGTGTTCATGGGACATTATTGTCAATGTTCCATCTATCTTGACAGTTTAATGGGTGGAGTTAGTAATGAGGATAAAACTGGCACAGGCCAGAGGGCTATATTTCACTTGTTTTCTGTAAGATGTGCAAGGACCTGTAACAATCATGGAAAATTCTTCAAAATTTATGATTATATATGTAATTAATAAAAGATTTACCACATAGCTGATTGATGTTAACTTTAGCATCCCAACTTCATAGTTTCATAGATAGAGCCTTCGAGAATCACACTGTCCACCCATCAAGGGATATTAACAATTGACTATCATAAGTTGATGTGTGTGTGTATATGTGTGTTTAAGATCAAATGAAGAACAAATAGGAAAACATTTATAAATTTGACTTGCTTTGCTAATTTCTGTGGGGAATGAGGAGATAATGTTTTGGTATTTCAAATTCTATGTTGTTTGTTTTCATTTAGACAGGTAGGGTTTATGGCCTATCATGTTGAATACACCGATTCTCACTCTATTACCAAAATTAAGCAACACTGAGCCTGGTCAGTACTTAGATGGGTGACTGCTTGGGAATACCAGGTGCTGTAAGCATTTAGTGACAGATGTGTGTTGTGGTGCAGTGGATATCAGCTTGGAAAGAGAAATTGGTGAGCCAAATTCGAATTCCAGTTGAATACCCTGCATTCACTTAAGCACTGGTACCTTTGGGAAAGGTATTAATCCATAGGATTTGGGGACCCTGCTCTTAAAAACAAATCTCAATGAATCTTGATACTCGAAAAGAAAAATGTTGTAAAATTAAAATAACCTTACCCAAAATCATTGGTTATGACCTTAAATGATCCCATAAGGATTGATAGGTCGTTAAACCTCGAAACAAACAAACAAACAAAATCAGACAGATAGATATTACATGTTCATATTTTTTTGACATTTGCATGTCTGAATTCTACTGGGTTTTATATGAATTGTCTTATAGTGTGTTTTTCTGAAGATGGTAGCTAGAAAAAATGGTAAGTGACCTGGCATCCCGGCTTCAGTCTCTTTCCCACTGCTATATTATAGCTTTGCTGTATCTTTGTGACTGCAGACAATTCTAGTGAGACAGTTGTGGTAAGGATCATTAAAGTTTGTGGATATTGCCTTTCATCAGTTATTTCACAGATTGATGGATGTTAAATATCCCATCCATCTGGCAACCACTATTATGCTCCATTCTAATCCTATTAACTTATGTCAACTTGCCACGAACAGCCTAATTGGTGTTCCCATTGACTTACCAAATGTCAGAGCACAACTGATATAAGTCTGGACATTTCCATGATATTCCTGTTTTTAAGAACTCTGGAGAACTCTTTGACCTCTCAAATTATCACTCTTTTAATCTCTTACTGCTTTTCAGTAGGAGACTAATAAACTAATCTTCTTGGAAAAACAATATGGCTTCTGTTTCACTAGGTCTACCACCAATGTGATAATGGCCATCACTGAATTTGTATATCAAGTTCTATATAGGAATATTGAAACTAGGGTTATGGCTCTAGGTATCTCAAAGTCTTTCAACATGCTGGCCTTCTATGCAAACTCAAGGACTATGGTGTCACTGGATGAATATTTGGTTAAATCCACTTGTTCCTATCAAATCATGAAATGAAAATTGTGTCGAACAGGTTTACTTCCAGATCTTTTCATACAAATGTGGAGGTCACCTAAGGCTCTATGCTGTTTCTAATCTTCGTCAATGATCTTCCTAATATCCTCAGTTCCCAATAAGGTGATGGATGCTTTTATGGGCACTACAATCTTAACTTCTTTTAAATCAGATGTCAATCATTATCTCTATAATCTTCACTTCCCACCACCTCGTCTTCTATTTATATCTCACACCTCATTCAGTAGCCATCTATTGGGAGTGGCTCTTTAGTTTTGGAGTGAATAAAAAAAATGGTTGAAAATTGTTGTAGAGGTACATCCTATCCTACCCCGTAATGGATATGGTCTAGTCTATAAAAAACTGACTAGAGCGAACTGTGGGCATACGTCAGCATACGTCACTAGACTGACACATACGTCATAAGCAGAGACATTTGCTACTTGATCGTTATTCCTGTTACTATTCATTGATTGTTCTTGTATGTCTATTGGTTTATTGTACTGTTGTATAATAAATCTCTTCTAATCTATCTTCAATGTTAAGTATTATTCTTACACTATTCTTTTTCCCTGATATTCTTTCCCGGATATATCAAAAATATATTTTAAAAATTTCAGGTTGCAATGAGAAGGCATAAAAAAAAACTTTTATAAAATTTTAATTCTGAAAAATAAAACTTAGAACAAAGCAAAAGTAACTTGTAAACTCATTGAAAATTTTCAAATTGCATAATTTTGTTTTATGGGCTGCTTTTCAGCTGGAGATTATGTATCTAGCTAATCATGTGATAGATATTTGTGCTATGACATCCAAATAAAGTTACACCGAGTTTCAAGTATGTTGGTTGGTTGGTTTGTTTTATGGCATATCAACCTCAGTGGGTCATTTATTGCCAACTAAATTTTTTTATTTATTTATTGCTGGTAATACCTTCTTCTTTCAACAATTTATTGTTGTTTTTTTTATATAAGTTTCTGTGTCTAGTAATACTTTTTTCTTTTCGAGTATCAAGATTCATTGGGATTTGTTTTTAAGGGCAGGGTCCCCAAGTCCTACCCTGTTATTTAACCCATAACTGGAGGGAAGGGACGGATTAATACCTTTCCCAAGGGTACCAGTGCTTAAGTGAATGCAGGGTATTCAACTGGAATTTGAACTTGGCTCACCGATTTCTCTTTCTGAGCTGATATCCACTGCACCACAACACACATCTGTCACTAAACGCTTACAGCACCTGGTATTCTCAAGCGGTCACCCATCTAAGTACTGACCAGGCTCAATGTTGCTTTACTTCGGTAATTGAGTGAGAACCGGTGTATTCAACGTGATATGGCTGTAAGCCTTTCAGGTATGTACTCTTGGACTTGAAAGGCTCCAAATTGTCAAATATTCTTATAATTTAAATATTTAAATCATAAATGCCAGCAACAAAATTCATAATTATCCATTACTTACTATTTGTGACTGGACATGTGGATAGTGTAATGGCTAACAATTTTGGAAGAGAAAGCAGGAAGCCGAGTTCAGATTACAGTTGAGACTGTTCTGTTCACGTTTGCACAAATAGTCTTGGAAAAAATATGAATGCATCTCTTTTCCCCATCAGGTATGGTGTAAGGCTGAACTGTGCGCTCTTGCCTGGAGGAAGCAATCAGTCTAAAAGAAACAGTGCGCTAAAATCAAAACCTGCCTGAAGAGGAATTGACTTTGTTTAGCTATCTTGTGTTAACCACATCACTGCTGCTTTGGATATAAGTGTATGGGGTGTTCCTAAAGGGGTTAAGGAAATTTGGATAGGACATGACTATTTTTAATATTAGGCAGAAACAGTGAGTAAAAATACAATTTTCTTTGATGGAGATAACAGGTTTTTCTTTTCCATGGAAAAAAAACTATTATACCATTCAAGCTTTGCAAAAGCTTTTGGTACATTTCCAAATAGCTAATATTATTTACTTGGATTAGAATTAGGTAGATTCAACTGTTGTCCAGTTTATACTTCTCCCTAGTATTCTGAATAGGAGTAGACGTTCATCCTTTGTTTTTTTTTTGTTTAGGATTTGATTTCTGGCTTCTTCTAAATTCTACTTCAGCTCTATACTTCTAACGTCTCTGCCTAATCCCTGGAATTTTATTTACCATTTGTTTTCTGTTTGGGATTGTGTTACTGGCTCCTAAAATTTATTCCTTCTACTTTCATTTCTAGTAGCCCCTTGTGTCTTATTTGTGCTTTTGTCTTGCTTAGGGTTAAGTGATTAAAAAAAAATCTTTTATTCTACAATGTATTTGCGGCTTTTGATAAGTAAAGACCTTGTTTTTAACAAAAAGCTGATTTTCCAATATGTATATTTGAATTGAAGTTTTTTTACTGACCAAGGAAAATATAAAAGATTTTTTCTCCAAAAAAATAGTCTAGCACCTTCAGTGAATTTTTTGGGGGAAATTCAACATAAAAAAAACCAATCTGTTGAATTAATGGTTGGATGTTTTTGATTGTGGGTTGATATTTGTGCTGTTTCTAGTAAATGATTTTATGCATTCTAATCTCCCTGTCCCATGTTGCTCTTAATATATTTTGTCTTGTTATTTCTTCCAAACTTTGCTCTGACACTCCTTTGCTTAAGCCCATCAAGTATGTCATGTGCTGTTTCCCCCTATCTGTCCTGTGAGTATCAGATTCTCCAAGCCCTCCTTTCTCATTACACACCTCAGAAACTTCAGCTGTCTCTTCCTGATGTTAAGTATAAATTTCCTTTTTATTTCCATTCTCTCTAAAATCTTGTCATTGCTGGCATGTTTGGTCAATGGCATCATCTTTGAGAAAATTGTCCATCATTTGCTGCCATATAGAAAGACAGATATCACATAACAGTCCAGTATTCTGTTCTTTGTTTCCAACAAAATTTCCCTGTCTCTCAATACTCTATTCAGGTTTTGGAATGCATCCTTGGCCGATGCCAATATGTGTTCAGATTTTATTGTTGCACTTTCCGTTCTCTATGAGGACACTTTCCAAGTACTTCAATTTCTGTACCTGCTTGATTTTAGTATCCCCAACTTGTAACTGGCATTTTGGACTTCTTTTTTTTTTTTTTTTAAATTGAAGACCATGTATTCAGTTTTTGTGTAGTTTATGTTTAGTCCTTTCTTCTTGCTTTCCTTTACTACATTCTGTAGAAGGTTTTGTGCATTACTTGACCAAAATTTTCTATGTTTATAGAAGAGTGGTCATTATTGGAGACAGAGCTTTTACATAGACAGTATGGACATAGGATTTAACACTGCATGGTAACTGTCAGTTTCATGCATCAATGCAATTTTCTTGGTTTGAATCTTGAAGTGTGAAACTGACAGTTCACCATGCAGTGTTGATTCCTCATATTTGATGTTTGATGGCAATCTTCAAGCTATGATTGCCTAAAGATTGTTCCAGCATCAAACAGACTATCGTCACTCAGTGTTGACTTGTGTCTACTTTTAGATTTACATACACTCTATCCTTGATATTGATCAATTTTACTCATAAGTATAGCATAACTTAAAACTATATATATATATATATATACTGTGATGGTTGTTACAATGTTTTGTAACATTGTAAAACATTGTAACAACATTGTAACAACCATCACAGTATAACGCTCTACATTTGTATTGAGCACTCTTTATAAAAGTAAATGCATGAACAAAAGGTTAAAAAACCTATGAGTTCAACAACTTAGTTACAATACTATATATATATATATATATATATATATATATATATATAGTATTGTAACTAAGCTGACCTAGCAATGGATTCAATACAGCCTATCCACTTCATGTCAGCTGAGAATGTTAGCCTGAGAAAGTGCAATGAGTCACTCCCCTAGAGGAAAAAAAAAGGCCAAACATAATTATCACTGTCATTAAAGGTAATAAAAATTAGCCAGAGCATGACCGAGACCAGAGCATAATGTGGCCTTAGGCTTGTCCACCAGAAATACATGCACAACAAATATTATGTGATTGTTGATTAGAGAAGCCTCTCTAAGTTCTACCAAAGAATTTGCAGTCAAATGCAGCAGCTAGCAAATTGGCAACCTAGAAATCATGGAAAGTTTCAGCCACCACAAAGTTAAGACAAATCCTTGTGGCCATCATAGAAGAAAGAACCAGGAAACTGTATCCTAAGCAGGAAAGAAAGTATGATCCACTATTCCTGTTTAATAAATGCAGAAGTGTAGACTGGATTATAGGTGAGCATGGCCGTATCTGACTACCGGGCACAGGTCCGGGCCGATCCGTGCAATCACAGTGAAAATCTGAGCAAGGAAAAATGTCTTTATCAGAAATCAAACTAAACAATTCACGAAGAAAGAAAGAAAGAAAGAAAGAAAGAAAGAAAGAAAAATGAAGAAAACATCCGAATGAATGCAGTAAAAATCTGTTTATTTATTAATTTTGGGAGAAAAGACTGGTTATACTCAGAAAGTCCAAACCCGATTTCCTGCTTTCGTTCATGTTCTGTGACTTATTTTCATTTGAATAGCCGAAAAAATCCACAAAATCATAGTTTCTGGAAACAGATGACACTGATGATGTCATCACATTGTCAACTAATAAATCTGGGCAATTTTCTCTGTGCCCGGTGTTTTTTAGCATCAGCTACGGTCCTGTAGGGGAGCCTATCTACTCCTAAATTAAAATTGATATGAAACACATGTCCCCCTTGTAAAATATTTAAAAAGGTGGCATAATAGGTTAGAGGATTTTGTTATGATCAATTCTTAATGAAAAAGCAGCAAATTTTCATGTGTTTCTGTGATGAAAGAAAAAGGAAAAATACCAGTAACAAATATATTGTTATCTAGCTGCCACCTTTTGCAATATGTTAATTATAGACAGATGGAACCAAACAGTCAATCAGTTAAGTGCCATATGTGATACATACTTGGGCAATCACATCTCAAAAGAGACATGACTGACCGGGCAGAAGATTTTTCTGCAGTAGGTTGCCATTACTTTCTGTGGTAGACTGGTTGCTGACTAAGGCTATATATAGTCTGTTCTGCTATTTAGCCCCTAGCTGGAGGGAGAAGAGACAGATTAATACCTTTTCTCAAGGGTATTTGTGCAAAAGTGAATGCAAGGAATTCAACTGGAATTTGAACTCGGCTCTCTGATTTCTCATTCTGTGCCGATATCCACTGCACCACAATGCATATCCAAACAGGCAGTTGCCAATAAAGCATTAGTTATAGATCCAAGAAACAAATCCTTTTAATTTTTCCAACTTCCAATGCATTGGCGTTAATTTATTAATATTCTACAAAAAAAATGTATTAAATTGTCTGAGTGGTGCATAGTTTCATCTGGAACAAGAGAAGTTTATTCCAAGCAGCACAGGATCTTATTTAGCTTCAGGAGATGTTTTCAATGCTTCACATATTGATTTTGAATAAATGATCCCTTCTATTTTAAAATTTTCATTGATTTTAGTTTAATGACAATGTCTAATTAACTGTTGTAATAGAAAAGAGTACAACAAAGTTGAACAGTCTGTTATTATTCAAATTGTTTTTCTGTGTGTAGGGCAAGTATTATTTTGATAATTGGCTCTGAGAATAGTCAGTAAAATAATATTTTAACCATATCAATCCTAATGGCTGAAGAGACAATAGAAATGTGGTTTTACAGAAGGATACCAAGAAGAACATGGATTGAACATGACAAAGGTTTAGAAAAAAATGGAAACAAAAAGGACACTTATACTTAACATTTAAACAAGTCAGTTAAAATTTATGTGGCACATAACAAGGAAAAAAAGGTTTAGAAAATTTGACAATCACAGGGCATATTGACAGCAAAAGGGACAGAGAAAAGCAGCACATGAACTACTGGATGAGCCTGTGTAAATGATTGGCAGAATAGAGATTAGGAGAGATAGCAAAAAAACAAAATTTACTAAGAGCTACAAAGGATAGGACATTGTGGAGAGCCTGAAGGGACATGGTACATTGAAGAAGAATCTTAATGGGATATATATATCCACTTTTAATAAAAAATTTGTTTAATTTCTTTAAATAATCCCAGTTGTTTGTTACATCATAATAATAATAATAATAATAATAATAACAACAATAATAATAGTGTTGAGATGTTTTTGTTTAACTGCTAAAAAGCTTACTATTGTGCTTAAGGACGTTCGATCTTAATAGCAGTGCTTATTGAAGGCCCCATGAACTCATATTTACAAAAAATTGTTTGTGCTAAAATTGGACTGAAAGAGTTAAATAGTAAATCAGATCTTCTTGATAAAAGAAGAAAAAAGAAAGATAACGCAATTTATTTTTATTCATAAAAAGTATTTTTATTTTACAGATGGTTACAGTAGTATGGAATGGCATAAAACATCCATTTTACAGATTTACATAATTCAATTTAAACAACTAGACTTGCATTTCTTGTCAAATTAGAATATAAAAATAAAATGAAAGTTTATATGATTTAAACAAAATCATTTTTTCTATTTCATTTTATTATAGTTGTGAGTTGCTATATGTGCCTTTAGGGTTGGCATGTTGCTTTGTGCTGCCTTACATACGTGGCACCTGTAATAAAAAAAAGAAAAAAAACGGTTTATGAATCAAGCAAATTTACAAGTTAGCATTTTAACCATTCAAGAATTTAATTTTATTCATTAAGAAACATTCTGCACTTCACCAAAACAATGCAACTTTCTGAATTAAATTCTGTTTACAATAAATTTTAAAAGGAAACAAACTTTTGTCCAGAAGGTACTGGGTTGGAATAAAAATTTGTAGTGTTTTTAAATATTTAGAGATTTCTATATAGATTAATTCAACAACATATGTATCATACTGTTCCACAACCTTTGGGACAACTTCATGATTCCATCCTCCTAGAAACTGACATTTTCTAGGTGATGAACTTGTCTAAGTGGATTTTAAAGGATTCTAGAGAATTGAAGTTTTCATTAACATTTAGTACTCTGCATCATTTATAAGTATTACCCCCTACTTTTACTGTATATGGAATCCCCTCAAAATATAGTGTTTATACATATATATATATATATATATATATATATATATATATGAATAAAGCTGCTGTAGCCTGGCTCTCAATTTTAGTCAAGATTGTTTTAGATGCTGCCATAGAACGATATGACTACACAACCAAGAAATTCAAATTCAACGTGCATTGGCAGAAATAACATTTTGCTTGGTGAAAATAGTCACCTAAAAAGTGTTAATGGTTAAGAGGATTGAAATGTGATAATCCAGATGTAAGGTCAGGTGTTTAGGGTGAGAGTCGTAGAACATACCAGTCAAAATGTACGGATTTCCGCTGGATCTGCAAGGAGTCACGAGGCCTGGCGTTGTCATGATTGATGTTGCACACTTCTAATTTTGTTAATGAACTGCTGCCTTTAATCAATCCAATTGAAAACAGTGCTTGTTTGAATGTAACATCTGATTTTGCAGAAGGAGTTTGTAATACATAATGGCTTTTTAATCCCAACAGATACACAGCATTACCTTCAGGTGCAGTTTAGGTTTTGAAATGTTTGATATTTCTTTTTCACTTCATATTGTTGTAGACAATCCATTTTTCATTGCCTATGATTGTTCTTTTCAAAAATAGATTTTGTTGCACTTGAGCAGAGAATTGCAGATAAAAACACAGTCAAATCTTCTGTTGAGTCATCATCAACAAAACTTTTTTTTCAAATTTGGTACACTTATAGGGTTTCATGATAGAAATTGAATGATACTTATTTTACATCTCTAGGTCAAAGACTATGACTCTTTGATTGTTGCCAAAAAGGTGAATTTTGGAAAAGAGTTACAAAGTTTAAATATCAATATCTCAGTTGTTCTTTTTCATCCACAAAGCTAAATTATATACCATTTTAAAGTACTTGTATAAATATAAAATGTGATCTATTTATTTTCGGTTTAAAGGTCAAATAAGATAATTTAACAGTAACTTTGGCCTATAATTGCTCAAAAAGAATGTCTTTAATTATCTTTTAAATTTGACAACAATCTTTTCTGCCTTGTGGCAAGATATGTACAAAATTTTGTGGTGGACTTTTAACTATGATCTGATTTATAAGGGTTTTACTGAGTTGGGCCAAATTCAAAATGACAGATTCTGGTATTTGCCACTATAATTATAATATGCTACTATAATTTCCCAGCACCTGAAGAAGGCCAGAGCATACAACGGCTGAAACGTCATACAACTGGCATCAAAGATGAGGACAATATAAATAGTGTCAAATTTTTATTGTTTTTTGCCTATGAAATCATGTTGTTTCAAGGTTTGAAGGCCAGAGCATACAACGGCTGAAACGTCATACAACTGGCATCAAAGATGAGGACAATATAAATAGTGTCAAATTTTTATTGTTTTTTGCCTATGAAATCATGTTGTTTCAAGGTTTGAAGGCCAGAGCATACAACGGCTGAAACGTCATACAACTGGCAACAAAGATGAGGACAATATAAATAGTGTCAAATTTTTATTGTTTTTTGCCTATGAAATCATGTTGTTTCAAGGTTTGAAGGCCAGAGCATACAACGGCTGAAACGTCATACAACTGGCAACAAAGATGAGGACAATATAAATAGTGTCAAATTTTTATTGTTTTTTGTCTATGAAATCATGTTGTTTCAAGGTTTGAAGGCCAGAGCATACAACGGCTGAAACGTCATACAACTGGCAACAAAGATGAGGACAATATAAATAGTGTCAAATTTTTATTGTTTTTTGCCTATGAAATCATGTTGTTTCAAGGTTTGAAGGCCAGAGCATACAACAGCTGAAATGTCATACAACTGGCATCAAAGATGAGGACAATATAAATAGTGTCAAATTTTTATTGTTTTTTGTCTATGAAATCATGTTGTTTCAAGGTTTGAAGGCCAGAGCATACAACGGCTGAAACGTCATACAACTGGCAACAAAGATGAGGACAATATAAATAGTGTCAAATTTTTATTGTTTTTTGCCTATGAAATCATGTTGTTTCAAGGTTTGAAGGCCAGAGCATACAACGGCTGAAACATCATACAACTGGCAACAAAGATGAGGACAATATAAATAGTGTCAAATTTTTATTGTTTTTTGTTTATGAAATCATGTTGTTTCAAGGTTTGAAGACCTGCACAAAAAGTTTCAAGAAATTCTTCTGCAGATTGTGATACAGTTTGCAGTTTGGTTCTATCAGTTGAGAGCCACTGTTTGTCGATCTATTAAATTCTTATTTAGAATTTCTTCAATATATAAAACAAAATCCTCTATCAAATTGCTACCAGTTGAGCAGTCACCCAAGTAGCAACTAGAGGTTGCTTCATTGCATGTAACAGCAGCTATGCATTGGTGGTAATTGGTTAAATAATTTTGTTCATGTTGAGTCACTATACCAAGATGATCCCTCACAAAGCAGCTTCATATTTTATGTATTGTGCAAACACAGACACGGTGTGTTTCAGTATAACCTGCTAGAATACAATTTTTTGGTCTGAGTTCAGCAAATAGCTTTATCAATTCTTTCTTGTGGGAATTTCATGTATTTGATTCTTGTTCATATGGAAGTATTATCAAAATTTTTACATTTTGGGACCTCTTTTTGAAAGCTGCAAACTTTTCTTTTGGTTGTGTAATAATTTCACTTTCATCAGAACTTTGCTCTTCTACACTTGTAGATTCTTAATGAGAAATTTTAGTTGATATACGTTTAATTTTCTTTGATATTATATTCTAGCAATAAAAGTTTACATGATTATTTATACCAGTTGTATGAATTAAGACCAAAATTATAAAATATCTCCTTGTTTTGTGGTAAATACCTTTCACCTACTGAGGATTTATCAGTAATAATTATGTTCTAACATTACACTAACATAACTTTAAAAAAAATTGAATATGAAATCAAAAATTACTTACCACAACTGTTCTGATTTTCCTGTATTGGTGAAGAATTCCAACTACTATAAAAAGCCACCAATATTCTTACAGTCTGGAGAGTAAGTGGCTTGTTTCCTAGGACCATGTTTATAGATGCTAATTTAAAGTCATGTTGAGGTCAGTATTTTTTTTTAATACTAACTTAATAAGTTTTATTATTTTTATGAGCAGCATATATTTTAACTTACCAAAAAGTTAAAATTAAATAACCATGGTTTAGATATTATACAGAATCATGAAGTTGTAGGAAGAAGGAAATTACTTGTAACTGTTAATCTTAATCATATATATATATATCTCAGGTCGGTGCAAAATCTTTTGCCGATTTAAAATTTTATCTTGAAAATGAAAAACTGTGTTTTTGAAAATCTTTATTCATAACAATAATGGCCTTTGCTCTCTATAACTTGATTCCATCTGTCAATGAGCTTATAAATGCCACGCTTGTAAAATTCTTTAGGTTTTGATGTGAAATATGAATCTAACTCATGTTCAATCTCCTCTCGTGATGTTAACCTAAGGACATCTAAATGGTTTTGTAATACTCAAAATAAGTGATAATCCAAGGGTGCTAGGTCAGAAGAATATGCTGGATGGGGCAAGATGGCACTTCTCATCGCCTGTGACAAGGCTACCCAAAAATGGTGTCTGAAGGTGTTATGAAAGCAAAAATTTGCAACAAGAAACACATTGTCACAGGTTTTCTGGAGACAGTTTGTGCGGGACCCATTTTCCAAATACTGAAATCTTCCCTATTCTTTTCAGCTGGCGTGATGCTGTTGTATGGGATACATTAAATTGGTGTGCAAGTTCTCTTGAGGTTACCGTAGGACTTTGAGTAACAACGGCATTCAACACATCTGAATCAAGTTTTTTTGGGCGACCACCTCTAGCCTCATCTTTCAAACTGAAATTTCCTTTCCGAAAACGGGAAAACCACCACCTACAACTTCTTTCTTTCACTGCATCAATTCCATAAGCATCCTGAATAGATCGTGCTGCTGCATTTGCATTGGAACCTTTGTGAAACTCATAGAGCAGAGCATGCCTAATGTGTTCTTTAGATGGAAAGAACATGGGTGAGAATATTGCAGAAAAATATGAATGATGCTTTAATAATCTGAAAGAAAAAGTTATGAATTAATCAGGGTGATATGTTTAAGTAATAACAATATAAATAAAATAAATTACAATGATTTAAAATTTTCCTTTTACAAACCGGCAAAAATTTTTTGCACCGACCTAATATATAAAAACAAAAACTATTTTGTACATTTAATTAGTGTACCAAGTCAAATACCAATGAAAGTTTCTTAACCATTAACACCATTTGTTGCATATTTTCATATTATTTTATTATTTTAATATTAATTCAAAACACTTTTCTAAATAATCATTTTCATTATGTCAGTTTTTTATATAAAAATCTATCTGCTGTATAATAAAAATGGAAACAAAACAAAAAATAAGATTGTTTATTTTCCCCCCAAATTGGTCAACATTTAACCACAAATTCTGTTGATGCTATGATCATGGTTTTTAAGGAAATATTAATTAGTATTCAAAGAGCATTCTAATGATATACAACTTGACCATATTGGGAGATATGAAAATGTTAGCATATAGCGACAAATACCAAAATATGCCATTTTGAATTTGGCCTAACTCAGTAAAAACCTTGCAACTCAGGCACAGTCAAAAGTCCACCAGAAAATTTGTATACATCTTGTCATAAATAAAAATATTGTCAAATTTTTAAAAAATTATAGATATGGTTATTTTTAATCTGCATTTTGATTTGGTCATCATCAATGACGGCAAGCCTGCCAAGTTCTTCTAATCTTTCTTGATCAAAATCTTCACTTTTGAATCTAGTGAACCGCTTACAAACTGTACTTTCAGCTATGGCACTATCCCAGTAAACAGCACACCTTTTTTTGCTGTTTGTATAGCATTTGTCAAAAGTAAAAAAAAAAAAGAAGCAAATCATTCTCTTCCATTTTAATTTTTAAACATTCCCAATACACACACAAAGCTTACAAAAAATACATATTCAAATCTCATCTTTTAGAATATGTATGTATGTATGTATGTCATAGATTTCAGTTATGTAGGGAAACAATATAATCACCTATTCAAACATCACCTGTTGCTACAAAATTTTGTTCTAACCCAATAGATACTAGTGCAAAAGAAGTATGAATTATACTCATTATTATTTATACATTATGAGTAATCTGTTCCTCGTGTGCTATACCTACTGATTGATTCATTTTTTATAGCTTATCAAACTTTTTGCCGGTTATTTAAAGCCACAAAATATTTTTAAATTTTAAGAATTGTTTTGGGGGAAATAATAATGATTTAGTTAAACAAGTCTTGCAAACTAACTCATGGCTGGAGAAAGAAGAGGTGGATACATACCTTTCTCAAGTCTATTTGCATACAAGTGAATATAACAGACCCAACTGGAATTTGAACTTGGCTCTCTGATTAACACTTTTGAGTCATTACATCATTTGGTATTCCCAAGTGGTCACCCATATAGATACTGGCCAGGATCAATGTTGCTTAACTTCAGTGATTGTACAGGAACTAGTGTTTCAATGTGATGGGGATGTAAGGCTTTACCAAGTGAAAATTGACTTAAGTCATGAGCCATTCAATAATAATCAGAGCAGCATAAATATTAGTGTTAGTAGCATTAGTAGTTTAACTTTTGTATTAGTGACTATTTACTACTCAGTGTTAAGTTGATGTAGTATTGATCATGATTCTAGTTTGCTGCCTTTCTCTTGATGCAGTATAAAGGTCAAAGCTCCTTTTGCTTTGTATTAGCTTTCTTTTCACAGCCACTCTCTGTCAAGTCTGCCATTTTTTCCCTTCCATGTCATATTGTCTATTTTTTTTATTTTTCTATTATAACTCAAGCCCATTTGTACTGAAACTGCTTCAAGACTCTTTTATACATGACCTTTGCTAATTAGCAAAAAAGAATGATATAAACCATTGTGTTTCAAAGTGTAGCCATACATAATCTCTGTCTTTCACATAGACACTCTTCTAGTGGACTGCAAACATTTGAGAGATTACAAGAATAAATATTGGAAGAATAATGAAACAGATGATGTTTCAGAAAAGCACGAATATCAAGATTAAGCCCCTTTAAGAAGTGTCCTGAGATAAAAATAGAAATGTGGATTAAGTCTAAAACTGATTAAATTTGTGAGGATGAAAGGGATATAACAGACAAACATCAAATTATAATTTCATAAAGGATTGGACTGCACAAAAAAAAAAAAAACAGGAGAGAAAGAAAAGATAGAAAAATTATTATACAAAAATTTAATTAATTTTTACAAAGGAATTTTTTTTTTTTTTAATCATATCACTCCAAGCAAAGCGGTAACGCCACTGATGTGCAGGGGGCTACGTAAGAGTGAAAAGATTGGAAAAGAGAAAGCCGGAAACCACATCCTAAACAGGAAACAAGGGATGAGCCTCTTCACCTGTTCAATAGAATGTTTTTGAAAAGAAGTTTTTAATTTTTAAAATTGCACATCTAATTTTGTTATGAGTCTCTAGCCATTTACTGAGACAGCAACCATATTTTGAAGAGTACAAGTTGACATAAAAAGCAATAAAAATATAATATATTATATAAATTAGATATATTATTTTTATTTAAATAAAATATAGTGCTAAACAAATTTTCTCAACATAATCTACCAAAGACATTTAAAAATCTACCATTTCTCTATGCTTAGATCATTGCTGTTACATGTGGTCGAGTGCTTCCGCTATATATTTAGAGATTCTAGATGAAATACAAAGAATAATCTACTATGTTATTAGCACTGACCTGGCAACTTGGCTTCAATTGTTAAAATGTAAGCCATTTTTTCTTTTAACTTTTGCTTAAATTTAAGTGTTCATGCTTAATTGAAGGATTGATTTTGTTTTTCTAGACAAAATTTCACTGCCTGGACTTTAGCAAGTCACCGTTATTTTCTTTCTATTGGAGTGGATGGACTGGGCTATTGCCCGGTTCAGACTCCACCCACGTCTATTGAAAGGTGAAGAGGCTTACCCCTTGTTTCCTGTTCAGGTTGTGGTTTCCGGTTTTTCTCTTCTCCAATCTTTTCACTCTTTTTTTATTTTTATTTTTATTTTTTTTTCAACTGGAGTAGATAGTCTAAACTATCACCCGGTTCACACTCCACCCACGTCTATTGAACAGGTGAAGAGGCTCATCCCCTGTTTCCTGTTTAGGTTGTGGTTTCCGGTTTCTCTCTTTTCCAATCTTTTCACTCTTACGTAGCCCCCTGCGCATCAGTGGCCTTATCGCCTTGCTTGGGGTGATATGATTAAAAACAAAAAACAAACAGTCATGTAGTTTCCATGAGCCTTTCCTATAAATATTTTCACAGTTGCATGAAAAAAAACTAAATAGTTACATTAAATGAATTAAATATTTTCATGGTGACATCATGAATTTAAGTGCAGTACTATACATGCAGAAGACCTCATCCTTTTTACAATTGAAATGGCTAGATGTAACCATAAGGTCTATGCTAAAAGTTTCTCTCTTCCATATTTTTGCTTTCCAGTCAAATTTGATCTTCAAAAATTTAAATGAAATGTTAATCATTATTTTCCGTTTTCTTAATTCTTCTTTTATTGTTCTCTTTCCTTAATAAAGTTTTCTTTGATATTCTCTCACACACAGTAACCCATTGCATCTTAGTGGCTTTATTACCTTGCTTGGGTGAATTGATTAAAAAAAATAATGAGTTGACATTTATCTATAACACTTCTACTACTGTTTGACATACATTCAGAAATGTTACATTGCCTACTGTCAATGTTTGTTATATACATAGGGTGTGATGGATGACTTGTCTAAATTACACAAAAATGAAAATAACACTAACAATTCATTTTAATAGACATATTTACCAAAATTACTCAGAAATATCTTGAAACAGTAAAGAGTAAATTTTCTCAATAAAATCACCATTGGCTTCAACCACGGTTTCCAGACAACTTTGGAATCTTCTGCAAATTTTCTGGATGGTCTCCTTGTTTAAATTGATGAATGCTGCCATAATCTATACCTTCAGTTCATCTTTAGTGTTACAAGGAATTTTGTTGGTCTTTCACTCAGCTGTTTGAAAGCCACAATTGGGTTCTCCTGCTTGTGAGGCATAGTGCAGAGTCTGTTGCTAGACATAGGGTCTTTCCTTCAGCTATTTTCTTGACCCAGGGCAACAGTACCTCCTCAAGACAATGTGGGCCTCCATGCTGAGTTTGATGCCCATATCAACAAATTCAGAAGTTCTTTACTTATCAGAATCTTCAGAGCGAGTTTTTTGAGCTGCCGTACTTTTGTAATCACTGTCAAACTCATCCAACGCTTTCTGAATCCTCTGCATTGTTTTCAGATTGATATCCAAACACTCTGAAATGATGTGAATGCCAAGCAGTACAGCATGCTATTTCTAAATTTCTGTCAGAGTGAATTGAATGATGGTGATCTTTTTCACAGATGGTACCCAACTGACCCTACTATACGGTGTACTTGACAAAATAAAAAAACAAACAATGTGAAAATTAAAAATATAAAATGGTGACAATTTACCCATCGCACTAAGTATAATTGTATATATATCTTCCGGACATATTTATATGTCTTAATGAGACTTTCATTGATTTTGTTGATGTGTATATGTACATTTTTAAGATCATTGTGGAATACTCGTCCCTTGCATTTGTGTTATGAAGTAACGAGAACTTATAAACATACAGTAATGTGCAATATGATCTGTTTTATGACACATTTTGATTGTGTGTTGAGAGTGCTTAGTTTGTACTGCTGAATCTCCAAATGAAACCAAAATGGTAGTACACACAACAAATTGCTGTTAGTGTCTTTATAGTCATTTCCCCAAAAAAGTAGAGCCAGGCAATAATTTTAGAGATATGCAGGAGTGTCAGTCAGTTAAGTGCCATACATGATACACGCTTGGGCGATCATGTTTCGAAAGAGACATGATTAACTGGGCAGAAGATTATCTCGCAGTAGGTTGCCATTGCTTTCTGCAGTAGACTGGTTGCCGACCAAGGCTATAGAACCCAATCTGTCCTATTATTTAACCCATAACTAGGGGGAAGGCGGATTAATACCTTTTCCAAGGGTATTTGCACGTAAGTGAATGCAAGGAATTCAACTGGAATTTGAACTCGGCTCTCCGATTTCTCGTTCCGAGCCAATATCCACTGCACCACAAAGGAGTGCAAGTGATAATAAAAAAAGCATTTTATTTAGTAGATATGCAACCAAGAATTACTGAGATTAGCTATTTCAACAAAAACTAATTTTTTTTTAATGTTCAGGTTCAAAGGTCAGTGAAAAGAATAAGAAGCACATGGGATACTTGTTTAGTGCTTGCTTCTTCTTGAACAATTAAGTTGCTTTTATAAATGTACAAGTAAAAAAGCTTTAAAATCAATAGGAGTTAGATTTATGCCTTTATACCTTACAGGAACTTTTTTGAAATTTGCTCACATTCATTTGAATTTCAATATCATCAAAATAATATTGAAGATATGAAGAGCTTTTACAAAGGCAGGCATGAATGTAAGAAACGGACATCCAGAACATATGAATACACATGTTTTTGCTCGATTTCATGGCATCTTAGAAACAGAAAAGTTTGAAAACAAATTTCAGTCACAAGAAAAGACAAAGACATTTTTCCTGAAATAAAAATAAAATTCTACCAATTGTTCTTATCAAAGGATAAAATAATTATTAAAAAAAAACCATTGACAAACCTTAAATCTTTCTTCAGCAGTTCCTCATTTTTTGAGTTATCAACTTCAATTTTTCCTTTATCTTCAAGTTGTTTAATAATTTCTGAAGAGAGTTATAAAAAATGAATATGAATATATTGTAATATATTCAACAGCATGTTTTGATCTTAAAAAATTGAGGTAGTACTTGTTAATGTAACACATCAATATTAAATGTAGTCTAATGAAAGCAAAGCATGTAATCAGCTAATGTTCTTTTTTTATAATCATTTCACATCAAACAAGGCAGAAATGCCATTTGTGCACAGGGAGCTAGTGAGAGAATAAAAAAGGTACAGGGGATGTCGAAGAAAAGATAAGAGAGGAATGGGAATCAAGTCAAGAAAAGATGGCAATTGATGTTGCATTTAAACTTTTGGAAATTGTAGCTATCAAGAAACAATGCAAATGGAAGTGAGTTCCGAAAAACGGGAAATGCAAGAAAATAAATGATTAGAGTAGAAGAGGCGGTTATGTTTAACTAGTTTGACAGTAAAAGGGTGGGGCTGTGGTGATACTGAGCAAAGCGAGGGACCGGATGTTTGCCCTCGTAGGACCAGAAAGCAAATGACCAAAACTGGTCTTTGCGCACCCGGCTCCATGCATATGTTCCGGCAGAAAACCAAAAATTAATAAATATCAAATTCCAATTCGCGAGCCTATGTGAATTTTATTTATTGGCCAATGGAAAGCCCAGAATTAAATACGGGGGTGAATTCCCAAATGACCTGCTGGAACTCACAAAGACGAAATAAAAAGCAGACAAAAAAAGCATTGCCAGTTGAGAAAGACAAGCATAATTAGCATGTCCCTTGACCGTGTCAAGCGATCCCGATGCTCGCCTCACCTTTCCCGCTCACCTTCTTCTTCGCTGTCGCCTGAGCTACTTATCCGATCTACGGAGGGAAAACATCAAAGACATTCCTAACTGACAAACGCTCCCACATACTTACGCACAAACATTTTAACGTCCTTTGGACCCATCCTCAAGACATTCCTTTTATTTGTAAAAAAAAATGTAATTGATATATGTGTATATATATAAAATGTTGTTTCTATACTCAATTTGATTTTCTTATTTTATAACCCCTTTTATAACTTGTAGTGGGCTATCTATTAACGAGGCCAAATTCAGTTAATCTGTTTCAATATACAACTACGCTTCACTAGAACGGATAACCCAATATAGGGCCTTAATGCCAATCTAGTAGCACAAATAAATACATATGTCGAAGGTACCAGGGGAACAAGCTTATTGCAGTTGCTATGAAAATACTTCGAGGCTATTATCAATGCTGAAATAGTTGGGCATCTCACAACCTTTTCTTTGACAAGCAGCATGTCTTCCACTTCACCAGGTCTACCGCTGATATGCTAACAACCACTACCAAATATATATACCAGGATCTTGATAAGAATGCCAAAGCTCAAGCTGTTGCTCTTGATATTGCAAAAGCATTTGATTAAAGTTTGTCATGCTGGCCGTCTGTGCAAACTCCAGAGCTAAGGTATTTCTGGACGATTGTTTGATTTAATTCGAACGTTCCTATCAAATCATGAAAAGAAGGTTGTTTTAAATGGGCAAACTTCAACAGCCTTTCATACAAATGCGGGTGTCCCTCTTAGGTCCTATGCTTTTTCTGATCTTCATCAATGATTTTTCTGCTGTAATAAGCTCCCAAGTAGACATCTATGCAGATGACACCACCATTTATTCCCATCTTAAAAAAGAAATCTGCCAAGGTTGACAAAGAAAACCTGGCTGCTGCCCTTTAAAAGGACCTAGAATCTGTGATTAAATGAGGCAGGAAATGGTTTGTAAATGTGAATGCCTCCAAAACAAAACTACTCTCCTTTAACCACCATGGAGAAACTTTCTCACCATGTTGTGGAGTTATTTTCACAGTGGAGGCTAATATTTGTGTTAAGGTCGGTCCTAATAGGTTCGACGTACAAAACGTTAAGAGCTTGATATAATATGTATTATGCAGTGTAATCTTGCTAGGTTGCTGACTACCTTCGTATTCGACTGTCGACTACTATTGTCCAACATCAACTGACCCTCGTTCCTCTTACTACTCCTACTTAAATTAGGTGGGAGAGTCTATTCACTATAGAATAGGTGTGTTTCATCATAACACACCTACCATCAGAATGGATGATGCTAGTCTCCTAAAGAGCAACACATTTGGCTTCCTTGGCCTTACTCTCTCAAATGAACTCAAATGGAATGACTAACATCGAATCAATAGCTTCATCTACAGCAAGGAAAGTTGGGCCAATGTGTTGTGCCAGAAGAATTTTTCTCATCAGAATCCATTTTACACATGTACAAATCTACCTTTCATCTGTGCATTGGATACTGTCATCATATCTGGTGTAGTGCTATTGCTATTCATCTTGAGGTTCTTGACAAAATCTAAAGAAGGATCTGCAATGTAATCAGTCCTGACTTGGCATCTCGTCTTCAGTTACTTTCTCACTGAGGCTTATGGCCTATCACGTTGAATACACCGGTTCTCGCTCGATCACCGAAGTTAAGCAACGTTGAACCTGGTCAGTACCTAGATGAGTGACCGCTTGGGAATACCAGGTGCTGTAAGCATTTCGTGATGGATGTGCGTTGTGGTGCAGTGGATATTGGCTCGGAAAGAGAAATCAGTGAGCCTAGTTCGAATTCCAGTTGAATACGCTGCATTCTCTTAAGCACTGGTACACTTGGGAAAGGTATTAATCTGTCCCTTCCCTCCAGTTATGGGTTAAATAACAAGAGTAGGAACTTGAGGACCCTGCCCTTAAAAACAAATCCCAATGAATCTTGATACTCGAAATGAAAAAAGTATTACTAGACACAAAACCTATATAAAAAACAATAATAAATTGTTGAAAGAAAAAGGTATTACTAGCAATAAATAAATAAAAATTTATTTGGCATTAAATGACCCACCGATGTTGATATGCCATAAAAACAAAAACAACCAACCAACAACAACTTTCTCACTGATGTGGTATTGCATCCTTCTGTCTACAAATATTTTCATGTCAACTACTTTGACCAGCTTTTTTCTTGGTGCTCTGAATACATGAATTTAAACGTGCTACTAGACTGGCATCTACACCCCACCCATTTACTGGTGAAATTTACTAAATGCAACCACTACTTCTACTCCAAAAATTTCTTTTCTCGTACTTTCTGCCTGTGGAGCTCCCTTTCAGTTAATTGCTTCCTTGATAACCACAATCTTCAAAAATTAAAATGCAACATCAATCACCATCATCTGTTTTTTTTTAATTCCTCTCATCTTTTGTGCTTTCCTCATGCCTCCCTATACTCATTCTTTTCTTTCACCACCTGTAACCCACTGTCTACTAGTGTCATTCCCACCTTATTTGGGGTAAAATGATTAACAGTATTTAAAGGCAATGTGAATTGTCATCTTCTATCCTCTTCTATCCCTCTCATCTTTTGTCACATCATCAAACCTCCTTATACTCATTCTCTTCTTTTACTTTTGCTTGCTTTGACCTCCCCGTGTACTTGTAGAATTCCTGCTTTGCTTTAGGTGAAATGATTAACAAAAAAAAAAAAAAAAAAAAAAAAATGAAAAGTCAACACCCAGCAAAGACAGTCTGTTTCAAACTTAAATGCAATTGTCAGACCATCTGCTATATTTACATATGCTCTATCCCTGATACTGAGCACTTTAACTCATAAATCTAGCATCCATTAAAACTATATTTTTATCACACACACACAGACATAGTTTAAACAAAGAGATGGTGAGATTGAGGAAAAACATGATTGCTCTTGCAGCAGCTGTTAAGATAATAGGGAGAGACGAGAGGTATCAAAAAAATAAACACTGCCTTAGAAACAACAGAAAACTTGAGGAACAAAATACCCACAGGAATGACTTCACAAGACACTGTGTCTTACCAACTACCAATTGCAGTTTTCTCACGGCTTTTATTATCATGAGGCATAATACAAAGACCCAGATACAAAGACTAGTTGCAGAGAAGCTTGTATCTAGCTAGATGTATAAAATTGTCTTGCTGTTAACGGGAAAAACTTGGATGTAACTTCAGGACACATGGCCCAGTGGATATAGATGTTGGTTAATTCTAGTGACTTAACCCAAAGAGTTGTGAGTTCAATACCAGGCTACAGCAGTGGTGAACAAGTAACTTAGAGTCAGATTAGAGGGAGATAACTCGTGACTACCAAAGAGGTTCTGCACAAGGAATGAGAATGATATACCCCAGTGATCGTAATAAAGGGTTCAGTTCGAAATTCCTAGCACATGAAGAAGGCTGGAGCATACAACAGCTGAAATGTTGTACAAATGGCAACAAAGATGAGGACAATAGTTCAAATAATGTAAATCATTTAAATACTACCTCATCTCAGAAATATTGACAAATACTGGAGGACTTGCCTTATTCTCAGCAAAAGAGAGTTCGTCCTTGTCTGGCATGTTGGGCTTTGATCTAAGAAAAGTATATAATGTTCTTGTGGCGAAGAATATGGCTGAAAATATGGTGAAGACAAAAACGCTTGACAACTTTTTAAAATGCTTCAAAGTTTATAGAAATCGAGGTCAACAAACTTCTGCTGATTCATTGCCATATGCAGTCTTTTCTTTTGCCTCCTTTTATTTGAGAATTACCTTCTCATTATGTAGTATGACAAGAACTGCTATGTATATCAAATTATGTTAAATTGAATTCGCATCCAGTAAACTGTGTACCGTTATTAGTAACTCTATTAGTTAGAGTAACTCTATTAGTTAGAGTTTCTGGAACTCCAAATCAAGAAAATAGTTAATTCAGAGCATTTATTATAGTAGCTGCTATTGGATGCTTATATTTTAACACTTCAGGCCACTTTGAGAAGCTGTCCCTAACTATGAGGTAGTATTGTCCATTAATGGGTCCTGCATAGTCGACATGTAGCCTTGCTCACGGTACATCCGTTTTTGGCTATGATTGTATTTTAATAGATGGTGTCTTTGGTGCCATTTATATCCTTTACACTGTTTAACCAGATGTTCAATATCTTTGTCCATAGTATGTAAATCGATGCATCAAGGATTTCATTCTTGAAATACCTAAATGGCCTTCATGAAATTCCTTAAGAATTTTCTTTTGTAAAGTGTGAGGTATCCCAACTCTGTCTCAATACAATAGTGTTTGTCTACACATTGAAAATGGAGATATTTTCACTTCTCTTTTGTTTTTCCCATTTTCCCATAACTGCTTTTCTGTCTTGTTAATAAAAACATCATTCTCAGCAGCCTTCCTTATATCTTCCAGCGTTACCAGTAACTCCCAAATTGTATTACGCAATAACACTGAAATCTCATTCTCTTCTCACAATGCCGTAATAACAGTCTCTTCCAATAGCTCTGAACCTTTAGGTATCAACCTTGAAAGACCATTGGCATGTGCTAATTGTATTGAAGACAAGAATTCCATTCTGAAATCATAATTAGACAAAATTATGCCCCAACACTGCAATCTATTCATTGTATGTATACCTTTTCTTGAATTGAAAATTTCTAACAATGGTTTGTGATCTACTTGAAGCACAAATTTTTTGCCATGAATCAACTGGTGAAACTTTTTCATAGCATAAATCTTTGCTAGAGATTCCTTCTCGATTTGGCTGTAATTTTTTTCTGTCGGTAGCAGTGACCTAGATGCATGTGCTATTGATTTCATCTTTCTATCCTTGAACCGATTATGGCCCCAATGCCATAGTCACTTGCATCAGATGCTACGATAATCTCCTTTTCTGGATCAAAATGTGCTAACAACATGTCCACCAATAAACATTCCTTAATTTCATGGAATTCCTTTTCACATTTTTCAGACAAATACCATCTAACATTTTTCTTTAGCAATTCATTTAATGGAGCTCTTAGGTTATACAACTTAGATATGTAAATACCATAAAAGTTTGCTAGCCCCAGAAATGCCTGTAATTCATTTACCTTTGTTGGTCGTAGCATATTTCTGATTGCTTTTGCTCTTTCCAGGTTCAGTCTTCTATCATGCCAATCAATAATGTGACCCAAATATTTAATTTGTCACATAAAAAATTTGCATTTACAAATGCTCAGCCTAAAGGCATACTTCTGGATCCTTCCAAACACTGCTCTAACATGCTTAACATGTTCTTTTATATACTGGCTTCATACCAGAATATCATCTAAATAAGCTGTTGCAAAATCTAAACCAGCCAACATAGTGTCAATTTTGAAACAGGTTTGGTGCTATTTTTAACCCAAACAGTAAACAGTCCAGTTTAAAAAGGCTCTTGTGTGTATTGATCATGAGCAACTGAAAGATCTTTTTTTGAGAAAATCTTACTGCCATTCAATTTTGCAAACATCTTCTGGCGACAGTAATGGACAAGTATGATCCTTTATACAATCATTTAATCCCATAGTAAAATCAGCACAGACTCTAATGTTCTTGCTTTTCTTCTTTACGTAAACTGTCAGAGATGCCCACTCCGAATAATCAACTTTTGTCAAAACACCTATCTTTTCCAAGCGTCATAACTTGCCATTTGTTTGTGTACTGCAAATGGTGCACTTGTTTTTGGTTTAAATACTGGCTTAACATTATTCTTAAGCTCAAACTTGACTTGTTTTTATACAGAGTTCCAACCCTTCCATAAATACTTGAGGAAATTTATCCCCCAACTTAGTCAGTTTTTGGTTATCAATGCAGAATGAGAAATCTGGGATCCAAGTTTGAATTCCAGTTGAATTCATTTTATTCAAATACGTGCAAATACTCTTGGCAAAGGTATGAATCTGTCACTTCTCCCTCCAGCTATGGGTTATATAACAGGACAGATTGGGTTCTACAGCCTTGGTTGGTAACCAGTCTACTGCAGAAAGTAATGGCAACCTACTGTGGGAGAATCTTCTGCTCAGTTAGTCATTTCTCTTTTGGGACATGATCACTCAAGCATGTATTATGTATGGCCCTTAACTGACTGAAACTTCAAATACTTGGTCGCTCTGTTGTACCTGACAAGTACTTGATTGAGTTGTTAAAAACCTTTGCAACTTCATCACATCATAATGTATTTGACAACTACCTGCTTGAGTTCTTCAAATCCTTGTCACCACAAACCCAAGTGGTAAACCCTTGAGAAAAGTACAATAACGAATTGTGTACCCAAGTGGTAAACTACCATATATGGATGCCGTAGAGCAAACTAGATTATTCTGCATGAGAGTGTCACTGAGAGATAAGTTTACTGCAATATACACTACCATGTACCCTCCTCGCTAATCAGTAGCTATGACTCATATAACAGATGGACTCATCCATTCTACTGTACCAGAAATGCAGCAGAATATTCCACTGTATTTCCTTTGGCCATCATTAAAAACTGCTTGTCATTTCTGAAATCTAAAGACGTCGTTTCCAGCCAGAGGTAAAAAATGGCTCAAAAATGTGACAAAGTAAAAATTTAGATTCAGTTTTTAAAAATCTATTCAAACCAAATACAACTAAAATAATTTTTTTTCAATGTTTTAACTTTAATGTGAATGAAACACAGATCAACTGAAAATTTTTAATTCATTTCAATAAAAATGAATTAAAAATTTTCAGTTGATCTGTGTTTTATTCACATTAAAGTTAAAACAAAATGTTTCTTTCATTTTAAATAAAATTTATTTCAAAACAAAAATCTTTCAAAAAGTTTTTGTATTCTTTAAAAATTTTCAGTTGTTTTTTCTTGTGAAAGTAGGTTTTTTAAAAATTTAAATTTTTAAAGGAAATGAAAAGATATCACTTATTTGAAATTTGTGAATATTAGATGCCTTAACTTTCCTTAATTATTCTATTTCAATAATTATTACTTTATTTTTCACTTATTTTTATTTCTTCTTAGTATCATTCTTATTTATCCTGAACTTCTAACTCATTGCTTTTTTTTCTGTCTAAACCAAAATCTTCTTCCATACTTCATTCATTTGTTGTACATTTTTGGAATTCTGGTTGATTCCTCAGAAGAGTACAAGAGAGAAAAATACCAATAATCAAACATTTTGAAATTCTTGAACAAGAATCAATGATCTCAAGAAGAAACTATAATTGATCAGTACAAACACAAGGGAAAAATAGGATTAAGGAGTACAACTGATGAAAATCATTTTCATATTAATTTTACATGTTTTAGTAAACACTTGATTGAAAGGAAAATAATTAAAAAAGCCTCATGGCCATTGTGACAAAAAATTATTTTCTTTGTAAAAGTAAAAGACATTCATAATTTACAGATATTAAACTTTTGTGGAAAATGGACAGCCAAGGTTTTCATGATAAACAATCTTCATTATTCCAGATTGCTTATTTGTTTGGGGTACTTTTTCACATAGTTTCCAATTTTTTCTGCACAGTGATGTTGAATTTGAAAGCTCAAATTGCCCATGAATCATTGAATCTGTGTTTTTAATGTTGTTAAAAAGGCTTTAGTCATTTATAGGGTTTGGAAGTATATAGTATGTTTAAAATAGATTTTTATTAGTCTTTCACCAATTAATTTCTTTTGCATATATTTTGTTACAGTGATAGGTTTTCAATTTTAACAACAGTCTTTGATTTTGAGGTATATTTATGTTAAAATCATAATATACTTTTTTGACTATAGATAACATATTTTGGTGTCAGTTTTTACATTTTGATTTTTAGTTTGCTTAAGATCAAAGTAGTATAAAGAAGTTATAATTCTAGATAATTATAAACCCTCTAACATTTATACATACAAAAATACTTGTAGAAAATAAGAAATTGCAAAACATGAAAACAACAAAAATATTATTTATTATCTGGTTGACTGTTGGTCTTATGTGGTGTTAGAGCCACAAGAGTAAAACTGACTAAATTGTATATAGTTTCTCTTTTATATTTGTTTTTTATGTAATATCTGTAGTTGGTGTACAGATAATTTAGCTGAAAAAAAATAGAATACTTGAGGTTTCTTACCTCAAATTTTGGTGATGAATGTTAAAAAGAGGCAAAGGTTATCATTGTGACCTGGAAAGGAGCCGAAACTTTGGTCAACTCTCTTGTTCACTGCTTGTTCAATAGTGAGGGGGTTACACACTTGTGGTAGAGGAGAAGAGTGGGGTCGATTCTCATTGATTTAGAAATGATGAACTGTATTTATGATAATTATAATTGTCAATTATTTTATTATAATTATTGGTGACATCATAATTAATTTATTTTATGAACACAACAGTAGTCATGCCTTGAAACACATGAGTTTCAGTTAATAAACATGGAATTCTTTTTGATCTCAATTATGAAATTGATCTTTTATAGGGCATTCATATATTTTTGATGAATACTGTAATTTCCACCAGTTTTTATCTTGCTTTCCTGCCTCTTCAGATTTCCTCAAAAATTAATATTCAACATGTTCATGACATTCTTTGAGGAAAAGTTAGTCTTCTAATGGACTTATTTTGACATTTGTAGAGTAATTCACGTCAATTTGTATTGAGAACAACAAATATTATCTAAGTGAATACACACACACACACACACACACACACATCAACTCATTTTTTGATGTTTTGGTGTTTATAAACAGGCAGACTATTCTAAATTTATCATCTGTATATTCATGAATACTTACCAGTAGAATCAATAAAGTATTCAGTTACAAAAGAGTTCCAATGTTTTTTGGTTTTCAGACATGGACTATTAAAATCCTGGCTGATGACATGCAGATGAAGTTGCCTGTAATAGTGAAATCGAATAAATAAAAAATCCAAAATTATCATGGTTCAAAAATTAATAACTTTTTCAATCTATACTACAGCAAATCTAACAATATTTTTTTACTGTTAATTCAATTTATTGACCAAACTCTGTCTCTTATTATGAAAGAAACCCTTGACAATAGCAGAAAAGTAAGGCAAGTTTTGTCTGTGAGAAGTTCTTCCGGTGAGCCTCAGTTGTTAAAGATGATCTCTAAATGATTAAAGAAGCCTGTAGAATTCTTTTGATACAGAAATCACCAAACTGCAAATTAACTAGGGCCATAATCAGTCAGGGTCAGGTAGTGATTCCATTATAGTGGGTAATGTCCATTCCCAATTGTTTCCATGCTTCAGGCACATTCAGTTTACTCCGTAGCCAACATATCACCGGTGGGTTAATTGATTGACATTTTTGCATTCCCCTACTACTATTTTAGTATCTGTCTTTGAAGCTAGAGGATGAATTTGCTTTACAAAATAAAATAGATGCCAACTTTAGCAGGGTACAGTCTTTATTAGGTTGGGATCAGATGCTTCCACTGATGTAGCACAAGTGGGTTCAGATTCTCTTTCTTACTGTATCTAGACATTTTTGTGGGACTCTTGTTAATCTGTCTGCCCAGTTCTGGTCTGATTCCGAACAATGTCATGTCCACAGACAACTCATCTCCAGAGTATCAAGTCATCTTCTGATGAACATTTCATTTGCATCTTTAGCATATACTCTGGCCTTTCTTGTGAGTGTGTTGGACACCCACTAATGGAACACACTCAGAATTCACAAACAGAGGCATTTTTGTTGTGCCCCACTGGAGGGCTAAGCTAACTTCTTTCAGCATGGCATCAAGGGCTAAGCTAACTTCTTTCAGCATGACATCAAGTTGATGTGTTGTGTCCTTCATTGGACACAGCTAGCATATATCTTCAATGACAACTTGAATTCCAGCAAGACTATGGTGGCAAGGGAGCTTGTGTCAACCCACACCTTCAATATGCATCTTAACTAAGCACTACTTGCTGCATTCAAGGTCATTGTGAGGTATTCTGGCAACAAGCTCTGTGATCATCTTTTATAAGAAGGAGGTGGGGGTCATTCACCTTATCATCCCAAATGTCCCCTCAGTTTCCTATACAGTGAAAGTATTGTGACATTATCGCCTTCTGAACATCCCTTCTAATAAAAAGTGTAGTGTTCCCCACTGATATCAAAGCCAGGTACTTAAGCACCGTTTTTTTAACTGCTTCAACTTCTTACATGTCAACCTGTAGTTGGCTAGGTGTTGTTGTACGTGTAACCCTTTCATTGACATAGATGTCATCTATGCAAGTTGATGTTGTTTGTTGAATGGCATCTTCAGAAAATACTGAGTCCAAGATGGATTTCAATATTGTTGACAGGACATTCAGTCCAAAACTGTTATAATGCTCATTGTTATGGTTAATAATATACCAAGGAAAACACTGGAACTTAAGATTAGTAAAGAAAATATTTTTTATTCCTTTAAAATATCTCGATTTTAATTGGTTTAAATGGCTTCTATGTTACCAATTTTGATACATCATCCTGCCAATGCAATTTATTATTTCACTATCTTCTCAACTTCCATTTCCTGCCTTGTAAATCCTGAAGAAAACCTCCAGTTTCAAAAGATGTTGTAACTAGTTTTGTATTATGCAAACCTTTTATTTTTCTTTCAGATAGTAATTTACCAAACACTGATTTAGTTTTCCTGATGAAAAGTAGTTTCACCAGTGTATCTTCATAAGTCATTAAAGTAAATTGTATGCCTTTATCAGACACTATATTATCGGGAACTCCAAATCCTGAAATCTGCATCCCAGCAAGTAAACTCTGTTTAACCTGTCGCATTTTGTTAAATCAATCAAGAATAACTGTAAACAATAAGAGCACTAATTTATAGTAACTGATCAGGATGTCAGCCAATAGAAAATATTCCTTCCTCTAAGATGAATTGGTGAAAGATAGAGATTTTATTGCACTTTGCTAACTCACCAAACAGTTTGCAACATATTTGTTTCATAGAACATCTAGAACATTTCTTTACAGGAAAGAACTTCTTCAGTCAGAATGATATTGAAAAGAAAATATTCAATTTATCTATTTTTTAAATGCAGAATTTGTTAAGAATAAAATTAACTGATATCCAAAGTGGAATAAGTGTGTACAGACTGAGCAGAAATATTTTGAATGAATAATCAGTAATTTCATGTTGACCAAAAAGTTTTACAAATATTTTGCAAGTATGAAATGATAATACAAATACTTACCCCATGCTTGGGATAGCATGATAGCCATACCTAAACTGTAAATTACTATCAGACCTAAAGGAAAAAAAGCATCATAGGAATAAGTTTGTGTATATTATAAGTTAAATATTATTTGGGGGTTTAAGAAAAATAGATTATCAGTGAAATAAATGTTTATAGCTTTAATCAGCAATCACAAATTGAGCTGTCAAAAATTTCAGTGAATAAAAATCATTTAATGGGAATGGTAAAAGGAATTAAGTTATTTAAAAAGTACATTTTTCTCCTTACCTGAATGAAGCCTTCTCACAATTAAATATTTTGCTTTCTCCAATTATTGTCCACATTATTTACATTATTCAAACTGTTGTCCTCCTCATTATTGTCATATTCATGTTTTGGCCGTTGCCACACTGGCTTTTTTCAGGTGATTTTTTGACCACTGGAGTATATTGTTCTCGTTCTATGGGCCATGCAACTTCCAGGTGTCTTAGTTATCTCCCTTTAACTGAACTTTCTAAGTTATTTGTTCACCACTGCTGTAGCCAGGTATTGAACTCATAACTCTTTGGGTCAAATCACTGGATCTAACCATGCTTTTATTTACTGCGCCATGTGTTCTTGAGGACATCCAGAAATGGCACAGCTCATGGAATGAGAACAATATACCCCAGTGATAAAAAAAAAAAAGAAAAAAAAAAGAGGTTCAGTTTGAAATTCCAATCACCTGAAAAAGGCTGAAGTGTACAATCACTGAAGCATTGAGAATATGGCAATAAAGATGAGGACAACAATACAAAATTTCTTTTTACACACCTCTGGATTGCATCAGTTAATATTGGCAAGTGGGTGTGTAGTTTTGGGAAATGGGGTTCTTTGAATGTGGATATCCTTCTCACAGGGATTTGGAAGATTGTTTCCCTTCTCAGGCTGGTATATCTTCCTGTCATTCCACGTGTGTATCCTAACTACATTTAGTTTGGCCACCTGTGTACATGTCATTGGTAGGCACAGATGTCTTGTAAAGTATGAATTTTCACCTGGGGGCTAGGAGGCTATCTCTCACCTACCTGGTTTCTCTGCTATTGTGACACTGAGTACAACATTTACTTTGGTATCTAGTATCTCTTAGTGTGAGTATATTTAGGGGTCACTACTGATCAATTTTTTTCTTAGAATAAGGTCCAATGTTAAATACTAAATTCAGTTTAAACCATACCTAGTATTTCTTGGTGTTAATCCCATACTATATGTGAATGTGGAAAATATTAAAATGTTGAACTCTGGCCTGCTACAAAGTTTCCGTTCTTGCGAATACACCAAAGTAAATCCATGAATGTAGGATGCAAACATTGCATGATGGCTGCCTGTCATATTCATATACCTTTGTATTATGGAGGCACCCATCATCTCACAATCAATCTCATAAGTTAACCTTTTCAGACAGGATACATAGAGATACATTTATCGCCAAGGAAGACCTTACAGGAGCTATGATAAATAGGGAATACTGGAAGGGTGTAGTGAGTTCTGTCTTGGCTGAGGCCGCAGGATGATGATGATGATGGTAATGTCATATTCAACTGTGATAAAGTGGTTTAAATTTCAGGGTTGAGTTTTTGAGACCCCAGATGCAGCACAGAGAGGCCCGAAGAGAAAAAAATGATCATTATGTTTATGACCTAATTTTGACTGAAAGATTTGCTGAGACACCAGAGAAGTAGTCAAAGTGGATGCTTGTAATAATTTTCTGCCTATAATTATGTCTTGCTATTCCTACTAAGTTTTTGTGTCTGGCACAAGAACTTGGATTTGGTGGGAAGAAAAAAATTCTAATATATTTTAACTTACAAAATTTATTTATATTAATAATTTTTAAATATTTATTGAGGTGCACAAAACAGTAAAACTGGTAATAGAATTTTTCTTCAAGTGTTGTCTATAAGGAACAACAAAAAATTAACAAATACACACAGTTTAAGTAGTCTTTTCAATTTGGTTTTTCAAGTGTACTCTTTAAACAACCATAAATATTTATTATTATTATTTTCTTCGTGACAATTTCAGTTGCTTTTTATAATTACTCAGATTCATTTATTTACAATATTCATATATAAGAGTATTGTCCTGATCTTAGTTGTTCTTATCCTAACATTTATTGTACCCTCAAGCCTTCATCAGGTAATTGCCAACATTCAATGAATTTCAAACTTAATCTCTTTATTTAATCCACTAGGTTATTGTTCCACAGAACAATATCATAGTACATTAGTATTAAAAATAAGTATAATTAAAAGTAACTCTAGTAACAATAATACAGAATTTTCTATTTGTGATGGAGTACTTTTACATGCAGAAAGAGTAGTAATTCTATTAATACTACAAAAAAAGATTTTGAAACAATTTGACGTAGAATATCTGGGAATAGTGAGGATGAAGTCTCTAATGAGAAGCTATGATTATTGGCTAAAGTTGGTAAAAAATTTTGAAAATACAGTCAGAAACTGTGATGGTTTTAATTCAGCAGCAAAATCACCATCTATAAATTATCAGGCATTGCCTGATAATTGCAAGACTACACATGGACTTTGCTGGACCACTAAATGATTCATGCCATTTAATTGTGGTTGACAGTTTCATAAAATGGCCAGAGATATTAAAGTGTAAATGACTGACTACTGCAGTAATGATTAAATTCTTATGCAAACTTTTTGCAAGGTACCTGAAAGTGTAAAGTTCCGATAATAAAACTTGATTTACTTCTAGCGATTTAAAAAATTTCTGCAGTTGAACATTTGACAACACCAATTTATCGTTTGAGATTGAATGGCTAAGTTAAGTTTATTGACACCTTTAAAAGGGCATAAAGAAATGCTAAAGGCTTGGAATCTGAAGATATAGCACTATAAGAATGTTTGAGTGTATATCAGATAATGTCAAATGCACATGTCACCATGAAAATGTCACCTGCAGAGCTCAATTGTGATAGCAAAGTGAGATCTATTTTTTTACAAATTACTGCCTAGAAACAAAAAAAAATTCTAAAATTTTAAACTGCCAGATTATTTGAGATTGGCTATAAAGTTTTCTCTAAAAACTTTAAGGCCAGAAAAATAATTTAATGCATTGGTAGCATGACGTACATTATTGAAGGTGAACTATTACATTATAGATAATACAGGGTGGGGCATAAATACTGTTACAAAATAAAACTCATCTTTACCCTGACAAAAAAATGTATTTAACAACCCAATTACAGAAAATGATCAGCAAACACTCAAGAAACAATGAGGGATAACTTTTATTCAAAATGTTTCCCTCGAGCCTTCACTACACTACCAAGTCTTTTTGGGAAGTCATCTATAGCAGCATGCACAACATCTAAGGGTATTTTATCTTAGCATTTGATTAATTTTTTCTTAAGAGCTTCGATAGCAAGAAGTAGAGCAGGCTTCGCTCTCCAGAATTGACCACAAAGAATAATCAAGAGGGTTAAGATCAGGTGATGAGGAAGGCCATTCTTCTTTGCTGATCCAGGACGAACAATTGTCTCTACACCACTGCTGTGTTCCTCAAGCCGTGATTTTAATTTTTTCATAGTTTTGTTTAAATTAGATGTGTCTTTTCAGGGTGTTGGTTATTATGATACCCTTTTTTATTATCTGTGAATCGCCATTTCATTCTTGAGAAAAATAGTGGAGCAGCTTTCTACTGTCTTCTTCACAATTTGAAATTCATAGTTTTCCTCCACAGACTGGTTGCTAAGCAAGGTTGTAGAGTCTGATTTATGTTATTTAACCCATAACAAGAAGAGAAGAGAGGGATTCAGGTCTTTCCTAAGTTATAAAATAAACAAACCCAGAACTTGAACTCAGCTCACCAACTGTACTTTGTGCCAATTTCCATCACAGTATCCACACATCTCAGATTTGAAATATATTTTAATAAAATTGTATGAAATAGAATATTAGTTCTAATTTTCATGACATTATTTTTGTTCCTCAAGAATTTTGATGAGAGAGACAATTTTATCTTCATCATTTCATCTATCATTATTTACACTATATATTTTTTGACTGTATAATAACAACAAAGATGAAGACAATCTTGATATAAACAGTGTAAATATGTAATTTTTTTTAATATCTCATTTTAACCATTGCAAAAAACAAATCTGAATCCACAGTTTGATGATAAAATAAAATAAAATAAGAAAAAAATTTGGATTTCAAATTTGGCTGCATGTAGTAAAATGAGAATATTTCTCTCTGGTAACGAAATAATGAAAACAATAAAGAAGAAATATAACAAATGGATCTTATTCAAAAGTTAATCATTTAAATGTTTACATCATATTTACCAAATGAGAGATCAAAAGTTGAAAAAAAGAAAAAAATTAAAAAAGAAAGACATTCTTACTTTTCAGCAATTTCTATTCCTTTTTTATGCATGTGTTTCAACAACTGTATGTGATCTTTGTTGACACTCTTCAGGTTGGGAATCTTTTCTTTGGGAAGAACCAGAAAATGGTATTTTGCCTATCAAAGCAAAATAAGATCATTGTTTAAATATGCAATTCTTTTTTTTTTTTTAAATATAGAGAAGCAATCAACTAATAGATCAGTCAGTTAAGTACCATAAGTGATACATGCTTGGGTGATCATGACTTGAAAGAGACATTACTGACTGGGCAAAAGATTATCCTGCAGTAGGTTACCATTACTTTCTGCAGTAGACTGGTTGTTCGCCAAGGCTATAGAAGCTAATCTGTCCTGTTATTTGATCCATAACTGGAGGAAAGAGATTAATACCTTTCCTAAGGATATTTGCACGTAAGTGCATGCAAAGAATTCAACTGGAATTTGAACCTGGCTCTCCAATTTCTCGTTCTGAGCCAAGATCCACTGCACCACAACACAATATTTTTGCTTATTAAACTTGAACTCAAAATACTCAGAAATTATAATCAGTAGCAGGACCCAATGTCATTAGCCTTTAATGATAAAACTTAAAATAAGAATGGTAGTTTGAAATAATGATTAGTAACAATAATGATTAGTAACTTAGAATTTGTCTATATTTCTAAGATGAGGTATCTTAATTATTTACATTATTCGTATTGTTGTCCTCATCCTGGTTGCCATATTCACAACTCTTGAGCTATTGTATGATCCAACTTTCTTCAGGTAATTATGAATATGGCAACCAGAATGTGAACAGCCTGAATAATGTAAATATATCTTGGAAGTTCAGATAAAATATTTGGGATAATTCACCATTATTCATAAACAAGATATTTTTTAAAAACAAAAATTTGAACATTACTCTATGTGGTGCAGTCACCAAAGGCAGCAGCAGAAACTCTAGGGATTGGTGACTAGAGTTTTGGACAACAGTAGATGCAGATACTAACAGTCAAGAACAGATGCTGTGTTTACCATCTGATTAATAGGACATTTGCCACAAAGAGATACTACTTTTGTGAAGCCATTGTAAAATATGTGTTTATACATGTATATACATGTATATATACAATACATATACTTTGGGTATATGGAACTTGTCAACCTGGAAGGGTAGTCCATCTAAGAGAAGGAAAAGTAATTTTATACCTCTGCTGCCTTGTGGATATACTCAATCATAGGAAGGGCTTGAGAGTAAATCCTGAGGAGAAATCTGGAGCTGGAGTCCCTAAAACATTCAGATGTTATGTTCAACTTTGCTCTGGAAACCCCTGCAATGACAGTAGTGCCAAGCCCTATTGACCTCTACCTTTTATTTGGACAATATTGACAGTGTGAAAAGGGGGCAAGTGCTGATCTCTCATAAAAACTCTGCCAAGTTCTTCACTATGGAGAGGACACTCCAGTGTCATCTCACCGTGATGGCAAAACATTGGAAGAAACAGTTTACTGATAGGAAGATTCTGAAGGTCATTCTATATGAGTTTGAGTTTTGTTTAAGGGCATATCAACATCTGGGGGTTACTAAATACTAAAAAGGTGAGATTTTAAAGTATTTTTTAAATGTTTGGTTATAGTGAGAAAGTTGATTTAGTCAGATTTTGATGAAATTATTTTTCAGAAAACTTATAATGCCTTCTAGTTTTGTATTTTTGAAAAGGTCTTTAAAAAAGAAAGATGGTTTGATTCATTTTGTTTTACGGCATATCAAACTCAATGAGTTAGATTTTTAGAATAGATTTGTATGAATAGAATATGTATTCTTTAGAAGAAATTAGTTTGTAGATCAGGTTTCATTGACATAGTTTTGTAAAGAGGGTTTTTTCAAGAGTCAGATGTATTACTAGTACATACATTTTTTTTCTTCAAAAATACATTGCTGTTAATTTTTTCTTCTTCAAAAATGTATTGCTGGTAATATTTTCTTCTCAAAAAAATTACGGGAAATTTCACTATAAAAATCTATTTTTATGTGTTTTGATCCCAGTTTGGGGGTTAACTATGTGCCCATAGCTGGAACCCTAACAGGTGCTACCACCCTGGGTCAGAGTGAACCTGGGAACAACAGTAATTAAGAGGTGGTTCCATGCTCTTTTCCAATTAGAGAACTTGCTACCAAATGCAGTTTATTGTCAAACCCAGGACACGGCTGTAGTTTATTGTCATACTCAGAAGTCTTCTATATGAGGAACTGACCACCAGCAAGGTGATGAAAGTGATGGACAGCAACACTGAGAGGTGGGAAGATGTCACCAATGACTGCTCATGTCGGACACCTGATTTAAACTGAGGGCTGAACTGAAGAGAAAAGAAACAGAGGCTTGCTGCCAACAAGCATCAAGCCCGAAGGCAAGAAAACAACATAGTAAAATTGAGGGAGAGCATTTTCACCTTTCTTCATTGTAGTCAAGACTGTCACTCCTATGTGGAGCTGTACAGCCATAATAGATGCTGCCCTGTCATCAGAATAACTTATTGGGTACAGATCCAGAGTCTCTCGACACTGACTGAGGCTATGCATATAGTCTTCCAAATATTCCCTGAAGATTGGATGAGAATTTCAGAGGCTAACTAAGATACTCTCAAGGAATGTGACTAAATGAAGTTTATTTTGTTAGGTAATTATTAAAAATGAAACATAGCTTCACATACCTCGTATAAAGGAGCTTCAACTGTGTTGCATACTTATTGTCGTAAAAATAATGACAGAGACATTTGTTTTAGAGCGGACAGATGCACGCACAAAGCGAGCCTTTATTTACATTAGAAGAAGAGGGAAGAGTTAGGTAAAGGGAGAGAATCCCTACAGAAATTCTAAAAGAGAAAGAGAGATAACCTTTAACTGATAACAGTTATTGATAATTTCAACATATTTTTCTATATAGTCCTCCTTCCAGTCAACACACTGCTTCCATCAGTGTTGCAGTGCTTGGATCCCATTGGTGAAGAAGCTTTGATCCTGCTGATGAAAAAAGTCATCACAAGTAGATATGAAGTTGTCATCATCACTGAAATACTGATTCCCAGACAAGTGTTTTTCATGTTGGGGAACAGATTGTAGTTAGTGAGGTCAAATCAGAAGCATAGGGAGAATGAGCAACCAGTTCAAAGACACAGTCACACACAGCAGCCATTGAAGCCATGTACTTGTATGCTGGCACATTGTCTTGATGAAATAAGACCCCATTTTGTCAGTTTTCCTGGGTATTTGGTCTTGATAGACTTTTGCACATGTCTCAAGCAAGTTGGCATCATACTTTCCATTGATAATATGAGTTTTTGATGATAGTCAATAAACACAATGCCTTCTGCATCTTCAAAAACTGAGGTCATCACTTTCCCTTTCTTTGGAGCAGTTGCGAGTTGTGGGGGAGGTGTTTCTATCATATGGATTGTCAGTCTCTGGCACAAATTGAGGAACCCAATACTCATTCTTGGTTAGGAAATGTTCATGAAAACCAGCTAGATCTGTCAGATTTTCCTAAGATGTGATCAGCCTGGTGTACCTTTGATCAGACATCAGAAAATATGGCACTCACAGAGCAGAAACTTTTGTCATGACAAGTTCATAATGCAGACTTTTCTCAACTCTCTCATGGGATATGCTAATAGCATTGGCTATGTGATTTATAGTCATTCGCCTGTTATCCATTATACAAAGTGAACACAATGTTTTCCTTGGTGGTGGCAAGATGACCAGACCTTAGGTCATTTCAAGATCCTACCTTCCTCTCCTAAATTCAACTACCCACTTTTGCACTGTTGATGGTGTGCCATCCCTTAATGTAGCAACCATGTAAGCACAAATATCAGATTTGACTGTGATGTGATCAGATCTCAGAAGGTGTGGAACCCATTGAGCAGAAACCTTCCTCATGCCAAGTTCATTGTGCAGAATATTCTCAAACCTCTCATGGAATAGGCTAATAGCATTGTCTATTTGATTTATATAGTCAGTCACCTGTCATCCATCACCACAAAATGAACACAATGTTTTCCTTGGTGGTGACCAGATGGCCAGACCATAGATCATCTTCAAGACTCTCCCTTCTCCTCCTATAACTTCCCACTTTTGCCCTGTTGATAAAGATGGAACATCATTCCCTAATGTAACAACCATGTCAGCACAAATATCAGATTTAACTGTGATGTGATCAGGTCTCAGGTGTGGAACCCACTGTACAGAAACCTTCCTCATACCAAATTGATTGTGCAGAATATTCTTGACTCTTTCATGGCATATGCTAATAACATTGGCTATTTGATTTTGATTTGATTTATATCTCTGTTATCCATCACTACACAATGAACACAATGTTTTCTTTGGTGGTGGCAAGATGACCAGACCTTAGGTCATTTCAAGATCCTACCTTCCTCTCCTAAATTCAACTACCCACTTTTGCACTGTTGATGGTGTGCCATCCCTTAATGTAGCAACCATGTAAGCACAAATATCAGATTTGACTGTGATGTGATCAGATCTCAGAAGGTGTGGAACCCATTGAGCAGAAACCTTCCTCATGCCAAGTTCATTGTGCAGAATATTCTCAAACCTCTCATGGAATAGGCTAATAGCATTGTCTATTTGATTTATATAGTCAGTCACCTGTCATCCATCACCACAAAATGAACACAATGTTTTCCTTGGTGGTGACCAGATGGCCAGACCATAGATCATCTTCAAGACTCTCCCTTCTCCTCCTATAACTTCCCACTTTTGCCCTGTTGATAAAGATGGAACATCATTCCCTAATGTAACAACCATGTCAGCACAAATATCAGATTTAACTGTGATGTGATCAGGTCTCAGGTGTGGAACCCACTGTACAGAAACCTTCCTCATACCAAATTGATTGTGCAGAATATTCTTGACTCTTTCATGGCATATGCTAATAACATTGGCTATTTGATTTTGATTTGATTTATATCTCTGTTATCCATCACTACACAATGAACACAATGTTTTCTTTGGTGGTGGCAAGATGACCAGACCTTAGGTCATTTCAAGATCCTACCTTCCTCTCCTAAATTCAACTACCCACTTTTGCACTGTTGATGGTGTGCCATCCCCTAATGTAGCAACCATGTAAGCACAAATATCAGATTTGACTGTGATGTGATCAGATCTCAGAAGGTGTGGAACCCACTGAGCAGAAACCTTCCTCAAGTTCATTGTGCAGAATATTCTCAACCCTCTCATGGGATAGGCTAATAGCATTGGCTATTTGATTTATATAGTCAGTCGCCTGTCATCCATCACCATGTGGTGAACATGATCAATGTTTTTCTTGATGGTTACAGTTATAGGAAGTCCAGAATCATTTTTCAAGACTTTCCCCTGTTCTCTCTTTAATTCAGCTGTCCACTTTTGCACTGTTGATAAAGCTAGAGAATCATTCTCTAAAGTAGCAACTATATCAGCATGAATTTCCTTGGGGGATAAACCCTTTTTCTGCAGGAACTTGATAAGACCACAATGCCAAATTTTTTCCATTTTCAAGAGAAGTTGCTACTAGTTACTTCTGAAGTCATCTTTGCCAGTCAGATATCAGTTTACCTGGATATAAACAATGCAGTTACTAATAAGAAGAGTTAGAATTAATGCATCTAAGATTTTACAGCTCTAGTGTCAATTCTTAATAGCCTATAAACTTTTTAGACTGTCCTTGTACATGTGATGTAAGGAATAATCAGAAACATTTAAACACCAATTTATGGCTGTTTCTACAAAAAATCAAAACCTGTATGCAAAATGGTTTATCAAAATTCATATAAACTATTGTATTAGAACAAAACTTTGTGGTACGTTACAATAAGTGGTATCTAAACATGATTTTCTTTAACATATGACTAAAATTTATGACATGTATGAATTCTGTCAGAAAATAATGGGACTGACGTTACAAACAATTTAATTCCAAACAACTACACAATTTCGCCTTCAAAGTAATCCCTCCCAAGTCTAAAGCCTTTTTCTATCCTTCTCTGCCATGCACCAATGCACTGCTAGAAGAACTCTTCTTGGATGCCTCTCAGCTCCATCACTATGTCCCTCTTGATGATCTCCATGCCTTAAAAACGGGACCTGTTGAACATGGGGAAAAGAAAAAGTAACACAGAGAAAGATCTGGTGAATAGTTAGGTTGTTCCAGTATGGCAATGTTCTTGACAAGGAACAGCCGGATGCTCAGGGTGTTCTGATCAGGTGCATTGGTGTGATAAAGCAGCCATGATTTGTTTGATCACAACTCTCATCTCTTATCACACACTGAGCAAAGCAAGCACTGTAAGTTCTTTGTACACTTGCTGAATGATTGTCTGGCAAGAACTCACTATGGACAATGCCTCTCAAATTGAAGAACAGATAAGTTCTGTTACTTTCAGATAGACCTTTATTCACATGCATGAACTTCCCATGTGTTTGTGGTTGAAAATTCAGGTCCCAAAAAGGAGCAAAGATTTACCTAACAAAAATGAGTTGTGCTTCTCTGAAAATGGTTCAGGAACAGTGCTCTGTCAACGCAGATAAGACATCGAAAAACCAAAGCCCGGATGCATACGACAGTGATGAGGATATCCAAGCTGTTGAATCAAAGGATGGGATTCAACCGAAACTGCCAAGAATCAAATTTCCACCAGCATCCAACCTGGAAGCATGGTGTATGCTAAACAAAATCATTAGCAAAACATTACATAAAGAGCTGTGAAGAAAGAAATATCGGTCCTTACGTATTATCGGGAGGACCTTTGATAACAAGGTGTTATAAGCCCGCTTATAACACCAAGGAACTGGAAAAATCAGGCTTTCATCACCTCAACGTCAACCACAAGTACAACTTTGTGGATTCGAACACCGGGGCTCATACGCAGACAGTGGAACGCCTATGGGGATCGACAAAGTGGCGAAACAAGAAGCACTGTGGCACTGCACGTCACCATTTGGAGTCGTATTTGGCCGAATTCATGTGGCGGAAGCATGTTGCCTGTACTGATGTCTTTGAGTCACTTTTGGAAGCAATTGCGACGTTCTGGCCTCCGGAATTACAAATGTAATGTTATTTTATTGTTTTAACCGTTTCAATAAATAATTTACTTTAATTTTTGAGTCGTTTTTTTAAAGGTCCTCCCGATAATACGTAAGTACCGAAATATCATTACTGATCATGAATGCGTGATTGGGTTCATGTTACATTCTTAGAATGCGAGGTTTGCCGTTTTTTGAAATTTTTCATAAATCTAATTTCACCAGTAGACATTTGAGCTAGTACACCTAAAACACACTTGTATATCGTTATAATGGGGCCTCACATTAGTGAAGTGGGTGCCGGTGTGCAAGTTAAATTGTTGAGAGGAAAGCCCTGAAATGGTGTATGTTCTCTCCTGATGACCCCAATTTAAATATAAATTTTAGAGGATAACATTAAAAGAAATTCAATGAAGTTATATGCCGTAGAGAAGCTCGGGGGAATTATCATTGGCATGAGGAACATTCAACTCGCTTCAGGTGAGTTTCAAGTACTTTCCAGTAATTACCTTCTTCGATGAGTCTTTCCATAATTACTTAATTTTTGTAAGAATTTCCAAATTAATGTGTTTTTCACTAGAAACAAAGATAAAATTCTCATAGCTCTGGTACACTGCTGACATAAAAAGTAAAAACAAAATTTTTTACCAAAATTTCAAATGTGTTAGAAAAGATTAAAAAGTATAAAAAAATAATAAAAAAATACTTTGGTCTTTTCTTTGAATAATAACAAACATTTTGATTAGGTACCGCCATAGATTTTTGATAACTAACTTTTAGATTAAATTTTAAAAATAAAGTTTTCGTGAAACTTTTATTTTAGTCTTAATTGAAAGCTAAATGATTAAATTTACTATTACCAGTAAGCAAAATACTCTGGTGTATTTCAAACAGAAATTATATCGATTGGAATCTAAAATTTTTCAATCTTTTTTAATTTTTTGGACATTTTTGAGCATTGAACACATTTGTAAACAAAAGTTAATTCTTGGTTTTAAAAATCATGAAAAAATAAAATATACATCTATGACACATTATTTTTGGAAAATTAGAAAATGTTAACTTAATGTGATTTATACAAGTATCACTTATTTATATCATGAAATTTGGAATAAAACTATTTTTTAAATACAGAGTTGAAGTTTCTGACCTTTCCCCATTCTGTATTTGAAATGTGATGACAGATGTGAGGTAAGTGTATGGCAGTCAAAAGTGACATAATTGTACAATTTTTTCTTCTGTAAAGGGAAGAAACCATGAAACATGACTTTAAATGTACACATAAAAATTACCATACAAAAAAACAAAAACAAAAAAACTTCAAATACACACAAAAACAATTTAAAATTATTTTAAAAATATGAAGGCATGATTATGTATATTAAATTTTTCGATTTTCAATTAGGAAATATAATCTTCACTTAATTAGTTAATAAACTAACGACAACAAATCTTGTTAGTATTTTTAAAATATTTTTGAAATTTTATAAATTATTACAATTAAAAAAAATACAAACAATTCTTTTGAAATTTCATTATTAATCGGAAAAATTTTTTCTTCAGACTATAATGTCCTTAACATATATTATTCATTCAAGTAATTAAAAGCTTATCAAATTGAATAATGCTATAGTTTTATTGCATTTTTTATTTTACTATTAGGAGCAGATTTTCGGAAATAAAGGCAAAATGTTTAAATGTAAAAAATCAAAACAAGATTTTTTTACCCAAATTTCGAAAATGTTAGATGGGATTAAAAATACTTTGATTTTTCCTCTTAATAATAACAAATATTTTGATGGAAAAAGTTTGTTTTTATTAAGTTTAGGGCATTTTTTATTCATACTATGCTGTTCTTTCAGCAATTTTGTGGAGGTACCTAAATTCTTGATGATAAAACTTGGCCCTTTTTCATCATGCTATGCTATTTTTTAGCCAAAAAGTGTAGGTATATATATATATATATATATATATATATATATATATATATACACACAAAATATTGAGAGGAAAACTCAAGACATAATTAAATGGCTATAAATCCAGAATTTATTTCAACACTGTATGAATGCTTTTACATTGACTTCTTCAGATCGTTCAAAAATAAATGATAATTTCACTCAGAATATTAAAAAAAAAAAGAAAAAAAAAAGAGGTTTTAACAGAGGAAGTGAAGCTTGCATCCTTTAAACCAGAAATAAATTGAGAATAGATACATCAGATCACATATATAACATAATACAAAAAAAAAAAAATACATACATTAAATCACACATATACAAATCAAATGTTATAAAATATTTAGACATACAAAAAATTTAAGAACAGACAGATGCAAAAAAGGGACACAGATGAGATATATACAGTACAGTCACACAATTATATAAAAATGGAGAGAATATATATGCACACAAAATAAAGAGGAAAGATAGGAATAGATATATACAATATAAGACCACAAAAAAAAAAGATTTTCTTCAAACATTTCTCTTTTTCTTTTTTTTAAAAAAAAAGTTATAAAACCAAAACAGGAAAATTTAAAAACTTTTTTTGAAGAGATTTTAATTTGTAACCGTTTAATTATGTGCTGAGTTTTCCTCTCAATATTTTACAATGCTCTGGATAATATCCATTAAGCTCTCTATTTTTATCTAATTAATAATTTATATTAATTGGATAAAATCTTTAAGATTATCCTCTTCATCTTTATGGGTTTGTCATTTCCTCTTGTATATATATTGTTACGACCCCAGCCAGCCCACCACCGCAACAACCACACTGTTATAGAAATAGCGGAAGCTGGGACCGCAACATATACAAAAGAATAACGAAATCACAATTTTGCTACTCAAGGATTTCTCTCTCAATCAGCCAAATGTCACTGAACTAAATGGAGTTGTTCACAACTGGTGACAGACAAGAGAAGGCAAACACAAGAATATATTTATAAGAAAAATAGACTTTATTCATACAATGTACAAAACAGTTTAACAGAAGAGAATCCTAACTTATAAAGGTTTAGAACAAATAAAAGTAAAAAGAAAACAATATAAAAAAGAAACGACTTGGGATTGGGAATATCTGATTAATTAAAATTAATACTATCTTATCAAACTTTTTGAAATCAGCTAGCAAGCATTTACATAAAAGAGATACATATACATAAAACAAAAACATATCAAAGCATAAATGAGCGACTTATCTTTTAGTAGAGTGAATATTATTTTTTTTCACTTGTCTTCCCAGTCTCTGGGTTTATGGATTTCTTTTAAACTTTTTTTTTTTTTTCTAAAATCTTTTTCTTCTTCTTTGCTTTTGTCACTTGAACATTCTTTCTCTTTATTTCTTGTTTAGGGATTCAGATAAGATTTATTTTATCTTCTCTTTTTTTCTTTTCTTTTACTTTTTCTAGAGGTTGAGTTGTGCTGAAATTTGGTTTCTTCGGATTAATCACAGCTTCAAAACTGTTCGGTTTCTATGGATTTTTGTAGCTGAATTTATAGCTATTGCAAACTATCACATTCATATGGTCAGACCAAGTCTGAACTGGGAACTTTTCCTATAGCAGACTATAGCAAATTATCACAGACCATGCGACCAGGTGAAACCTGAGCACGGAACTTATAACTGACTATAGCAAACTACAGCTGCCATCTGGCTATGCAAAGCTTGAACAAGGAACTGAATTGAAAGTGGTTCTTACTTTTGCACCACAGCTTGTCATGTGACATCATAGGTCCAAATATGGTGTTATATTTATGCAGGCAAAAGCAGATCACTAGCCTTGGATTCAAGTGTGTCAGGGTGTCTACCACCGTGCTATCACATGATCCAAGAAAGAAGAAAGCATGTTCTCTACAAGTTGTTCATTCAATATCACACATACATGCAGCTGAAATTAAACTGTTTTTTTGATTGTTTCATTTCTTTTTCTTTCTTATTTTATGTAATATTGTTATGTTTTGAGATACTTCTAAAATATTATATTTATTTTAGTAACTCAGCTAGGGGTTCGTAACAATATATATATATGTATATTTTTTTTTATTTGTAAATAATTTATTACACAACCCATGTTTCTATCTTCTGATGTTTTCAGGCAATTTACAATAACTTATTGTTATTGGCTTTAGGCAATTTACAATAACTTATTGTAAATCGTCTGAAGACACTGGAAGGTAGAAACCTCAGTTGCATAATGACTTGTTTACAAATGAAAAATATTCAAAATTTCTACAATATAATTGTATTGTACACTTTTTAATACAGCTGTCTATTGGTCTAATTTAATTATAACCAAAAACTAAATAATTAATTCTATATATTTTGTAAAATCCTTATCTTAAATCATTATGGCAAGAGATTGTTTGTCAGGCAGGAACCACCTTGCTTTGTGTGAGATTAATCACAGTCTTTAACAAAAATGTATGTAGCATTGACTTTTTTTTTTAATCATATCACCCCGGGCAAGGCAGTAACGCCACTGATGTGCAGGGTGCTATGTAAGAGTGAAAAGATTAGAAGAGAGAAAGCCGGAAACCACATCCTAAACAGGGAACAAGGGATGAGCCTCTACACCTGTTCAATAGACGTGGGTGGAGTGCAAACTGGGCAATAGTTTAGTCTATCTATTCCAATTGAAAAAAAAAAAAAAAAGTGAAGATTGGAAAAGAGTTCAATGAACATTGAAGATTTTATAAAAAGTCTGTATTGAAAGCTCATGACTAGTTGGGCCAGTAGGATAATGCTTTAGAATTTGGAAAATAGAACATTTAATAAAATGATTCTTTTAAACATTATTCTGATTATCATAGACCAGAATTGTTTTCATAAATTATTTTTCTATATGAACATATTATTTACATATTTTATATATCACATTTTGACAATATCAAAGTTTTTTTAATATTGTTAGTGCTCTTTAATAATAAAAAAAAATATATTGAAATGGAACTCATTTTTTCAGGTTATTTTTTAGAACAATGGAATTAATTTGGGAAACAACACATTTTTTTGTTGTAATGTTCTATTATGTGATAGTGGCTTTTCAAAGCTTCCATTTTTTAAAAATATCTGTAAACTCTAATAAAACTCTGTCATAATAGTTATTGATAAAGTTAGTGGAGTAATTTCTCCATCGTTTGCTTTTTTGTTGTAATGTTCTATTATGTGATAGTGGCTTTTCAAAGCTTCCATTTTTTAAAAATATCTGTAAACTCTAATAAAACTCTGTCATAATAGTTATTGATAAAGTTAGTGGAGTAATTTCTCCATCGTTTGCTTTTTTGTTGTAATGTTCTATTATGTGATAGTGGCTTTTCAAAGCTTCCATTTTTTTAAAAATATCTGTAAACTCTAATAAAACTCTGTCATAATAGTTATTGATAAAGTTAGTGGAGTAATTTCTCCATCGTTTGCTTTTTTGTTGTAATGTTCTATTATGTGATAGTGGCTTTTCAAAGCTTCCATTTTTTTAAAAATATCTGTAAACTCTAATAAAACTCTGTCATAATAGTTATTGATAAAGTTAGTGGAGTAATTTCTCCATCGTTTGCTTTTTTGTTGTAATGTTCTATTATGTGATAGTGGCTTTTCAAAGCTTCCATTTTTTAAAAATATCTGTAAACTCTAATAAAACTCTGTCATAATAGTTATTGATAAAGTTAGTGGAGTAATTTCTCCATCGTTTGCTTTTTTGTTGTAATGTTCTATTATGTGATAGTGGCTTTTCAAAGCTTCCATTTTTTAAAAATATCTGTAAACTCTAATAAAACTCTGTCATAATAGTTATTGATAAAGTTAGTGGAGTAATTTCTCCATCGTTTGCTTTTTTGTTGTAATGTTCTATTATGTGATAGTGGCTTTTCAAAGCTTCCATTTTTTAAAAATATCTGTAAACTCTAATAAAACTCTGTCATAATAGTTATTGATAAAGTTAGTGGAGTAATTTCTCCATCGTTTGCTCATTGCATTCAGAGCTGTCTTCCTAGATTTGTTGCCCTACCAATATTAAGGAGCTCTGTTTATTTTGCTATTTTACTCTAGGGGAGAGAGATTCATGCCTTTTCCCAAGGGTTTTAGAGTTAAATAAACACAACAGTCTTGAATGAAATAATATTAAAATAAATTAGGTATGGCCATAATGGATATATTCTTTTTCCAAAATAGAAACAAAAAATTGCTAACCCCCATTTTAAAATATTTGCCAAAATATGTAATTATCCAATTCAAACGAAATTGTCAGTACTTATTCATTAATAAATGAATCGTATACTACACAGATTGGAAAACTTTGCAAATATTTTCCACAATTTTGATATTTCATGCTTAATTTTTAAATTTTGGGAGTGTTCATCATTTTCTTTTTTTAGTTATATAAAGAAAAATCCCTGATGATATTTCAGCAAAAAAATTATGCTAGTGTGAACAGACAGAAAATTCATCCCGCATCTTACAAAAATAGTTAAATAAAACTCAAAAATAATGTTGGTGCTTGTCCAGTTTTATAAAACATGTAATTTTCTTTCGTATTGGACAAAGAAAAAAAAATATTCAACACTTAATATTTATTTTAATAAAAAAAACCTTGTCATCTTTCAGTGCAATTTTAAAATCCATCCTATTGCTGTTAGTAGGTAGATTTTTTTTTATATTAAATAAAGACATGTGTGAAGAATAAAAAAAAATGTAAAGTTTTATGAATGCCATTTTCAAGTGTGAACCTTTTACAAAAGACTTAAATTTTTTTTTTCCTTTTAGCAACTGTTAGGTTATTTTTAGTACAAATGTTCCAAAAGGAAATAATTCCGAATTACCACCATTAACTACTTTTCCCTACCAAAAAAGTAACATAATAACCAATTATTCAATCACACTTAAATTCAGAATAATTAAAAAATAAAAAAAAAGATATTGGGTGCAATTAGATAATTTATGACATCAAACAAGTAAGAAAAAAAACAAAAAAAAAAAACCAACTTGAAACCAATGTATTTAATTCAAAAGCATTGTAGTGAGTATGAAATAATAATAACTCCCTTCACCTGCTCCTTTCAAATTTGTATTATTGAGGAAAAAGGAAAATAATTTGCAAGCCTATGTGAAATTTACTTTAGACTAATAAAAACCTTGCCTGCAAAGAAAGCAGGGAGTGTATGTGAAATTACTTTTGATATAAACCAAGGAGAAAAATTAAATAAATAAGAGTGTCCGAAGTCATGTGAAAAGGTTTCATTCAAATTCTTCAGTGTAAAATTAGTCGCCAATTGCATTATTGGCTTCTAACCAAGCACGAGGCACTACAAAGAATTTTCTCTCAACAATCCAAGAAAGCCAAGTATTTCAAACTATCACTTTTGAAGGTATGACACCATATATCCTTTCAGTAAACAACAAACTCTTAACTTTGCTTTAAACATTTTTGAATATCAATTTTTAAGTTAGATCATTTAATCTGTTGCATGAACATTTCTTATTAATGACAATGCGTTAAAAAATTTACGGACTTTAAGAATTTGGATTTGTTTTCGCGAAACGAGATACTAACACTACTTCAGGCGTGTAAATTCATGAATAAATTCCTTAATTTGATGTGTTAAAATTACTCGTGTGTTTTCTCATCATTATCATCCTTCAGTCATTAATCTTCTTGGTGTGGATAACCATTCATTTGAAAATAAAAAACTACTATTGGAGTATAAAAAAATAAATTTTTTTCTAAACTAAATTTTCATAAAACCATATATATAGGATATAAAAAAAATCTTAAACTATTGATGAAATTAAAAAAATAGTTTATTTTCAAACAAATAATGTCTTGCTTGATTTTTGCACTGCATATGTTCCATATTACCTTATTTTTTATTTTATTGCACACATTAAGAGGTACTTTTCAAGTCAGGTTTGGTAATTAAATTAAATAATTATATATTTGTTTTATTTTTGACTTCTGACCCCCACAAGTTATCGAGCACAAATAAATGTTATTTTCATTAAGTTTTAAGTTAAAACCTAATAAAAATGGTAAATTTTTTATTTATTCTCCAAAGGCCTGTACCCCTTCAAATTTTTCCAAAACATCCTTATTTCCATGCAAATGTATATGTTAAACTCAAATAGATAATTATTTATTGAAGAAACCTACCTTTATTGATGTTAATGACTAGAAAAAAATCAAACTTCTTTTCACTGTTTATCTCACCCCACAACCACCTTTGAAATATGTGATTCAGTGCTGAATGACTTTAGGCGTAGTAAGCTAATTTTTGGCCTATTTTGTGCAATTACTACGCAATTTGCTTTGTTTCGGAACTTAATTTTTGCTGAAAGTTGCGTGTATTTGCATTTTTTGTTCCTTTTTTTAGGAGGGGGGCTGTAGAATTTTTTTAAAGATCAGTCAGTCAGTTAAGTGCCATACGTGATGCATGCTTGGGAGATCATGTCTCGAAAGAGACATGACTGACTGGGCAGAAGATTATCCCGCAGTAGGTTGCCATTGCTTTCTGCGGTAGACTGGTTGCTGACCAAGGCTACAGAACCCAATCTGTCCTGTTATTTAACCCATAACTGGAAGGAATATACGGATTAATACCTTGCGTAAGTGAATGCAATGAATTCAGCTGGAATTCGAACTCAGCTCCTCGATTTCTTGTTCCGAGCTGGTATCCACTGCACCACAATGCACATCCATCCATTTTTTAAGATAGTTAACTTTTAAATAGATATTTCTTTAAGAAAGTTAACTTTCAGATTTATGAAAATAAGTGTAGTTTAACCTTCAAATGCATTGTGTGTATTTGCGTGTTTTTTCCTTTTTTTTTTAATTTCACAAGAAAGTTAACTTTCAAATATATAAAAATAAGTGATAAATGTAGTTTTACTTAACCTTCAAATATATGAAAATATATTTGCATGTTTTTTTCCTTTTTTTATGAAAATAAGTGATAATTGTATTTTTACTTAATTTTTTTTGACGAAAGTAAACTTTCAAATATATGAAAATAAGTGACGAGTGTAGTTTAATTAACCTTCAAATATATAAGTAACAAAAAAAGGGGGAAAAAAATATGTGCAATAACCCTAACCCAATTATCACTTGTTTTCATATTGAAAGTTGACTTTCTTCTCAAATTAAGTACATGCAACTTTCTTAAATTCATTACCAAGAAGGAAAAAAAGAAAAACACGCAATAACCCTAACCCTAAATTTCTATTTAAAAGTTAACTTTCTTAAAAAAAAAAAAAATTCTACAGCCCCCCCTCCCGCCCCGCAAAAAAAGGAGAAAAAAAAGAATGCAAATACACGCAACTTTCAGCAGAAATTGAGTTCTGAAATAAAAACAAATCGCATAGTAATTGCACAAAGGAAGTAATCGTGCCTCTTCATCCTACAGCACGAATGCTGGTGTCCCACAGGGCTCTATCCTGGGCCCGACGCTCTTCCTTATTTTCATCAACGACCTCCCAGGTGAGATCAAGTTCCAAGTAGGCATCTACGCAGATGGCACTACAATATACTCCCGCACCAGTAAGAAACTTCTCGTGGCGGACAGACATAATCTCGCTGTTGACCTTGAACGGGATCTACACTCTGTGGTGAATTGGGGCAAAAAGTGGCTTGTCAACTTCAATGCGTCTAAGACCAAGCTGTTGTCTGTCAAAAATCACAGGCAACCTCTCCTGCCTCCCATAAGCATGGACCAAGCGATTCTCCCTGAGAGCAACACACTACGCCTCCTCGGCCTTACCCTCTCCTCAGGCCTGAAATGGAACTACTATGTTGAATCCATAGCTCAATCTACTGCTAAGAAGGTTGGGTCACTATGTCGATCCAGGTTGTTTTTTCTGCCTGAATCCATCCTGCATATATACAAGTCAACCATCTGTCCGTGCATGGAGTACTGCTGCCATTTATGGTCAGGCACCCCTGCCGTTCTCCTCAGTCTTCTCGACAGGCCCCAAAGGAGAGTATGTAATGTGATAGGTACTGATCTGACGGCTCGACTGCAGCCACTTCCCCACCGTCAAAATGTGGACTCCCTTTGTCTGTTCTATGATTACTTTCATGGCTTCTGCTCGGACGAACTTAAGTCACTGGTGCCTCCTCAACAGGTGTTTACTCGTGCAACCAGACTGGCAACTGGGTCCCACCCATTCACAGTCAGGTTAGCCAAATGCAGATGACAATTCTACTCCTGCAGCTTCTTCTCTCGCACTTCCCGCCTGTGGAACTCACTCCCATATTCTTGCTTTCCTGACGGCTACAACCTCCAGAAATTTAAATGCAATGTCAGTACTCATCTATTAACCACTGGACTCTAGCTCTCTCTCCACCCCCGTATATCCTTCCCTTTCTCTCCACCTATGTATCTGTCATCGCACCTGCATTCTCAGCTTTCTGTTGCTCCTTTCTAACTAGTTTGTACTCCCCACTCTTTTCTAATTAATCTTTTTACAGTTATGTAGACCCCCGCTCATCAGTGGCATTTCTGTCTTGCTCGGGGTGAAATGATTAAAAAAAAAAAAAAAAAAAAATAGGCCGAAATAAGCATCCTACGTCTAAAGTCAATCAGCACTAAATTAGATATGAGAATGGTAGTAAGGGGTGCGATAAAATTCGATTATTTTTTCTCTGGTCGCTAACATTAATAAAGTTAGGTTTCTTCAATAAACAATTATCGATTTGAGTTCAGCATACATTTGCACGGAAATAAGGAGGTTTTGAAAAAATTTGAAGGAGTAAAGGCCTTCGGGGAATAAATAAAAAATTTACCATAAAAATAAGCCTTATTTAAGGCATAGTGAACATGCCAATAATGTTTCAAAAATGCCCATCTTTTTAATTATGTACGGACATTTTTTTTTTAAATTCGAATTAGCGTTATGCTATGGGCTATATAGGTTAAATAAAAATTTACGTTCGAAGAAGGTATTTAAATTATTTTAAATACATTTCTCTTTTTTTAAGGCAGTCCGGTGGTACCGAGAAAAACGAAGTCTGTGACTGAAAAAAAGAAAAGTGAAACAAACCGCAACAAACACACAAGGGAAATTTCATGCGTGCACATGGTTGCAATTTTATTTTTTAAAATCTTTTACAATAACCAAAATAACGATAACATGAATATTGAATTGAATATGTGGCATTTTAAAAGAAAAAAAAAACTGATTGTAAATTTACTAAATTCAATTAGCACATTATTTGAATGTGAAAATAAACAAACATTTGGTGCATACATTTTTAAAATTAAACATTACAAGATGTGTTTTTTTCTTTTTTATTTTTTTATTAAGCTTTAACAGTTTTTGCGAAAAGGAATTTTTTTTTACCTTGGGATATTTATCTTTAATAATTACTACTTTATCATCGGCTTCTACCCGTAGGTTAGGATCTTCCATAGATGCTAATAATCCCATACTCCAGTGTCCAATGGGCTTTTTCTTTATGCAGGGATTTGGAGAGGAGTTAAGAGCTCCATGTTTTCGTTTCAAAACGGTTGACATGACGAAATACGGCAATGAAAAGCAATGGCGGCCACCCATACAAAAGTCATAAGAAGCTCATCCGGTGTAAAACTTATTTTTTGTTCCTTTTAAAATATCATCCGTTTAATTTTTAAACAAAACAACTTCGCCGTTTTGAGTTTCTTACACGAAATAATTTATTTACAAGTTACATCCATCGATATAATTAGAATTAGAATTCGTTTGCCTGTTCGCTTGACACGAGAAAATCATTTGTTTTGTAGCAATATTAAAAATTGAATAATTAAATTAATAACGTACGATTTAAAAGTGTCAACAAAAGTAATTGCTACAAAAAAAAAAAAAAAAAAAAAAATTGCTATAACACATCAAAATCAAAACAGCAAGATCCAGGAACAAGCGACTATATAAACGCTTTTAAGTTTATATATAAATTATTATATATATATATATATATATATATATATATATATATATATATATATATATATATATATATAAGAGACCAATGGAAAAAATAGACTCAATTTGTTTATTACACCTTCTTTTGTGGGGAGTGTTAAAAAATGATTAAAAGAAGAAAGTTACTAACGCCTATACGAATAAAGAAGGCACTTATCTCCTTTTGATGAAGATAAGTTACGTAGGTGAAATGACAGCCGCTTAATGACGTCACTCTGTAGGGTTTGATACATTCACACCCACACACACACACACACATGGTCATTCAGCGTTCACGTGACAACCTTAGTTTCGTCTAAACGCATGCCAATAAAAGCGGGGAACGTCACGTGGTACGCTAGTTAGCAGATATGTTTCCCTAACTCACACAAACACACGCGCACTAATTGCGGGTAGCAATTAGTGGCGCAAATTTTTATTTCTCACCAGAATGCACACACCACACTAAAAAAGCTCCAATTGGAAACAGACATTAACACTATGCACATTAACTGTCATTCAAACTGGACTTTACATAAAATAACTTTCTTCACATAAATTCACAATTTTCCCAACCTTGGTCAGTAGAAGTCCACAGACTGCCTAAGACTACTACATCGCATGTAAATCTCTCTCTCTCTCTCTCTCTCTCTCTCTCTATCTCTCTCTCTCTCTCTCTCTACTCACCCTGCCTAACGCACACACAAACACAGAACTTTGCTGTCTGACTTTCTTGCCTAAACGCACACACAGATACAGAACCTTGTTTTCTGTCTGAATAATTTCATCAAGGATTTGAACTTTGAACTCTTGACGATAATCGTAAGAATTGTTACAAACCTTTCTTTCAGCTAGAGAAAAAACTTCATACATCTTATTTTGTTTCTACGAACAGACGAAGGGGAATAACTCTTTCCTTTTCACTTTCTCTTGCTGTGTATGTATTGTCATTATATGTAGTATTGTTGTTTGTTCAATATATATTAATTTGTTGGTTACGAATTGGAGTTGTTTTATTTCGTGTTGATCGAATCATAATATAAATCGTTAGAGGACCCAAAATCCTCTACAACTCCATACAATGACAACAGCACCGGTCAATTTCAGTTAATTTACAACAGCCAAACGGTAAGGTTGCTTTCGTTAGCTTGTCCTCATCTCATGGTCTGAGCAAAAATACTAAATCTGCCTCTTTAGCAGCTTTCAAGTCCATAGTGCGGTTTCCATTTTGGAATATATCTTTCCTGGATATAGAATGAAACCTAGCTCTCAATTTGGAAAAACCCAAGACTCGCTGTTTCATGTTCGTGCCTCCACTTGAACGCAGATGTATCAGGTTATAATCTAAAGTCCTAAAAATGGCTTCTCCAGACCCAGGAGTATCTCCATGTTACATTTTAAAGTTTCAAACTCTCTTTGGGAGACTACATTAAAAGGTAGTGTTATATTTAATAATAGTAGTTACTTTTATGAAACTGATAATATAGAGGAAGAAGCATTAACGCTCATGCTTCAAAGACAGAGGATTAGTCCAGCCGAAGGGGGTCATAAATCAACACAGGGAAAGAAAGAAGAGCTGATAAATTTGTAGAGGATTTTTAGGTCCTTTACGATTTATATTATGATTCGTTCAACATATGATTCAAGAATATAAAGGCAACAACTCCAATTTGTAACCAATATATTCAATAAAATACAACAATAAACAAACAAAGCATGTAATATTAGTACTATAGCGGGTATCTCTTATTCATTTTGTGGTGAGGGGTAGGATTCCGTAGTAGGTTAACGGAATTTGGCCTTGTGGGAAGATAGCCCACTATAATTCATAAAATGATTATACATTTAAGAAAGGCAATTAGAGTATAGAATAACATTTATACATATATACATTTCAATTAATGTTTTACAAATAAAGTAATGCTTGAAATAACGGTCCAACGGTGGTAAAAGAGTTCATAGAAAATAATGAAGAGCTGAAAGAGATGGCTTAAGAATGTGGAAGCGGAGGTATATGATTGAATGTTCATTTTGAAGTTGCCGATTCTAAGGTAAGTGAGTCAGTAAGTTGGTTTGTGTGGAATGTCTTTGAAAAGGTCGGTTAGTACTTTTGAGACAGGGAGGTGGAAGAGGTCAGAATAGTACTTATGAGACAAGGAAGGAAGAAAGAGGAAAGCATAGTAGCCGCTCGACTTAGGTCAAGGGAGAAACTAATTACACTCTTTTCCTCAAGTCCTGACTGTCTGACGAAGCGTCTATGTCTTCGCTTTTTATATCGGCATTTTGGATCAAACGCAGCTAGTTTCGAATTTCATCCTTGTATTTGATTCCGGGCTTCCCATTGGTTGGTAAATAAAATTGGTAATTTGATCTTTGATTAATTTTTATTTTTCAACCGGAACATCTGCGCGAACTCGGATGCGCACGACGATTTTTATTCATTTGCTTTTTAGTTATGAGAGAGCACACATCCGGTTCATCGCTCTTGTTCGGTCGGTATCACCACAGTACACATAGAGTAAGAAGGAAAAGTTGTTCCCCTTTGACTGCTTGTTAATCAAAGTCAACTGAGCGAGGAAAGTTCTTTCTTGTGCTGAAAAGATTTTTTTATAAATGTTAGAAAGCTCTTCATGTAAGAAGGAATAACATGAAGAATACAATTATTTTGAATGTGGTTGTATATAACACAAATATTTAGTCAAAAGTTCAAAAGAAGTTTTTGGCGAAAATGTTCAGAGAGAAAATTGTGATTCCAAAGTTCTGTGTCTGTGTTTGCGTTAACAATGTTTGAGTAGACTTATGTGGATTCCTTTCGCAGCCTTGTGTCTACTGACGAACTTGCGAAAAGTAGCCACTTATAAAGAAAGAGAGAGGCTCCCAGAGGAAACGCGGGAAAACTGATTTTACATTAAAATATGTGATTGGCTAAAAATTAACCAATCACTACACACATATAAAACGGCTGCTTCAGAGCCGAAAGATACAAAAGCGACTGCAACTGCTAAATTGTCCTATACAAAAACAGTAGTGATTTATTAGCCAATCGCAGACGAGTAAATGACTTGGAGTGTATGTGGGTAAGAAAGACATAGCAACCGCTATAGATTCAAGGCATGTTCAACCAGTTCAACCCCCGCGATAGGACATTTCTTTTGCGTCTTCCCGAAAAGAATTTAAACGAAACGAACATTGAAGTTTAACATTCTAGTAAAGTACTACATAAATCCCAAGAGACAACAACATACGGAAAACACGAAACCTCTTCGTGCTGAGACATTACTATTTATTAGATGAAATTAAGTGGATGTGTGTTTTGTATTTTTTGGCCTGGGCAATTTTTTATTTTCTGAAAATTCTTTTTCCTTTTTTAATTGTTAAAGTGTCAAATATTTTGTGTTGTTAAATCCGTCTTTTTCTAAACTAAACTGTAACTGTGTTGGTTGCTTTTATCTTTTTACGCTTTTTCGTAGCCCCTCTTTTAGTAACATCTGAAATGTGTTATCCTGTCGTAATAGACCCACAAAAGGAAACATTTTGTATAAATTTTCTATTGTATCGTTCTTTTTTTTTAATTTTACATGTCTATTAAATGTTTATCCGTTAACATTTTATGCAGTGGTTGAGTTTTGGTTTGGGATTTTTTACTTATTTTGACCTGAAGGAAAAGAGAAGCACGTATTTCCTTTTCCTTTTCTATTTCAACTAACCAGGTTTGCCATACAAGAACATACATTTGGTGTAGAGTTACAAATTTACAATTTGCACAAATAGACAAATGTGGCTTTCGTGTAAATTTTATTAAGTTTTTTGTATGTTTTACTATTGTAAGAGTCTCTCTGAGAACAAAGAATGTTTGTCATTCGTTTTCCTTTCAGCCCTTGCGTTCCGTCCGTGAAATAACGGTGTTTTTATACCATGGATATAATAATGCCCATAACAGGGGAAATACAAATGTGAGAATAAAGAAATGATTTTTTCTACCAAGCACATCCGTTACACTGGCGACCCTGCAACTCGTTTTTATTTACCCGACATGTGATATTATTATCATCCATAAACTGCTGACTACAATACGAAATAGTTTAATCACGGTAGATTTCGGAGAGGAAAGGACAAGTCATTGTTAATAAAGGGCTCAGAAACATTAAAAAAATTATTTGTCTAACATATTAAATAATTACTCTCTCAAATGACCTGAAATAGAATGACTACATTGAATCCATAGCTGCATCTACTGTTAGGAAGATTGGTTCACTGTGTCTGGCCAGGAAGTTTTTTCCTCATCAGAATCCATTTTGTACATTTATAAATCTACCATTCGTCCGTGCATTGAATACTGTTGCCATACCTGGTCGGGAGCTCCTGCTATTCATTTTGAGGTTCTCAACAAAATTCAAAGAAGGATCTGCAATTTAATCGATCCTGACTTGACAGTCACTTTCTCACTAATGTGGTGTGGCTTCCCTCTGTCTTTTTTACAAGTATTTTCATGGCAACAGCTCTGACGAGCTTTTTCCATGGTACCACATGTATTTACTCGTGCTGCTAGATTGACATTAAGGCCCCACTCTTTTACTGTCGATCTAGTTAAATGTAATCGTCTCTTCTACTCTAATAGGTCCTTTTCTCGCTCTTCCCGTTTGTGGAACTTATTTCCATTTGTTTGCTTCCCTGATAACTAGAATCTCCAAAAGTTTAAATGCAACGTCAATTGCAATTTTCTATCTACTTGATTTCCATCCATCTCTTATCTCTTTTTCGACGTCTTCTGTACGTTTTTTATTTTCTTACTGAGAACCCCCCCCCCCGTGCACCAGTGGCATTTCTGTCTTGCTTGGGGTGAAATGATAAAAAACAAAAACAAAAACAAAAAACAACAACAACAAACAAAAACAAAAAGACCCCAAAAAACAACCCCCCCGCAAATTTAGTTCTTGATGTGTCAACTACAGACTTCACGTCGTTTGAATTAAATACATTTCAGTCTAACCAGCTAGTGTATTTTACGCGTGAATATTTTCGTTGTCCACTTATTCAGTCAGAATGTGAATATAAAAACTTCTTTTATTTACCCTGTTTTTCTCATCTATATTCATATATTTACGAAGCTTCGGCCGTTGTACGCTCCGGCCTTCTTCAGGTGCTAGGAACTTTGAACCGAACCCTTTATTTCGATCACTAGGGTATATCATTCTCATGACATGTAGTTATCTCCCTTTAACTAAATTCTCCAAGTTATTTGTTCACTACTGCTAGAGCCAGGTATTGAACTCACAACTCTTTGGGTTAAGTCACCAGAACTAAACAACGTCTATATTCACTGGGCCATATGTCCTTGACAATTTCATTCGCCTCCGACCTTTCTTTGATTTTATTTTACTTTTTTTTGAGTTTGACTATATAGCAAAGTTAAATACAACTTTTCCAAGTTGAATTTTTATCTTTTGTTTTGTGCTAATTTAAATAACTTATATTTTTCTTACATTTCAAGTATTTCTCCGTGTTAATTTTTTTCCATGTGTAGAATTTCTGTTATTAAATAGGTCAAGTATTTATCTTTTCAATTTTTTATATGCTGCTCTCCGGCGTGGTAGTGACAAATTTCAGCTATACACATTTTTGTAGTTGCTTGATCATCGGATATCAACGGTATTTACGTCATTGTAGATATATTCATGACAGAAAACTTTTTCGATACATGTTTATTGGGTCTTGTGGGTCACATGACGCCCGCTTAACGATGTCACTCCATACAGTGACTATAGAGCCGATCATTTTCAGTTCGTTTATAGCAACCAAACGGTAAAGTTACTTTCGTTAGCCACCCTCCCTCCATCGCCCGGACAGAGGCTCAATCTGTCTCCCCAGCAGCTTACAAGTCAATGGCGCCATTTCCCTTTGTGAATGCATCTTTCCTGACTATAGAATTAAGCCCAGCTCGCAGTTCTCAATTTTGGAAAACCCAAGAATCGCCGTTTCGTCTGAGACATAGATAAATCCGGTTTGAATCCAGAGTCCTAAAAATGGCTTCCAGTAGTATCTCCATATTATATGCATCACCCCTCTTTTTTATTTTTCCTTAGACTCTGTTTGATGTGACATATTATTCTCCGTATGGGACATGTGTATATGTGACCTCCACCAGCATAGTCACTGTAGAGACACCCAACCTTCATGGTTGATCGATCCCACATTGTGTTTTGATTGATCATAGAACCGGACGAATCACTATTGAAATTCACTGTGTTGTTTTCAGTTCAGGCAGTGTCGAAACAAAAAAAAAAAATATACACACAACGTTTTCTTGTGTCCTTTTTTGGAAAAAAAAATTTACCTTCGTGAAATTTAAAAATAACTTTTTATATAAGTTCTTTTTTCAGTACACTTCTTTGTTAGAGAGTATCAATTCTTCATGCAGACAACTATAATTCCAACCCACAGTGTATATTAGATGTAACACTTCATCTAGTTTGGTTGATCTGGCACAAGGCTTAAGTCGGAGGTTCTTCTCAGGCAGACAGTCATGCGGTATCAGGTAATGCGTTCTCTTGCCCCAACGTCCGCAACTGAACACAAGCTGGGCTTGTTCTCGTTCTGTTTGTAACTGTGTAGCTACTGCTATATATGGACTCTCTACTCACGAAGAATCTCTTTGTTGCCGTCACTAGGTAGCCCATCATACTTTCGGAAATGGGAATTCCTCTTTTCCCGGGAGCAGCGATCATGGGCACCGATCCACCACAATAATTTCTTCCTTCTCTCATTGCCATCTAACACCATTACCCAAGGGGCGAGAATAAATTGATCAGACCTTGCTGCCAATCTAGTACTGCATTTAAATTAAAAAGTCTAGGTACTATAGCGAAGCGCTCATCCAAACAGTTATTATGAAAGTATTTATAGAAAAGGCACAGTGAAATACATTACCGGGGTGGAAAATGACTGAAGCCGAGGTGCCAGGTCACGACCAATAATATTGTTGCTGTGAAAATTTTATACTACCTTCTAATTAATTTAGGATGTCAAATACTCGTACTATCTGTATAATACATCTGGATGTGAAAAACCATATACTATATGTTTATTGAGCCATTAGTGATAGAAATTTTAACACAAAAAGAACTACTACGTGTATGAAAAGCTATGTTAATTTTATTTCCCCCGTCTCTAATCAGAAAAAATTCTCGGTGAATAAAGGGCGTTGTTTTTGCTTACTGGTGGGGGTGGGGTGGGAGGCTGAGATGAAATTTTTGAGCTTGGAGAGAGAAAGGGAAGGTTGGCTTTTTAACCCCGTTTTTGTTACTACGATTGAACTTAGTTTTGACACACGGATTTTGTTTTGTATTTTCTATTCCTATTATAATTTCTTGTCAATTACTTATTTTCTTCTATGTGCAATGTTTCTTCAGGACATTGGCGATCATGACTCACCACAAATTGCTGTCTTTCGAAGCTCCTAATAAGTTTTGTCTTTTTGTTATTTCTCCTAAACCCACTTTTGTCATTTTAATATACACACAACGTTTTCTTGTGTCCTTTGTTTATCCGTTTTTTGATAGATGAACATGATAATAAAATGGAAATGATAATTTCCTGTGTTGAGATAAAAAAAAATAACAAACTTAACAATCAATTTTTAGCAGAATACCTGCCACAGAAGGTAGCTAAAGAAATCGGGAAGAAAGCACTACCTACAAACTACAAGAAAACCGAATGCACAGTCATCAGTAAAAAGAGGAGCCCAAAATGCCTACTACAGGCTGGGATATTAAAATCAAGCAGGCAAGGAAATTTAAATAACTGAGATGTGTTCTAACAAAGTGCGACCATGAGATCCGAAGGCGTATTGTAATGGCTAAAGATGCATTCCAGAAGCTAAGCAGAGTATTGAGAGACAGGGAAATTTCATTGAAAACAGAGTATTGGATTGTTATTTGATGTCTGACCTTCAATATTACAGCAAATAGTGGAAACCTCATCGAAGATGAGGTAAACATTTGAAGTAACCGAAATGTGGTTTTACAGAAGGATGCTGAGGATGCCATGGACAAAACATGTTAGCATCGCCGAGGTTTTGGAGAGAATGGGAACGAAAAGAAAACTGGTTCTTCATACCAGGAAAAGACAGCTGAATATTCTGGGACATGTAATGAGGAAGGAGGGCTTGGAAAGTCTGATACTCACAGGACAGAAAGAAGGAAAGAGACATAGGCGAAAGCAACGCATGGCATATTTGATGGGCTTTAGCAAATGAATGGTAGAGCAGAGTTTGGGAGAGGTAACAAGTGAAAGGGTGTTAAGAGCTACAAGGGATAGGGAGATATGGAAACACGGTACATAGAAGAAGAATTATTATTAAAACTTCTACAATGGTGAGCCTTCATGTTCTAACTTTCAACGCATTATATTGTCAAATATTATAAGGTTTCACCAAAATTTAAAGTAAGTGTATTACACCAAAATTGGCGAATCTAAGTATAATATTTTAGTGAGCGCGAAATAATACTAACTGCCTTCAAATTCGGACAACTGAGAAGAAAAGAAATTCGCGAGATATGTGTTATTAATTTTCGACTAATGAAAACCTTGCCTTCACGGAAATTAGCTTGTGGCCAAAGAAGAATGAAAGAAAGTAGCGAGCCCACGCAAAAATCTTTCTTTTATATAAAATAACAATTCAATTAAAGAGAAGAGTGTCTGAACTCATCAGTTTTTGTTTCAATTTCTCGCAACCAGCGTTGAAGTACTCACCAGTGTTACTCGCCAATTATATTATCGGCCTCTAACCAGCACGTAGCACATGAAAGAATTTTCTCACAGAAATTTAAGAAAGCTAGTTATTAAAACTCTCTTCGTCTACTTTGTGACATATGCATATCTCTTCTGTGAGCAACGAATTTACTTAAGCATCTTTTTAATATTAGTTTGTGTCAGATCATTTAATCTGTTGTATGAACATTTCGTCTTCATGACAATTCGTTAAAACTACGAACATTAAGAATTCTGATTTATTTTTGCGAAACGAGCTACTGACTACTTTTTGCGTGTAAATGTGTGAATAAATTTATCTTTTGTTAAAATTACCTGTGTTTTTCTTTGTAATTAATCTTCTTGGTGTGGGTAAATTAACTGTTCATAATCTCAAAGATTCACGACACTGTAATATAAAAATATTCTGAAAAAAACAAAAAAAAAAAAAAAAAAAAGCAAAAAAACAAAAAACAAAAAAACAAAACAACAAAAAAAAAAAAAACAACTCCAAAACAACAACAACAAAAAAAAACAAAAAACAAAAAACAAAGACAAACATCTAAAGTATTTTACACACCGAATTCTCATAATTTCTAGATAAAATAATAATCTCATGTTCTCCACGTTGATGATTTTGTCTTTCCATAACACTTAGTCAGTCAGTCAGTCAGTTAAGTGCCATACGTGATACTCGCTTGGGCGATCATATCTCGAAAGAGACATGACTGACTGGGCAGAAGATTATCCCGCAGTAGGTTGCCATTGCTTTCTGCGGTAGACTGGTTGCCGACCAAGAGCTATAGAACCCAATTTGTTCCGAGCCGATATCCAATGCACCACAACGCAGTAGGTTGTATTAATATAGTTAATGTGATATTTGATTTTTTTTATCACTTGTATAATATACAGATCATAACTGAACACAAAAGGTTTTTTTCCATTTTGTTTTTTCTTTGAGTGACTAATATGAAGCTTGGTCAATAATTCTCAGTGGAAATATTTTTTGTTCACATTCGCTGCATCTGCACAAACGTTGGATATTAATCTCTGGATATATAAATTATTGTTACTTATATTAATTTTGTTCTTTTGATAAATTGCTTGCTGCAATTATATGGAAACTAATAGTCTGTGAAACATTTTGGAAAAAATAAATGAAATTGGAATAGACTTTTTTTTATCCATATATCGTTCAAGATACTTTCTGATATGCTAGTTAAAACTATATGCGCACATACATATTGATTGCAAATTCCGCGTTATTAATTTAGATAAGCGGGAATTAGATATGTCTGTCGACATGACACTAAAATTCATGTCTACTACGAAGTCCTGCCTAACCAATCAGAATTATAAAAACTAATTACATTAATGGCTTCACTGTATGCTGTGGAAGCGCAGAGTTGGTAAAAAAAAGTTAACATCTCAGAAAATGTAATCGGTTTACTGTGTTCAAATTAAACGAATTCATTCACACTTCTTATGTTATATATCTTCAGGACATGGGTGATCATAGCTCTGCACAACGTCCTCTCCTTTTAGCTCTAAATAACGTTTGATTTCTTATAATATCTGTCTGTCCCCACTCTGTCATTCACTCACACCAACTCGTAAGGTAAGTTACTGACAGTTTTCTTCTACACCTCCTGCATGCAATATTCTATTATATATATATATATATATATATATATATATATATATATATATATATATATATATATGTCTGCTGTGTGTGTGTTTGTGTGTCTTCATTCTAACGATCCCTACTCCTCTGAAACTCTTGGTCTGATTTCAACCAAAATTGAGTCACATGTCGATCATGACGTGAACCTTTAATATACGCAAACATTTTTCGAATGGATTTACAGGGTACGGCAGAAATTACCAAAACGCTTAGAATTTACGAACTCTTCTCCTCCGAGACACCTTATGCGAATTCAACCAAAATCGGATAACTTGTGGATGAAGGTTCGGACCTTTGATGTACACAAATTTTTTCGAATCAATGTACAGTACAGAGATCGTCAAAAATCAATAAAAAACATAATTTCCGGTGGTTTTTGCGCACTTTTATGCATTTCTCCAAGATGTTTCACTCAAACTCAACCAAAATCGAGTCACTGATAGATTAAGGTTCGATGCCTTGATATGCGAACAGAAAGTTCAATTGACACACAGGGGGCGGCAAAAATTGATGGAAAATGTTGCTTTTTGCGATTGTTTATTTCTCCGAAACGCTTAGTTGTATTCAAACACAAATCGGGTCTTTTTTTATAATCTCTACCTTATCATATGCCATAACAATTTAACGTTTTCTACAAGGTGCCAACCTCTCCGACGTTGCAGAGACAATGCATCTACTTTTTCTGCGTCTTAACTTCATTGCATCATATTACAGACATCCGTAACGCCCGTCCCTCATTCTTCCAATTATACATACATCATTCCCGTTTATTCGCAAAATTGACCAAACATGAATCCCGTTTTACAAATACAACAAAAACCAATCCTTACTTCGCATTTTTTTAACTTACGCTTCACGGCAACCTCATACTGGAGCTTTTTGAATAAGCTCTTGACCTTACTATTTCAAGATAACTACTAAAAAACCCCGAGCAACGCCGGGCTATATAGCTAGTGTTCGATTAGTGTCAAATTCTGTATGCCTCTCTTCTTCATTATGCGTCTAGAAATTTAATGTCTCTTTCAGATTTTAAGTGAAAGTGTCCTTTTAATTCCCATTTTTAAAAAACTTTCTTCGCTGACGGTAAAAGGGTGGGACCTTAATGGCTGTTTAGTAGCACGAGTAAATTCGTGTTGTCGGGGAACAAGGAAAATAAGTTTGTCAGAGCAGAAACCGTCAAAATATTTGTAGAAATGACAAATGGAAGCCACATCCTATCGGTGAGAAAGTGGTTGAAGGCAAGCTGCCAAATCTGGATCGATTACATTGCAGATCCTCCTTTGGATTTTGTCAAGAATCTCGAGATGAATAGCAGGAGCAACCGACCAGCTATGGCAACAGTGTAGGAGGATTGATATGACATAGTAGTTCCGTACACTTTTATTTGTTTCTAAAGAATATTTCTATGCCATGATACATTTATAACAGGAGAAATCTAGAGAAGAAAGGTTCTATTTGTATTTCCTCCGTTATGGACACTGTTATATCCATGATATAACACCGTATTCCACAGACAGAACGGAATGGCTGAAATAAAAAGAACTGACAAACATGCTTTGTTTTCAGAGAGACTTTTATACGGCTAAGACTTAAAGAAAATTATATACATTTACAAACACGTGTACACATGGAGAATGATATATTGCATATTCACGGAGAGCAAAGTGTAAGGAGAAACAAAGATGGGTTTTGCATATAATGTGGATATTCTTTTATTTCTGGAGAAGCCATGTTTAGGTCTCCAGATTTAAACCGGTGGGATTAATCTACTATGTCTCAGGCTATTAAGCTTCTGGGGGAGACAGATTTAGTCTCAGCCCGAGCCCCTATGTCTAAGCTGCAAAATCAACCACTCGGTTTAGTTGCTGTAAACAAACTGAATGACTGGCCACTTTAGTCACTGTATGAAGCGGTTGTCATGTGACATTTTTATCAAAGGGAGATAATCCCCTTCTATATCTTCACACATTTAGTTTCGAGAAAGTAACATTTTCTATTCCAATGCGTCTTCAGTATCCCATTTTCCACTGTTTTCCAACACAGTCATATTTTTGAACATGTTTGATTCGGATGTTTCCCATTCGAGTTCATAGCCCATACTTTTATCAGTTTCTATTTCTAACAACTATATATTCTGTTTTCTTACGGCTAATAGTTAGTCCTTTATTCCCATTTACCATTCTTTTGTTTCAGAGTTATCGCAGTTTCCCTTCTGAGTCTGGCATTAACACAGTGTGATTTCCATATCATATGTTATTAACATTAAGTCCACCTATAATAATTATTGCTGTATACAATAAATAGTCAATAAATTTGAAGTCCTCACAGCTTCGGCGGACAAGGCCGAGCGCTTTGTTCGCAGATTCTCCACCACCAACACCACATTTGATTCGTCTGGAGCATCCGCACTCGACTTCCTACCTAGAACTGAGGCTCAATTGAGTGACGTTTGCATTACTTCCTCTCTAGTCTCTAACATAATTTCAAAGTATAACCCCCCACCATAAGGCGAGTAGAGATGACGAAATCCTAATCATTGTCATGAAAAAATGTGCCCCTGAACTCTCCTCTGTTCTCTCGAAACTCTACAACTACTGCCTCTCTACTTCTTGCTTTCCTGTCTGCTGGTAGTCTTCCTCTTTAGTTCCAGTTTTAAGAACTCTAGAGAACCCTCAGACCCTTCTAATTATCAGCCTCCTATCGATTTGTAGCAAAGTGTTCGAGGTTATTATCAATGCTGGAGTGATTCAACATCTCTTCTCCGACAAACAGTATGGCTTCTGCTTCGCCAGGTCTACTGCTCATATGCTAACGACCATCACAGAATATATATATACCAGGCTCTCGATTAGAACGTCGAAGCGTGAGCTGTTGCCCTGGATATCTCCAAAGCATTTAACAGTATAGCACGCTGGTCTTCTGCGCAATCTACAGGGCTATAGTGTAACTGGACACTTGTTTGATCTTATCCAGTCTTTCCTATCAAAGATGAAGATAGTTTTGAATGAGCATACTTTTAGATCATATACGAACGCAGGTGTCCCTCAAGCCTCTATTCTAGGGCCTAAACTTTTCCTGATCTTTATCAACGATCTCCCTGATATAATCAAATCGCAAGTAGGCATCTACGCTGACGACGCCGCCATTTACTCCCGCCTCGATAAGAAACCTGCCGATGTTGACGAAGCAAACCTCGCTGCAGATCTTGAAAAGGACCTCCATTATGTAGTGGACTGGGGTAAGAAATGTCTAGTAAATTTCAATGCTTCCAAAACGAAGCTGCTATCATTTAACCATCATAGAAAATCTCTACCATCAATATAGATCAGGCTAGTCTTCCTGAATTCAATATACTACGCCCCCACTCATCCTAACTCTCTCAGCTGACCTCAAGTAGAACGACTACATTGAATTAATAGCTGAATCTGCTAGGAAGGTCGGTTCATTGTGTTTGGGGCAGGAAGTTTTTCTCGTCTGAATCCATCTTGCACATATACAAATCTACCATTCAACCGTGCATTGAATACTGCTGATACATTAGGTCGGATACAATTCATCTCCGGGTTCTCAACAAAATCCAGAGGAGATTCTGCAATGTGGTCAGTCACTTTCTCACTGACGTGATGTGGCTTCTTTTTGTCTCTTCTACAAATACTTTCATGGCTTCTGCTCTGATGAACTTAGCTCCCTGGTGCCCTTTCTGTACGAATTTACTCGAGCTACTCAACTGGCAACTAGGTTTCACCAATTTACAGTGAAAGCAATCAAATTTAATTTTACTCATCTTCTTTTCTTGCGCTTCCCGCCTGTGGAACCCCCCTCCGTATACTTGCTTTCCTGAGAGCTACAACCTCCAAGAATTGAAATGCAATGTCAATTGCCATCTCTTATCTCATTTACTCACATTTCTCCCCGACACCCCTTATATCATGTTCTTCTCTCTTTTCACTCTAAAAGAAGTGAAAGAAATCGGATATACCAAAGAGACAGAGACAACTTTGTTTCCCTACAATATATATATATATATATATATATATATATATATATATATAATCAATCAATCAATCAATCAATCAATCAATCAATATATATATATATATATATATATATATATATATATATATATATATATATTGTAGGGAAACAAAGTTCTCTGTGTCTCTTTGGTATATCCGATTTCTTTTTTCTTTTGGGCCAGAAGTAATTAGGGCAAGTAATGATAAACATGGTTATAGTCGACTTCAAGTCACCCTTGCTCTTATTTAAAGCTATCAAAATAAAGTTACTTCATCGTTGGAAGGTCGTTAAAATACGTTCGAAAGTTATGCGTTAAGTGGAAAAAAATTCCTTTCTTGATGCAGAAGTATTTGAAATAATCAGAAGGTTGAACAAAAGATAAAAAGATCTCGTTTATATTATGAAGTGTAAATTTATTTAATTGGAAGAATGACAACTTTTGTTTTGAAATAACATTTATGATTGAAAGTTCTGCAAAAAGCTTTTCTTTTAAATGTGTGTTTAAGAGTACAGTTTTCTTAAAGTCGAACGAAATGTTGAAGATTAGTGAAGAAAAGACACATCTGATGTCGCTGTGTGTGTACAATTGTTGTAGGTGAAAGTTTGTCCTCAGCGTGAATAAAAGTGGAAATGTTCCTCTTTCTTTTTTATTGCCGACAAAGGGGAGAATCAATTAATGCGGTAGAAAGGGAGTATGTGAAAAATTCCGGTCATCCAGGCTTGGCATCAGTCGGACAACTAGTAGCTCTCTGTGATGTTCTTTTTTCTTTGTTGTCAATTTGGGTAACCAATAGCGAATTTAAAGATGAACCTTTTATTTAGTTGTAGGGGTTTGCTAACATTCTACAGAACTTATATTAACACAAATGTAACGAAATAAATAACAGCAAGAGAACAATAAAGTTCAAAACAAAAATATTGACTCAACAATAAAAATAAATATTTATATAACAAAAATAATATACAGATATTTGTTGAATAGGTAGTTTTGTGGTGGATAGAGAATTAAAAGTAACTCTTTTCTTCACTTTTTACAAAATTCACATTTTTGTGTGAAATCGTAATTTTGACCAATAAGAAAAAGGATTGACTATATACTGAAAGAAAAAGACGAAGCCAGATTTCGCGATCCGATGCTAAATTTTCTTATGAATGAAAGAAGCGATTTGCAAAACCGAGAGAAACGTTTACACATCTATGTTATAAGGTCTTTAAAAAGAAAGTCGAACCAGTCAGTCAGATGGGAGCAGAGAGATGACACGCTAAATTGGGACAAAAGAAATCTCAAGCCACTGACCCAGAAGTAAGGTCTCATCACACATTCGTTCTCCTTCTTTCTCGTGTGTTATTTTCCTTTACCTCTTCTTCTCCATCCGCAACATTCTCACAATCAACAAAGAAGAAAACGACGACGACGACAACAACAATAAGATACTTCAGCTGACACCTAAAAACTAACATCCAATAAGTACAATTTTCCTTTATTGCTTTACCTTCCTTTTCACTTTCTCGTTGACCATAAAAAAGAAAGGATTACAGACTTTATTCCTATCCTGTTAATCTTTGCATGCACCCAAGTTACAACTACAAACTCTTGATTTACTTAACTACGTACTACACTTTCTCATTGAACATTTAACCCTTACAAATTGATTAACTGCGTGCATTTCCTCTTTGAGCATTTAACTTCTACAAATTGATGTTAATAAAATTCTACTTTAATATACAAACGAAATACTTTTATTCTTCCACATTCCAACATCCAACCTTCTGATGACCTTCTGATAAAGCCTTACGTTGTAAGAAGTTTGGTTATGTTTGAGACATAACTACAGTTTAAATTGTTTCGGTTTCTTTCTATATTTGGATTGGAGTGTTAACAAAGTTTTTGAAAGAAAGTTTTTTTTGTTGATGTAACATGTGTACAAAAATGAGAAAGTATATTATAATATTATTATACTTATATAAAATTTGAACAGTTCGAGGTTGCGAAATATTGTGTTAATGTTGTTGACTTACTTTGTGTTCACTGGGTTGTCTTTCTTTGATCACTTATTTGCCTTTTTGTTTGCTTGTTATAAAGTAGTTTGCTTAAGTTGAAGAATATATTACAGACTGGGTTGAATGTTAAATGAAATTTTTATCGTTTAGTCTAAATTTGAAAATGACGACACGTGCGGTCTTAGCTTCTGATAGTAATTTTCCCAGCTCTCTCTCTTTTGTTCGTTTAAGTGTCGTTTATATATAAAACAGACGTCAAGTAATTGGCTCCGATTGACTTGACGCAAACAGTGTTTTCGTTAGGGTCACAAATTGGTCAGTACAAATCGGACGTAGTTGAAAACATCTAATTTATATTTATTTATTTTAGCCAATCAGAATGCGTTGTTGCATGGAGCCTGTTTTAAATAGGGTCTTACTAACGATACTGGGTTTTGATCCTGTTAAGTCATCGGTGTAGTTTGTTCTCGTTCCACTGTCCATGTCTATTGATATCTCGTCTAGTTCTTGTTTAGTACTGTTAAGTTATTTAGAACTCTGTTTCTATTGAGTCCAAGAACACGCTACTCAGCCCAGGGATTGAATTGACAATTAAGATAATATAATTAAACAATTATAATTTCGTACTTTTCTGTGTATGCATGACACATGTAGTTATTATCAACTGGTTCAATTGTATTATATCAATAATTTGGGATATTATTTATGTATTCTAAGTAAAAATAAAATAAGTATATAAATTAAACCTTCTTGGCTAAGAGTGGCAGTAAGCTTGTCTCACAAACCATATGCAAATGGAGTGAATTTGAGCATCACTGGGTGTCTCTCTCTGTGAGCTTATACGAAACGTAGTTTAGTCCTGGTATAAACGTCTGGCAGCAAGGCTTCTGATTGAGAAATTGGAGGTTTTGAGAAGCGTTGAAACACATCTTAATTGATGTTATTCACAGGTCCCCTTTGATCCAAGATAGTAGCACCTATTAAGGTTCAGGCTATGAGCAAATAGTAAAACCCCAAAATAAAGACAAAACATCATGAAATTATAAAAATACATTTTTAAAGCAAAATGACTAGCAATACATATTTATATTAAAATGACCAACAATACATTTATCGATAGTTGAAGGTATATTCAACTCAAAATATATTTAGTTGAAGCCATATAATTGAGTCTAAAATATTTAGATTTCGTTATTAAATAACCAATAGAGGTTGATAGACCCCGAAACAAAATCAACCAACCAAAATTTAGTTATACTTTTTGATAACTTTGCACATATACGCACGCGCAAAAATGTTTTGTAAAAGTCCCACGTCGTAATCTGAATTCCATGTCTCAACACATGTTTTTAGTAAATAAAAATGGGTTGAGCTATAGAAATAATAATAACGGCCAACTTTCTACCAAATTAAAACGATTGTAATCACGTTGCAGTTAGTTCAACAGTTCCATAAATATCTGGTTAAAAAACGTCTCGAGTAACCTCCCTTTAAAAAATGCATGCGAAGTTAATTCCCCTAGTTTAAAATTTTTAAAAAATGTATTTTAAAAACCGCTAAAATGATTAAATCGGCTAACTTGATCTTAGAATCCCAAGAAATATTTTATGCTTAGTGGAATTTTATTAATCTTAACGTTCTAAACGATTACTGCATATAAACACTGAATTACGTTGGTTTCTTTATTTAGCCTCACATTCGGAGACTTTATTTGAAGGTGAAAAGTCATGTATAAGAAATAAAACGAAATAAAGCGAAAATAATATAATCTGAAAAGCAATGACAAATAAATATAATAAAACTGTCAAATCTTTTTGTAAGTGCACATCAATACTTGACTTACACAGAGTTCAAGGGAGACAACTACTGTCTGCACTCTATGAACAATCCTTTTTTTGTCATTGTTTACACAATGCAACACGAAAAACAACTTTATAGACAATTTTGCTTTCAAATTTATTTTGAGTATTCAAGGTACTTATTCTTAGCGCACACACATGCTTGATATTCAAATTCAGACGTTTATTGTCTGCACAAGTGTTTCCGATGTTCATTGAGAGTTCCAGTCGAAGTGATGCTGTTTGCATTTTTCGGAACACAGAAATATAATAAAAAATATGAAAGTTAAAAAATTGAAAATAATGCTTAATTCTATTAACAGTATTGATAGTAGCAATAATTACAACTTAAAGACCCGAAGGACAAGTACTGCAAATGAACGGGGAGGTGGGGTTATTAAAAATTCTCGACCAGGCCGATTTCTATAAATCACTTTTTCAATGATCAGACACAAAATACTTTTGGAATGGTTGAAGAAACTTGTCGAGAAACAATTTAGCAAATGTATAAAAAAATATATAATAATACAAAATTAAAACACAATGTTATCTAAACTTATTTATAAATGGAACTTTGTGTGTGTGTGTGTGTGTGTGTGCGCGTGCGTGTGCGCGCGCGTGTGTGTCTGTTACCTATAGACTCCGAAACGGCTGAACTGATTTTCTTGAATATTTACACAGTTGTACTATAAGCGTCTGCGAGTGTTCTTAGCTAGGTTTTGTGTCGAGGTACCCCTGATAAATATCGAAAATAGATAATCGAAAAAATCGGGTTATCGAAGGAGTGGCCCGATTTTAATAAAATTTCATACACTCATAGACAAAAACATAAGAAACGATATTCAGAAGTTTCAAGGTTGCAGTTCTTACAATAGTGCAGAAAATCGATAATATATATATATATATATATAAAAGGTAAGATGTTTGTGTGTGTGTCTGTTTATCTGCCTGTAAGCTTGTATTTTTTCCAGCCCTTTTATTTTAGTTTTTGCTTCGGGTTTGGCTCTAAGTTACTATAATTGTAGTTCTTAGTCTCAGCCATGATACCATTTACTCAGAGGACTTATTTAGCCTTCAAAATTCAGTTTACGACGAAAAAAACTTATTTGATATCGATACCAGGAAATCAACATTTGACTTACTTCCATTCATTTTACTTTCAGTCTACGGTTTCGCTTTAACTGGAAACAACTATTGCTTTTTAGTCTTTCGTGCCAACGTCCAAAGAGTCTCTGCTCCAGGACCATAGATTAGTTTTAAAGCTTTCATTACACCCGAGCAACGCCGGGCTATACTGTTAGTATAAAAATAATTGAAGGGAAAATAAAAAGAGCATTAAAAGGAAATAGTAATCGACTATCCCTAAACGATAAACCAGTTTCCTTTGTTGGATGCTTACTCTCTGCCACGATGGAGAAAATATCCCAAAACTGTCTCTTTAGTACTCTGGACATCAAGCGTGCCTACCATTAAATTGCTATAAGGCCTAGCGATAAACCCTACGGCTTCTGAACCAAGCGTTAAACTATCAATTTCGCAGAATACCGTTTGATGTAACTAATGAGGTAGCTAGCTTTCAACGAGTGATAAACCAGATAATATCAAAAGAGAACCTGTAAAGTATCTATGGTTACATCGATAACGTGATTATTTGCGGGAAAAATCGAGCGGAACATGACAGAAATCTCAAATTATTTATGACGGCCATTAAAAAGTATAAACCTACACTTAATCAAGACAAATATATTTTAGACGTAAAATATAAAACCTGGGGACATAAGCTGTAAAAATAACATGAAATTTAATCCAGAACGTCTGACTCTATGACCCAATCTACTGTTCCCAAAAGATTTACCTGCTCTAAACCGTGTTTTAGGAATGTTCGCACATTATGCTCATTAGATACTGTATTTTTCAGAAAAAGTCCGCCCTCTAATAACAGTATAAAAATCCATGTTATTTCCTATGACAGAGAAAGCGTTTGACGAGTTAAAAAAGGGCATAGCTAAAGTATCCATTATTACGCCACATCATGCACTACCACTGGTCGTAGAGACAGACGCCTTAAAATGCGCCATAACCACTTCTTTAAGACAGTTGGGGAGGATCATAGCCTTTTTCTCTAGAACCCTACCTAAAGAACGTAGGCATTCTCCAATAGAGAAAGAAGCTTATGCTATTGTCAAATCGTCGCGAAAATGAAGGCATTATTTGACCGGGTGATGTTTTAAACTAATTGCAGAAAAAAATCTGTTGCATTCATGTTTAACGCGAAAACGACCAGCAAAATTAAAAGTGAGAAGATAAACAGGTAGAGGATGGAACTCCGTCTCGGTAAAGAAAACAGTTATGGATGCTCACTCTCGACTGCTTGGAAATTAAATTTATAATTGTGGTATATGCAAGTCTATTTTCATAGCAATGCCTAAGAAGCCAGGTGCAAACGAGTGCGAACAACACCGCACTATCAGCTTAATGAGTGATATAACAAAACTGATCGTCCGAATACTGATGAATAGAGCAAGAAGCAGAATCAGGCCAGAGATAGGACAAGAACAGTGTGGTTTCGTCAAAGACACTGGGACAAGGAACGCCATATTTATGATTACGATGTTCTTTGAAAGGGCAATACAAATGAAGAAGGACTTATACCTGTGCTTTATTGATTATGCGAAGGCAAAATACAAAATACACACAAAGAATTGATGGAGATGCTCAGCAGCCTCGATATATTTGGTAAAGACATTAGGGTAATTAAGAATCTCTACTGGCAGCAAACTGCCCTCATACGGACAGGTAACGAATTCAGCAGATATACAAAGATAGAAAGGAACGTAAGACAGGGATGTGTATTTTCACCTGATCTATTTAACTTGTACAGTGAGAATATTTTGAGGACCTTGATGTTATGCTAGGATTTGTCATCGGAGACCACAATCTGAACAACATAAGATACGCAGACAACATAATGCTGATTGCAGACACGGAAATGAAACTGGAGGACTTTCTGCAGAAGATAGCTGAAGAGAGTGACAAGAAGGGACTACAAATAAACTGCAAGAAAACCGAATGCATGGTTATCAGCAAAAAGCGCAGCCCAAAGTGCCAAATACAGTGGGGGTGGTGTTAAAACCAAGCAGGTACGAAAATTTAAATATCTGGGAAGTGTTCTAACTGAAGACGGAACGAGCAACACAGAGATCCAAAGATGACTTGGCATGGCGAAAGACGCGTTCCAGAAGCTGAGTAAAGTATTAAGACACAGGAAACTTTCACTAGAAACAAAGAAAAAAGTACTGGATTGCTATGTGATGTCAGTTCTTCAATATGGCAGTGAATGTTGGGCAATATCAACAAAGATGAAGGGAAAACTTGAAGCAGCTGAAATGTGGTTCTACAGAAGGATGCTGCGGATATCGTAGACCGAGCATGTGAGCTATGACGAGGTGTTGGAAAGAATGAAAACGAAAAGAAAATTAATATTGAGCATCAGGAAGAGACAGCTGAAGTTCCTGGGACATGCAATGAGGAAGGAGGGCTTGGAAAACCTGATACTGACAGGCCAGATAGCGGGAAAAAGAGACATAGGGAAGCAGCGGATAACATATTTGAAGGTCCTTAGCAAGTGGATGACAGAACAGGGGCTGCGAGATGTTATAGGAGAAGGCGTGATAAGAGCCACCAGGTATAGGGAGACATGGTCCATATGACGAAAATAAAAAATCTTCCCTACTAAGTACAGGATGTGTAAGACTTTCGCCGAAAATAAACACAGGTTTTACCGTCCTAATGCCAGCAAGGTCATGAAAACTAGGTAGCTCTATGAAAGAATCGCATTAGAATTAGAGGTCCTCTTTAGTCAAAAACTTCTAACAAATATATGCTCGCAATAATTAACAAATATTCACGATTTCTTTGCGCGATACCCTGCCCCGATGTATTCTCTACAACGGCCATACAAGCACTCTGTTCAGTTTTTACCGTTTTTTGGCCACCCGCTTATATTGATTCGGACAGAAGGGTTTTATTTATAACCGAATGCGTACGACTGTTCCCACAAGAGCAAGGAGTAGCCATAAGTAGAACAACCTCATATAACTTTCAAGGCAATGGCCTGTGCAAAAGGTATAATGGAATAATCTGGAAAACTGCTCAACTAGCAGTTGCTGATAAAGGGGTAACTGGTAGAGAATTGGGAACAATTACTCCCAGATACCCTGCATGCAGTTAGAACGTTGTTATGCACAACCACTTACACAACACCCCCATGAACGATTCCTCCCGTTTCCTAGAAGAAGATCGACTGGAGCGTCTATACCTTCTTGTCTTTCGAAACTGTACTAATATTACTAATGTGACGTTGCACTGGGTTCAATAAGAGGGAGCTCCTTGCAAGCTCAGTGATTGGCAGGGAGTGCCACTACGTTTGTTCCATACACCACCAAATTCCTTTCCGTCTCCTGTTTTTATATCCGAAGGTGAATTTATAGGTTATAAGTTCATCCAAAAGCAGGATGGTGGGATTTATTGATCTCCGGCTGGCTCGGGGTAGTGGAGGGGTACAACAAGGCAACAGTATCAGAAATAATGAACAGAAAGAAAATAATCGACAATACAATAAAAATATCAAAATCCAAACAGCAATATATATTTATACGTGTATTAAAACAGAACTGCAAACATTTAGCAACATTTTCTACAAGACGTACGAAATAAAAAATAAAAGAATAGAAATAATAATGTCTCTCAAAGTTTTTATCTTTCTTATACAGAGTTCATTGCCTGGCCAGGGCTAGATGTCTCTACTTAGTTTTTTTCTCTAGGATCCTTTTTTTTTTTTTCAACATTTTTATATATCTCTTTTTCCTTACTTTAGCACACGTGCATCCAATGACCCTTATGTTTTTCTCTTCTCTTTTCTTTTTTTTTTTGTCTTTTAGCAAACAGTAATATTTTTAGTCAAGCGAAGTTTTATACAAATGTCTCTTTTCTTTCTTTCGTTTAACACCTAACTTTTTTGAAACTTTATAAATTATTATAATAAAAAAAATAAAAACAATTCTTTAAAAATTTCGTTATTATTTGAAATAAGGTTTTCTTCATACTATAATGTCCTTAATTTATATTTATCAACGCAATTAAAAGCTTATCTAATTAAATAATGTCATAGTTTTATTGCATTTTTTATTTTACTATTCGGAGCAGATTTTCGGAAAGAGGAGCTAAATGGTTGAAAAAATAATGCTTGAGTTATTTTCCCCAATGAGTCCTGCGTTTAATTAATAAAACCAATTTTGCGTACAGAATGTAATTTCTTGAAATTTCATGAATTTATGTGGAGGGGGTGGTAACAGATGTAAAAATTATTTTTACCAAGATTTTTAAAAAATAATGATTTCAAAAATAATTTCATTCATTTTTGTTAAGTCCTGAAAGTTTCATTAAAATCCGACAATTATTAGATTTTTGCAAGAATTTCCAAATCAATGTGTTTGTCACCATAAGAAAACTGAGTTATATAATATTACATTTTTCATTGTAAACTCACGTAACAATTTGGCTCCTTGCTAACGAAAATAAAAACCAGATTTTTAACATAGTTTCGAACGCGGTAGAAAGATATTAGATAAAATTAAAAATAATTAAAAATTACTTTGATCTTTCCTCTTAATACTAACATAAACATTTTGATCGAAAAAGCGTGTTTTTTATTAAGTTTGGAACCTTTTTTCTTCATACTATGCTGTTTTTTCATCGATTTAGTGGAGGTACCTAATTTAAATCTATAATAATGATAAAAGAATGTTAAAGATTTTTTTAATTAAAAAACAAAACACATGATTTGTTTGAAATTATTTTTAACAGTGAAAGTTAATTTTATGATTAAATAGGGAAAATCAATTATTTGATGTTCTTTGCTATAAAGAATTTATATCTCAACCGAAGTTGAACGTAATGAATCTCTTTCCAACTTGCCAGAACTCCTTTTCTATCACGCTACTAAATTAGCATAACGATGTAATTCATAATGTTAGAAACTAAAATTTTTAAGTCAGTCACCAGCTGTTATCATAGCTAAATTAAGTTTCCACACATACACTAAATAAACAAGTAATTATATTTTCTTTTCTCATAAGCAATAGAATTCCTTTCACTCGGGGTCAGTGTAGATTATCAGAAAAGAAATCGCGAGGTTTACGTTTTAACGAATATATAATGTGATTTGTCGCTAATTGAGAAGTTTAATAATTTGATCTTGGAATAGGAACATTTTAACTCTCCTCATATATTCTGATACGCAAAAGTATTGAGTACATAGGGTATTTTTTTAAAGAAAATAATAATCATATAATAACTGTGTTTGGCCCGTCATTCGTTAGTTTCTTAGTTCGCACGACCATTATACTCTGAATAACAAACTATTCCGTTTTGATTGTGTGGAAAGACAAAAGACATATCAGAGACGTTATCTGATTTCAGTGAAAAAAGAAAGACAGATAAAAGTGTTTAATATCTCCTGCTAATATCTCATAAATAATGGACTATTTCGTTTTGATCGCGTGAGGAGACAAAATACATCATAGACACTACTTGGTTTTAGTTAGAAAATCAAAGAAAGAAGAGAAGACGGCTGTTTCAGTGAAATGGAAAAAAGTTTTCAATTTCGAATATTTTCATTTGTACCCCCTTACTTTTTAAAATAACGACTAATATTCATACTTATGACAATTTTCTAAGCGTAGCTTAGATGTAGCATAAGGCCTGAAGTAAAAGGCTTTGAAAGAGGATTAAACTCACTCGTAATTGTTCTAGCGAGACATACTTGCTCATCATTATATCACGTGAAGATGCTTCTAGCATTCGTATTTATGATTGTTATGCAATTTTTAAGTTCTCAAATATTTAACGATGCGATAGGGAAAATTTCTTCGGATAGTTTATTATCGTAAAACTCGTCATAAGCTTCTTCATTCATTGACTTCATAAATAAGATTCATCAAAAAAATGAAAATCTGAAAACCGTGAAATGTAATGTTAACAGGTTAAAACTAGTTTCTATTCTTACTACTAACTAAACCATAGTGCTGAATATAGATATCCCCAACATGATGAATGATGAAGCAGAAAGAAATATTTGTCTCAGCAAAAATGTATTTACAAACACAACAAAAAGTAACACACAACACTTATGGAGTCACTTGACTGTAAAAGCCAAGATTTTGTCGTTACTTCCTATATCAAATTTAAGACGGCTACGTTTATAACAGGATTGGCTTTGACAGCAATTGTGAAATCAGTTTTCTTAAAAATCTTCATCTGGTATATCTAAGTCTTTTAAGGCCTTTTGAGTTTTGAAAAATGATCAATTTTTATCTTTATGAGAAACAAAATATTAGTATTTTGCTCTTTTATTTCTCTTCACTCTTCCAAATATCCCCGAGTCCGTCATACAGTAGATGTTTTCTTCGATCTTATGGAACCATGAGTGTAGAACCAAGAAGTTTTCAAATACAATAACTAATGAGTTAAAAACGTCGATTAACCAAGTATTCGTTAGATTAAAAAAACACCTAACGTTAATATACACTTAATTTAACACATTTCATAAGTAAATGCATTATATTGTGATATTATAATGAAAGTACCCACATAAGAGTGAATTGTGTGTGATAGGTACCTCAACTAAATCAATGAAAAACATCATAGTATGAAAAAAAATGGTCCCAAACTTAATAAAAACGAAATTTTTCGGTCAAAATGTTGATGTTATTATTAAGAGAAAAGATCAAAGTAATTTTTAATTGTTTTTAATTTTTTCTAATCCTTCCTAGTACGCTAGAACTTTTGGTAAAATCTTGCTTTTATTTTCGTTAGCAGGGAGTCAAATTGTTATGAGAGTTTACAATGAAAAACGTAATATTGTGTAACTCAGTTTTTTTTACGGTGACAAACACATTAATTTAGAAATTCTTGCAAAAAATCAAATAATTGTCGGATTTTAATGAAACTTTTAGGACTTATTCACAAATGAATGAAATTATTTTTGAAATTATTATTTTAAAGAAAATCTTGGTAAAAATAATTTTTTACATCTGTTACCCACCTCCACGTGAATGCATGAAATTTCAAGAAATTAAATTCTGTAGGCAAAGTTGGCTTTATTAGATAAACACAAGACTCATTTTGAAATATAAACCATGCATTATTCTTTCAACTATTTAGTCCCTCTTTCTGAAAATCTGCTCTGAATAATAAAATTAAAAGTGCATTAAAACTATGATATTTGATTTGAAAAGCTTTTAATTGTTTTAATGAATAATATAAATTAATAACATTATAGTCTGAAGAAAAAAAGTTTCGATTAAAAATGTTTTTTTTAATTATAATTATTCGTAACGTTTCCAAATATTTTAAAAATATTTTAAAGACTTGTAGACGTTAGTTTCGTAATTTATTAAGTGAAGACTATATTTACTGTTCAAAAATTAAAAAAATTAATACAAGCCATCGTATTTTTAAAATAATTTTTATTTTTTTGTGTATTTCAAGTTTTTGTTTGTATGGTAATTTCTGTGAGTACATTAAAAGGTCATGTGCATCATGGTTTCTTCCCTTTACAAGAAAAAAACTGTACAATTATGTCACTTATGATTGCCATGGCGTTTATTTTCACCTTTCGTTTCCTTGTGAACGTGCAGTAGGTCTTTCCTAGGTTTTTGCACACCGATACGAACAAGAATAAGGACGCAACGTGTGATTTTATTGTCCGGTCGGTGTAAAGGTGAGGGAGCGTTCGGTTGTATGTTTTCAGTATAAAATACTATCAATCATATAAGCATACGTTCGTGTTGGGATTGAAATTCACTTTTCTTCTTTCTCATTTTTGACGGACAAAGGTTAGCATTTTTTAAAATTTCCGTTAATGCAGCAAGAAAATTAAGTGTAACTTATTGCTAATTTGATGAATGTGTCTTTTGCATGCACATAAACGTAAAACAAGCCTAGACAAGTTCAAAAGGTATTTGCGTCGTAATTCATGATTGAGGTGTCAAACTTGCATGCCCCGGGCTGGCTATGGTATCAACGAAATAGCTTACTGACACATTTTCCTCTTGCACCACTTACAGTATGGTATCTACTAATGTTTCAAATAAATGATTTATTTTAGAAATTAAACATAAGTTTTTCACCATATAATATAATAACTACATATTATTCAAAAGTAATAAAATTTATTGACTATTTAATATTGAATTTTTTTAAAATTTCGAAATCAGAACATTTAGAAGAAAAGAAAAAAGGAGTCAAGACGAAATAACATGTTCGGAAATTTGAATCTTTCTCTCTCTCCCTTTTTCTCTTTCTCTATGTATAAGGCTTACGGTCAAATCACGTTGAAACACCGATTCTTGTACGATCACCGAAGTTAAGCAACGTCAAGTCTGGTCAATATCTAAATGGGCGACTGCATGAGAATACCAAGGGTTGTAAGCTTGTATGTGCGGATTGTATAAACTTACGGTCATATCATGTTGAAACATTGATTCTTGTACGATCACCGAAGTTAAGCAACGTTGAGGCTAGTCAGCACCTAGACGGGTGACCTCTTGAGAATACCAGTTGCTGTAAATTTGGATGTGCGGGTAGTATAATGGCCGTATCACGTTGAAGCATTTGTTCTCATAAGATCAATGAAGTTAAACAACGTCGAGCCTGGTGATTATCTACAAAGGTGAATATCTGTGAATAGCAGCTGTTGTAAACTTGGATGAGCGTGTAGTATAATTGACTTACAGTCATGTCACGCTGAAACACTAAGTTAAGCAACGGTGAAATTGGTCAGTACCTCGTTGGGAAACGCTTGAGAATACCAGGTGTTCTGCAGGTGGTAGAATGGCAATATCACACTGAAACACTAGTTCTCGTATATTAAACAAAATCAAGCAACGTTGAGCTTGGTCAGTTCCTAGATGGGTGACCGTTTGGAAATACCGGGTGCTGTAAAGTTGGATATGCAGGGTGATATAATGATTAACAGTTTGAAATTGGAAATCGGATAGCCGAGTTCCAAGTGTAGTCGGTTTCGCAAATATCCTTGGGAATGAAATGAATCTACTTTTTCTCTCCCCAGTTAGGACTTATACAAGGAAAATCATTATTATGCCCAGTCGAAATTCTTAGAATCTAAAAATATTTTTTGCTTTAAATAACATGAAAATGGGTGGTCAGCCGTAAAATATAAATCAATCCAATCCCTATATATAGATTAATGTATATTTTGGCAGGAGATCTTCATTTAAGAAGGTTTTGTTAAAGACCCAAACAAAATTTGTTCTTGTAAATTTCCGTGATTCTGTGCTTGTATAAAATAACGGATGTTTACTTCCTGTGTATAAAAATTGTGTTTATGTCCAAGTACAAGCGTCTTTTCATTTTCAAGACGAAAATAAGTTATGGTTTTGAAATTTAAGAAAACATAATATATAAAAAATTCTCTTACAATCTTTGGGAATGTGCACCTCAAAACAAAACAAGGAGAACTGTTTATATAAACATACGCCCACAAATCCTTCTTTTTGAGTCATTGTTTAAAGTTTGTAGTAGATGCTGTTAAATGTATTATCCAAAACTATTTTACAAAATTTCGGGCGGATCCCTGACATCAGAACAAGGTAATAATGTCCACATAATCTTATGTCCAAAAGACCATCGTTGTACCTGAACACACCAACTCACAACAAATCTTCAAAATATCCCCAGTTTGCTTCTCCACATGCAACCGTCGTACCATTGACTGTCCGACCCTTTCAAATACCCCCACACGGTGTCGAAAGTTTTCCCAGGTCTCTATGACAGTTTGGTGAAGCGTCTCTGCATTATCAATCTCTGCTGCATAAAACAATTATTTTAGGTGGCCACACAGGTTAAAGTCTAAAGGATTGTGGCCGGAGTTACGTGCAGGCCATGGAACTATTCCTTCCTTACCCATCCCACTTTCATGGTAGATTTCAGCCAGTGCATCGTAAAGAATGTGACTAAATTGTGCTGGAGCCCCATTCTTCATAAACCACATGGGTCTTCGTATTACCAGGAGTACATCCTTTAGCAGGTCTGGGAGTGTGTTCGAAATAAAGTCCCTGTAAACAGCTCCTGTAAGACATTCCTGGAAAACATATGGGCTTATCAAACAGTCACTTACAATTCCTGTCCACACATTAATCGTAAACTGATGCTGGTGTCTAGCCTGTTCTGTACTAAGGGCATTCCGATCCGTCCACAAATGTTAGCTGTGTAAATTGGTTATTTCATTTCTTCCAAATGTTGCCTCATATGTAAACAAAACTGAAGAGACAAACAATGGATCTGCAGTTTGTGCGATAAACCATCGGCAAATGTTTTCTTGTGATGATTAATCAGAGGGCAAAAGACCCAGGCGTAAGTGCTATACTTCGTCTTCCTTGATCCATAGTTTGTGGTGCCACGGATCCTATCTCTGCAACGCAACGATAAACAGCAGCAATGATTGGCTGACTCGGTTGCTTTCGGTCTGGAAACGCAACATGATGTAATATATTACCTTTACCAGCAAAAATATAATTGACAAAAGTATATTCCGGCCGTGGATGGTGGCGACTGGGCGCAACATCAAAGACAGAAACACAGGCAATAACCGACAAAGATATGATTGACACCAAAGGCAGAAAATACAGGCGACAACAAAGTCTTGAAAGGCAATAGCCGACAAAGATAAGATTGACATCAGTTAAGCGACAACCCGAAAAAAGCAAAAATGCATAAAAATGTTTGGTTTATATAAGTCTGGAGTTTCTGGCAGAAAGAGAGAAGACAAAGAGAAGAAACCATAGACAGAGAACAGAGAACTCCCCGACAGCTTCTGCATGTGCGTAATTCTCTCCGGATACCCTCCTACTCTACACAATCGTCAAGAAGATAAATAAACTTTAAATCTAAACTTATTTATAAATGGAACTTTGACTGTGTGTGTGTGTGTGTGTGTCCGTTACCTATAGACTCCGAAATGGCTGAACCGATTTTCTTGAAAATTTACACAATTATACTATAAGCGTCTGCGAGTGTTCTTAGCTAGGTTTTGTATCGAGGTACCCCCGATAAATATCGAAAATCGTTAATCGAAAAAATCGGGTAATAGAAGGAGTAGTCTGATTTTAATAAAATTTGATACACTCATAGACAAAGACATAAGAAACGATATTCAGAAGTTTCAAGGTTGCAGTTCTTACAATAGTGCAGAAAATCGATAATATATATATATAAAAGCTTTCATTACACCCGAGCAACGCCGGGTTATACTGCTAGTTTTATATATACGTGTTAATGTTCTTCGTTTTCTATCAAGACAACCGTTGTTTGTCGAGATCCAGCTGTATTATATAACAGTGATACAGCCGCGTAATCTCGCGTGCATTACCACTCACGCGGTCGTATCTAAAAATAATATCTGGTTGCTCCCGATATGAATATCCTGCTATTGCTGAACGGAGCACTTCTTAGTCAACTCACTACTACGCATGTTAAACGTTGAAGTCAGACTAACCAAAAATGTACACCAATGACAAATGTAATTTTGTCTGTGTGGTAAAAACAGCGCCATTCAGCGTAAACTTTCCAATAATACTAGCATCCCGCAAGAAATGCATGGAAAAAGTTTTCCCCCAAATGCTTTCGCACACTATAATTTCCCGCTGGTTGGATGCAGACCTTGTGCTTTTGTTTATCCACCGCTTGTTTACACAAAAATAACAAAGGAACCGATTTTCCTACTAGACAACCGACTCTTGATTGTAGAAACAATAAAATACTTTCTTTGTGGAGAGTTACTGTGATCGGTTTAATCTTTTATAATTCTAGTTGGTTTACCCAACATTCCAACAATTCACGCATCTGCAGACAAAATTGACCCCCAAAAGCTTGTTTCCAGTTCGATCGTCAATCTGCAAGCTTAAACGTCTTTCTCGAGCAATGTTTTACAAGGAATAGGTGGCGAAGAAACCTAATACTACTTTTATTAAAAATGCATCTTGAATTGCACATGTTACCGTCATATGCATATGGCAAACAAAACAAAACAAAAAAAAAACGCAGCAAAAGTTTATGTATAAATCATGAAGTTGTTGCCGAATAAACTGCTTATAAACTTAAAAAATATCGAATATGATATTTTAATGTAGTTAATCAGAATTTTGAACACTCTCATTAAAGTATAAAACACATTGCAAATTTTAAAAAGTGACTGCCATTTTTTTCTGTTAAATTTCGCTTACGTCGTTTAGTTTAAAACATAGAATATTTTCAAAAAGATGAAACACTATTTAATTATGAAAAATAAAATAAATCAAGAATAAAGTTAACGAAATCAATTCTTTCTTTCTTTCTGTGGATTTTTTAAAAGTTTTAAAAATATACCATAAAGGACATGTTTTTATAGGATGTATCGTCGTATAGGAAACAAAAGTGAATATATTCAGACAGAGCGAAAAATTTATTAACGATGCGTCTCGTTAGAGCGTCTGCTCTCTTTGGCTTTCTCATGTTAGAATGAAAGAAAGACAAAATTGTATGTAATGGAGATAACTTGTAATCTCTGTGGATAAGTAGTTATAAATCAAATTAAATACCTTATTATCGTCAATGTCTAGACTTGAGAGTGTGTCTGTTCACCTGTTTCAGGCATTCATTCAAACATATCGTCTTATTTAACTAGATATGATGGTTCCAACCACACCAAATGATTCATGTAGACAAAATTTTAATTTTATCTATATAAAAGGCATCTGGTGTGGTTTGAGCCATCAGATCTACTTACCTAAGACGATATGCCTGAATGAATATATGTCCGGCTTTTAATGGAGATATGTACTGTAACTGACTGAGGCGGGCATGTGCTTGTAAATTAAAACTTATTGCTATTAAAACAAAATTAAGTTATTTAAAAAATCGTTTTCGCGTATTTTCCTTTTTCATATGCCACGTCCCTTCAGGATATAGGCGGCCATGATTCTCCATAACTTTCTACCTCTTGTAGTTCTTATGAGTTTTTCGAAGGTTTCAGTCCCACTTTCCGCCATCCATTTACACAAGCTCCTCAGGTAACTGGCTCGTTGATTTCACCTATATTTCTTGCCATTAATATGACCCCTGAGAGTTAGGTTTTTCCAGTTCACCTTCAATACGTGTCCACGGTATTTCAACGATTTTTCATGATTCTGAGTAGAAGTTTTTTTTTCTGTTGCCATTTTATTTAAGACTACCCTGTTGCTTACTCGTTTCATCCAAGGAATTTTCAGTATCCCTTTGCAGAACTACATTTCTGATTGTCTAGCATTGAATAACATATAAAAGGATGAGTATCACATAGTAACCTCTTTTGTGTGGATCTACGCAGCTAAATCTATATATAAAATTGTGTGACTTCTGTTAATCCATCCATCCATCCATCCATCCATCCATCCATCCATCCATCCATCCATTCGGCACCAAACCAAATTTTAGGGAGAAGTGCAAACAGATAAGGGGTGTACAAAGTACAGCTGGTTTTACTAGGGTGCGTAGCTTAATGAAATAAATTTTTATTAATTTTCTTTGAAAAAAATTAAAAGTCTTATTTAAAATACAAAATACTCGGGCTATTTTAAAAACAATTTAATGGTTAAAATAGCAAATACTTATTTATTAAAAAATGCAAAATTGTTTTTGCATATCTTTTTTTAAAGTTTCTATACAGGGTACGATGGTGAATTGTCTAAATGACGGAAAAATTAAAAATAACAACGACATCTCATTTTAACAGATATATTTACCAAAATTACGTAAAAATATCTTAAAATACTAGAAAGTAGATTTATTCAATAAAATCGCCATTGGCTTTAACAACGGCCTCCAGACAATTTCGGAATCTCCTCCAACTGTTCTCCTTAGTTAAGTTAGTGAATTCTGCCATGATCATTGTCTTCAGTTTATCTTTAGTGTCGCAAGGAGTTTTGTTACTCTCTCTCAACTGCGCCTCACACATCAATCAAGGTTGTAGCTTGGGGAGTTAGGTAGCCAGATCTAAGGGTAATGTCGCAGCAATTGTCTGACAGCCATGACTGGGTTCTTCTGCTTGTGTGGTATGGTGCAGAGTCATGTTGCCAAGCGTAGAGTCTTCCATCAACTAACCATTTGACGCAGGGCGGCACTACCTCCTTATGTGACTTGATGTAGGCCTCCGTGTTGAGTCTGAGGCCTTCACCAACAAATTCGGGTGTTCTTTTCTTATCAAAACGATCAGAGTGAGATTTCCAAACTGTCGTACATTCGTAATCACCACTACACTCATTCAACTCTTTCCGAATCATCTGCTCTGTCATCAAATTTACACTCAAACACTCTGAAATGTTTGTATTGGAGCTTAGGGCACGAATGTCAAGCGGTACAGCATGCTGTTTCAAATTTCTGTCGGTGGGAATTGCGTCATTTTCTCATAGACAGTGCCTAGTCGACCCTACTCTACTGTGCAGTCGACAAATAACGCACATGCCCGAAATTCAAAATATAAAATAATGAAAATTTACCAATCGTAGCCTGTATATACAAGTATCCATTTCTAAGTTCACCCAGGATGTGCGTTGTGGAGCAGTGGATATCGTCTCAGAACGAGAGATCAGGGTGCCGAGTTCGAATTCCAGTTGAATTCTTTGCATTCACATACGCACAAATACCCTTGGGAAAGATATTAATCCCTCTCTTCCCTCCAGTTATGGGTTAAATATCAGGACAGATTGGGTTCTATAGCCTTGGCTGGCAACCGGTCTACCACAGAAAGTAATGGCAACTTACTGCGGGATAATCTTCTGCCCAGTCAGGCATGATCACCCAAGCGTGTATCACGTATGGCACTTAACTGACTGACTGCATTTGCGAGAACTATAAAGAAATCACAAAGCCAAACGCTTCAAAAAGTTTAAATTTGGCTTCAAAAAGAAATATTTACGCATGAGCAATTGTATGTTGCATGTTAAAGAGTAAGAATTTCTAAAACTTTATACTTCGCTGTTAAAAAGGGGAAAAAGTTCTTAAAAATATTGTTTACCATGAAGTCATATAAAATTATATTAAATTAAAAAGAATATTAAACCGCGATGTAGGGCTTTCGTCAAAGTATTTTCCCAAATAGATCAGCTTATTGAAATTTCATCGAATAGTTTGCGAAATTGAACGAAACCTAGAGTTTTTAAATCTCGACAAAAAACGTTAGCAATAACTTCAACAACACTAAATACGGTGAGTCTTTAACATGGGTAAAAAAAAAACAAACAAACAAAAAAAAACAAAAAAACAAAACAAAAAAACAACAACAAAAAAACAAAAAAAACAAAATAAAAAAACAAACAAACAAACAAACTAGTTCATATATATGCGCATTTATTCTATCACGGACAACTGTTCATATATCTACGCTTTGTTGTAGTTAGACATGCGCAATGGAAAATCAATTTTCATTTTTTATTTTAAAGAGAACGCAAGTAAGAATTCAAATGAAAAAAAATTTAAGTGAGAAAATAAATCGATTAAAGTAATGATTTCTATTTGAAAGTTGTTTGTAAAATTTGTGAACGTCAGAAAGCGTCAATATTTTATAAATGCTTCCTTTTATTCGAAATTATCTTCTTTACTCGTTATAAACTTCACCAGTCTTTGTGTTAGTTCATGAAGTCTTCTTTTACTTCTATGTACCGTGTCCCTTCAGGACGTAGGCAATCATGGCCTTCCACATCTCCCTAGCACTTGTCGATCTTAATACTCCTCCTGTTATCCCATTTAATCCTCGCCCAACCATCCATCCGCTCAAGCCCATCAAGTATGTCATGCGTTGCTTTGTCTTGTCTCTCTTCACCTCGTCCGTCCCGTGAGCATCACGTTCTCCAAGCTCTCCTTCCTCATTACAAGTCCCAAAAAGTTCAGTTGTCTTTTGCTTATGTTAAGTATCAGTTTCCTTCCCGTGTCTATCCTCTCTAAAACTCCGTGGCTCACGTGATCCTTTCATGGTATACTCAGCATCCTTCCGTAGAACCTCATTTCGGTTGCTTCAAGTCTTCCCTTCATCATTGATGAGATTGTCCAGCATTCACTGCCATTGAAAGAGAGACATCACACAACAATCCAATACTCTCTACTTTGTTTCCAGCGAAATTTTTCTGTCTCTTCATACTCTATTCAGCTTATGGAATGTATCCTTCGCCTTCGGATCTCCGTATCACACATTATGTCTTTTGTTAGAACATTCCCCGGGTATTTAAATTTCTGCACCCGTTTGATTTTAGTATCCCCAACTTGTAATTGGCATTTTGGGTTCCTCTTTTTACTGATTACCATGCATTCAGTTTTGCTTGTAGTTTATATAGTAGTCCTTTCTTTCCGCTTTCTTTAGTTACCTTCTGAGTGGGGGCTCTTGTATTTTTTCTGTATCTGCTATCAGCAATGTATCATCTGAGTATTCATGAAGTCACTTGGCGCAAATGCCCAGGATGAATGGTTATTTTCGGAACATATTCTGGTTTCAGTATATCCTATTCATCATGGTTTTAACCTGGGACAAAGTGTTCCGTCTTCGAAGAAAAACACCTTGTAAATATTTTTTTTAAAGCTGTGACGAGAAATATTTCGTACAGTTCTAATTTAGTACTGTACAGTTATTGCGGATGTGCGTTGTGGTACAGTGGATATCGGCTCGGAACGAGAAATCGGGAAGCCGAGTTCAAATTCCAGTTGAATTCCTTGCATTCACTTCCGCGCAAATACCCTTGGGAAAGTTATTAATCCGTCTCTTTCTTCCAGTTATTGGTTAAATAACAGGACAGAATGGGTTCTATAGCCTTGGCTGGCAACCAATCTACCGCAGAAAGCAATGGCAACCTACTGCTGGATAATCTTCTGCCCAGTCAGTCATGTCTCTTTTGAGACATGATCGCCCAAATGTGTTTCACGTATAGCGCTTAACTGACTGACTGACAGTTATTGCCCGCACCATTTCCACCATGTGTTACGGGACTTTAGTATGGGTAATTATTAGTCATCATTATATTGCGGAATCAACTCTTTGGATAGTAAATATTTAGGGGTTTCTGGAACATTTCTACTGCAAACAAATTCGCGGACTCAACGTGAGTCTAGGTAAAAAAAATGAGTAACGCTAAGCAATAAATATAAAACAAACCACAATGCGTGTATTTATAGAAGGGATTACAGGTGTAGACACACACACATACACATACACACACAGGGAGCTCGGTGATGTTTATTAAATTGTTCTTGTGCCAAACATAACCGAGCTCAATTGAAAAATTATCATCAGAAGGTTGGAAATAATAAAAATGTTTTGTTTGTATGTATGTTTCCTTCATCTTTGATGAGATTGTCCAGCATTCACTGCCATTGAAAGAGAGACATCACATAGCAATGTATAAGTGAAAATTTATTTATGGAACAGAATAACATCAATTTGTTCGTACGATAATCAAACTTTGAAAATGTTTTAAGAGAAATAGAGGAGTTAAATGAATCCAGAGTTAATTGTAGTTTTTCTTTTACTCATCATTTCACCCCAAACAAGGCAGTACTGCCACTGGTGCGCAGGGGGGGGTAACATAAAATGAGAGTGAAGAGAAATAAGAACAGGTCACAGGGTGTGTCGGAGAGGGATGGGAACACTGGTGTGAAGAAAGCTGCGTGAAAGTAGAGTGGAAAGGGAGAAGAGCAAAATACAAGGGTCTGTCGGGGAAAGGATTCTAGTCAAAGAGATAAGAAATGGCAATTGACATTGCATTTAAACTCTTGGAGATTGTAGCTATCAGGGAAGCAATTTTATGGAAGGGAGTTCCACAGGCGGGAAGTGCGAGAAAAGAAGCTGTTAAGTAAAAGTTATAGTTACACTTGATTGTTTCCACAGTAAAAGGATGGGATCTTGTTGCCAGTCTAGATACCTCGAGTAAATTCGTGTAGTGAGGGCACCAAGGATCTAAGTTCGTAGGAGCAGAATCCGTGAAAGTATTTGTAAAAGAGACAGAGAGAAGCCACATCTCGTCGGTGGGAGAGAGACTAGAGTCGACCGCCAGGTCAGGATCAACTACATTGCAGATTCTTTTTGGGATCTTGTCGAGAACCCCAAGGTGAACAGCAAGGGCACCCGACCATATATGACAGCAGTATTCAATGCATGGTCGGATTTTGCCAAATAATCGGTAGGCGGCTGATAGGGTATTAATTAGTGGAGTTTGAGGGTTCTCTAGAATTCTTAAATACAGTAATCACAGAGAAGGACTTCCAGCAGGCAGCAGACAGGAAAGCATGAAGCAGTGAGACAGTAATTGTAGAATATTTGAGAGAACAGAGCAGAGTTCAGGGGCACATTTCTTCAGGACGATGATTGGGATTCCATTACCTCTGCTCGCCTTATGAGGGTCAAGCATGAAATTACGTTAGAGATTTATGTTAGGGTTATGTAAACATCACTCAGTTGAGCCTCAGTTTTAGATGGGAAGTCGGGTGCGGATACCATAGACGAATCAAATGTAAAGTTGGTCGAGAATCTGTGAGCAAAGCACTCGGCTTTGTCCACTGAAGATGTGAGGACCTCAAATTTATTGATTAAAGTAGGGATTGAAGAATTGCTGTTGTTTAACACATTTTTACAGAGCCGCCAATAGTCTTTGAAGCAGAACTTGCAGAATGCTGTATACTGCTTCATTCTGTTAGCAAACAACAACTTAACGTCATTTAGAATCTTCTTGCACTCATTACGAGCAGAGGCAAAAAGACGCCTATTATGGTCAAACGCATGGCTCCGATAAAGACGGAAGAAATGGTTGCTGTGGGCAATAGCGACTGAGCAAGCAGGCCGGAACCAGGGGGACGAATGGGGTTTAAATCGGAACTTACTGGCTGGGATGAAATCATTGATGTCAGCATTAACCCAAGAAGAGACCTCGGATGCACAGTTTTCAACAGGAAAACTAAAAACTTTGTTCCAAGGGACGCCACACAGAAAAAGAGCGGGACAACTCCAAGTCTGCTCTTTGGTAGTAGTAAAATATTCTGTTGGTCGGAGGTTCCTGGGGGAAGAGGGAGTGGAAGTCGAGAGTTATTAACGAAAACCACAGTATAATCAGAGTCGTCAAGAAGGCAAAGCTGCATGGCATGGCAAGAGTCAGGGATAGAAGTGAGAGATCTAGCAGTGAGTCGGGTGCATTAGGGTTATTGGAGAAACGCGTGGGGAAATTTACCGCTTGCGTAAGAGATTGAGTGATTGAAAAGTTCATGGTATAGGTATCAATAAGATTTGTGACAGAGTTTTCCAGTCACTTGGCGTGGTGGGCATTAAAGTCTTCTAACACAAATATATGAGCGAACGGATAAGAGGAAATGGCCTTGCCTATATTGTTTGAGATGCTGTCTATTACAGAACACCCAGGGGAGAAAAGGGAGCGGTAGAGAAAAAGATAGTTAACCGAGCTTGGTAGAGAGAGACGGAGACACATGTAGAAATGATCTGGAGATTCAAGAGAATTTAAAAAAAAAAATTATATCACCCCGAGCAAGGCGATAACGCGACTGATGTGCAGGGGGCTACGTAAGGGTGAAAAGATTGGAAAAGAGAAACTCGGAGATCACATCCTAAACAGGGAACAAGGGATGAGCCTCTTCACCTGTTCAATAGACGTAGGTGGAGTGTGAACCAGGCGATAGTTTAGTCTATCTACTCCAATTAAAAAAAAAAAAAAGGAGTGAGGAGATTGGAAAAGAGAAAGCCGGAAACCACACCCTAAACAAGGAACAAGGGATGAGCCTCTTCACCTGTCCAACAGACGTGGATGGAGTGTGAACCAGGCGATAGTTTAGTCTATATACTCCAATTGAAAAAGAAAAAAGGAGTGAGAAGACTGGAAAAGAGAAAGCCGGAAACCACATCCTAAACAAGGAACAAGGGATGAGTCTCTTCACCTGTTCAATAGACATGGGTGGAGTGTGAACCAGGCTATAGTTTAGTCTATCTACTCCAAATGAAAAAAAAAAGGAGTGAGAAGATTGGAAAAGAGAAAGCCGGAAACCACATCCTAAGCAGGGAACAAGGGATGAGTCTCTTCACCTGTTCAATAGACGAGGGTGGAGTGTGAACCAGGCGATAGTTTAGTCTATCTACTCTAATTAGCTCACACTAACTAAAGCGTGATGTTCCAATCGACATTGGAGTCCTTCCTATAGAGGGGAAGGAAACCAGGGATATAGAAATCACCGGAAAGGATAGAAAAGTCGAAGTTAGTTTCACAGAGAGCTAAGATGTCAAATGAGTTTACGTGGAGGAAGGATTCAACGCTGCTAACGTTGGTACGGCTACCAAGAACGTTCGAGAAATAAATGTTAACGGGTTTAGGTGATTTTGTTTAGGTTTAATGTTATTTCTTACTTCGTGTGTGGTCATAATTACAGATTTATTGGGTAAGGAGAGGCTTAGAGTAGTAGTATCAATCGTTCTTCAAATGAAACTTGTGAAAGAAAGAACCTATCGCAGACTGCAGCATAATGTATCATCAGGGTTGCCCACCGGAAGCACTTGCAGGCATGGCACTACAAAAAAAAACCAAAAAAAAAACCCCGATATTATTCAACTGTTGATTAGAGCAGCCTCTCAAGACGTTCAGGCTCCTAATAACTAGTCAGAAATAGAAACCGGGAAACTGTCAACCCGGTACTCTCAGAATGAAGAAATGTTGCCACCATCCACACACATTACAAAAAGCCTGCTACTGCACTACTATTAAGCCCTGAGGAGAAGAAAGAAACCGGGAACCCCTTCCTAAGCAGCAAATAAGAGATGAGCCTCTACTCCTGTTCAAGAGAATAGGGAAGGTTATGAACCGGGCGATAGTACGGTCTATCTACTTCAATTTAAAAAAAAGTTAAGGAAAAACATTTTATATTACGTTTTAACTTAGTTAAAGTCATGCGACTCCTTACTAGTCACTACAAGGGAATTTTAAGATAACTTTCCTTAGAAATTCAAACGAAAAATTAATAAAAGCAGCCAGTGATGTCAGAACGACCACAGACAATTGAAATCTTAACTGGAACAAGGATATTTAAAAATTATGCAATGCTTTATACAAGAAAAAAAGAATTTTAATTTTTGAAAATTAAACGTTCAGAAAATATAGATTCAATGAAGCTTACCAGAGACGAAATCTGCTGCCATCAGAATATTAACTGAGTTGAGTGAAACTTAAAATTCATCATGGCGAATTCCATTTCACTTTTTTATCAGTTGTTATTAATTCAGTTGGCGCTTAGTTTCATTGTCCATAAGCATAGCTTCATATCCAATATATATACAAAGGATAGATAGATAGATAGATAGATAGATAGATAGATAGATAGAAAGATAGATAGATAGATAGATAGATAGATAGAGAGAGAGAGAGAGAGAGAGAGAGAGAGAGAGTCTAAAAGCCGAAAAGTCTACCCTGAACCGGAACAAGTTCCTACAACTTCATAGGAAAAATAAAACCAGCCATTGCTGCCAGAAGAACTACAAACAATTATCTAAAGCCAAATGAAATTTTAAGTGACACAAGTATATTAAAAAATTATCCAACGCTTTACGCAAAAAAAAAAGAAAAAAATTAAACCTTCAGAAAAATAGATTCAATGAAGCTTATTATTAGTAGTAAGGTCTTCGTACCTTTCCTTCTTGTTGCCGCTTGCGAGTAAGTGAAGTGAGAGATAAGGCAATAAAGGAAAATTATACTTATCGACGTTAATTTTTAGGAGTCAGTTGAAGTGTCTTATTGTTTTCGTCGTTGTCTTCTTCTTTGTTAACGGCGAAGAAGAGATAAAGGAAAATAGCATTCGAGAAAAAGAGGAAAAGTGAATGTATATCGACGAAACGTTATGTCCTGTTCAGCGTTTTGCAATTTCTCTTTTACATCGTGGCGGTGTCCTATCTGATCTCCTCTTCCACTTGATTGATTCAACTTTCTTTCTCTATTTATATCAAAGAACGTTTTGACTCTGGCTTGTTAATTTCTCTCAGTTTTGTAAGCCGATCCATGTCATTGGTTAGAAAATAATGCACACAGGCTCGCGAAATTTGGCTTTGTCTTTTTTCCTTCATTACGGAGTCAATCCTTTTTTCGATTGGTCAAAAAGATTTTTGCACTGACTCACGAATTTATAAGAGAGTTACTTTTACTTTGTAGTCACCACATCACTGCCTTCTCATTTGACGGAGTTTGCTTTAGTATATGAATAAATTCAGTAGTAGTGGTATACGTTGTCACTTTTCAAAGTAGTAGTTCACATTTTGCTTTGCTGTTTTGTCATCATAGAGTGAAACGTGTTTCCACAATTGTTGTCCATTTCGTCGTTAAAAATCTTGACTGTGAACGCCATAAAAGTAGGTATGTTTGGTTTCCTTGCACGTCGTAGGTCACCAGCGTGGTAACGTAGGAATAATAAGAAGGGAACACACGTGTTATTCAGTACAAAACAAAAATAAAGAATTTCTTTACGAATTTAAACGTTTGAAGTTGTCAGTAGTTTGTTTCAGGAAAAGTAATCAAACATTAAAAAGGTTCGTAGTTTTGATGTTGAATAAAGTTCTTTGAAATTTTGCTGTTTTCATTAGAGGCTGATAATGTATCAGCGTACAATTTGACACTAGAGCTATTGAAACGCATGGGATTCTGAGATTCGATGAATATTCAAGGAAAGAAAAAAGTGCATATTAAATGGTCGGAAACGAAGTAGTATTTCAAAAAGCTTAAAAAATTGCCAGATTTGGTTTCACATACAAGTAATACAGTTGTATTCAACATGATTAAAAATATATTTTCAGGTACTTATTTTCGGAGTTGAATATAGTCCGTTGAAGTTTTCCAGTATTCATTAGAGTCTGATAATATATCAGCATGTAATTTGACATCGGATTATTCAAACACGTAGGGCTTTACATTTCTTTCTTTTCCTTTTGTTCTTTCTTTTTTTGTCCTGTAAACGGTGAGTCGCCATTTTATGTAGTGATGGTTCAGTGTTCTGTGTCGTGGTCAGTATCTTGAGCAGAAAGTTGATTTTTGTGTTCTTTGTGTCGAATGGTCAACATTATGTCGTTATAAAAATTTCTTGACGTGTTCTTTGCGGGATTACCATTATGTAGTTATCAGAATCCCTTACCGTGTTTTTTGCGAGATCATCAAATATGTAGAGATCAGAATTTTTTTGCGTGTTATTTGTGGGTTCATCAGATATGTTGAGTTCAACAATTTCTCTGTGTTCTTTGCGGAGTCACCAATGAAGTAGGGAGCTCGATTGTGCTTATCAAATTGGCCTTGTGCCAAACATAATCGAACTACCCACAATTTACTCCAGATCAGAAGATTTGTATGGATATGTAGAAATTTATTTACAGAACAGAATAACAGAAATTTGTTTGTACTAAAATCAAAATATGAAATATGTTCCTAGAGAAATAGTAGTAAAGAGTTAAATGAATCCAGAGTTTGTTGTAGTAGTAGTAGGGTGTTCGTACCTTTCTTTTTTTTGCTGCCGGCGAATAAGCGAAGAGGAAGAAAAAGCAATAAAAGAAAATTGTACTTATCGACTTTAATTTTTAGTGGTCAGTTGAAGTGTCTTATTTTTGTCGAGGTTATTTACTTCTTTTTTGTTGACAGCGAGAAAAGGTGAGGACCAAAAAAGAAGAGATAAAGGAAAACTGCCTGCGAGAAGGAAAGGAAGAGCGAATGTATATCAACGAAACATTATATCTGGCTCAGCATTTTGAAATTTCTTTTTTACATCGTGCCTGTGTACTAACTGATCTTTGCTCCCTTTTAAATGCCTAAACTTTCTTTCTCTATTTATATAAAATAATTTTTTGGTACTGGCTTTTTAATTTCTCTCCGTTTTTTTTAAGTGGCTCCCTTTTTATTAGTTAGAATATAATTCCCACAGGCTCGCGAAAATTGTCTTTGTCTTTTTTCTTCAGTACAGAGTCAATCTTTTTTCTATTGGTCAAAAATATTTTCGCACTGGCTCGCGAATTTGGAAACATTGAAAAGAGAGTTACTTTTATGTCTTATTCACTACATGTTTGTTTGTGTATACGTAACAGTAGTGTGTGATAGACATGTGTGTATATTCGTGTGTGAGAATGTAGAAAAGTCAAGAAACAGAAAACCCTGAAAACAACCGTGTCTCATTAGGGAACACTTTATCCATGTGTAACTACATCTGAAACCCAGAGAGAGAGAGAGAGAGAGAGAGAGAGAGAGAGAGAGAGAGAGAGAGAGAGAGAGAGAGAGAGAGAGAGAGAATATAATCGTCTTTTTATAAGCTTTAAGAGGGCCCTTAGCGGCGTTTTGGCAAGGTCAAGTGGGTTTAACCCACACACTCAAGTACAAACTGTCCCATCCAGCGACAGAACTCACAATTACTATATCGTCAAATTCATAAGCCAACCCTTTAACCCATTAGTCTATTATCTTGTAGAGCTGTACTAGATAAAAACAAGACGTGATATCGGAACGAAAACAATCTACCCAAGTAGATTAAATAAAGTGTTCAGTTAGAGATTCTCTGAATGTTACCCAGATCGACGATCAACTGATGAAGGCTGAAGGGCACAACCGAAACGTTGTGATAATAACAATAAAGATGGGCCCAGTAGAATGTTAGTTATGATAACTCCTCATTCCAGAAATATTTATAAAATTATAGCAGATACACAAATTTAGTGAAATCTTTTCTCATATTGTAACAAAAGTAACAATCACCCTTTTCCATAAAAACTTAAACACCGTCGATCCTGGTCAAAATCTAGATTGGTGACGTTTTGAGAATCCCAGGTGCTGGAAAATTGGATGTGCGGTTGGTTACTGTATCGGAATTGTTAATCAGAGTGCTGACGTTCCAATTCCCATTGGGATACTTATTTACTTACGTGGAAATAACTTTGAGAGAGGTATGAATCCGTCTATTATTTTCCAGCTATGGGTTAATTAGTAATACTTGTATCACCAAAACGTTATTACATAAAAAAATTCTTACGATCTAAAAAAATTCATAATTAGAAATACTAATTAACCTATAGCTGGGGCGAGAAGAGGTGGATTTATACCTTACCCGATAGTATTTACGCATAAGTGAATATAACGAACCCAACGGGAATATGAACTCAGCTCTCCGATTAACAGTTGAAAGCCATTATGCATTACACCACCCACACATTCACGCTTATAGCACCTGGTATTCCAAAGCGGTCACCCATCTAAGTACTCACTAGACTCGTTTATCAAGTAAAAATCGAATGTCTTGAAGAGTTCCAATAACAGAAACAGCTAAAATAGATAGAATATTAACTGGAAGCGAAAATAATAACAAAATCAAGATGTTGTCAGTCAGTTAAGTGCCATACGTGATACACGCTTGGGCGATCATATCTCGAAAGAGACATGACTGACTGGGCAGAAAATTATTCCGCAGTAGGTTGTCATTGCTTTCTGCGGTAGACTGGTTGCCGACCAAGGCTATAGAACCCAATCTGTTCTGCTATTTAACCCATAACTGGAAAGAAGAGACGGGTTAATACCTTTCCCAAGGGTATTTGCGCGTAAGTGAATACAATGGATTCAACTAAAAAGAAGACTCCTATCAATATTATAAAGATCAATAAGAGTTGACTTGATAAACTTATTTTCCTATTTTGAGAAAAAAGACTATAATTTTCTTCAATGAATGACGTATGTTTCCTGTTTGGAAACGGTTGATCTCGCCATTACTATCAATTACCTGGGTTTTCTTTACCATATTATTTTCTTTTTTCATTGTTTTTGGTAGATAATCTATAGCGAGTATCTCATCTTATTTATTCTTTTTCTAGTTGTAGTTTGTAATGAAGGGTAATTGTATACCGTTGCAGGTTAACGGAATTTGGCCTTGTGGAAGATAGCCCACTATAAGTTATAAAATGATTATAAATCAAGAAAGGCAATTTGAGTATAAAATAACATTTATATATATACACACATATCAATTAATGTTTTACAATTAAGGCAATACTTGAATACAATTCCAACGGAGGTTAAATTGTTCATGACAAATAATAATGAGCTGAAAGAGATAAAAGGCTTAGGAATGTGGGAGCGGAGGCATGTTCATTTTGAAGTTGGCACTTCTAAGGTCCGTAAGTCAGTAAGTTGGTTTGTGTGGAATGTCTTTGAAAAGGTCACTCCTGAGGTCAATAAGTGCTTTTGACACAGGGAGAAGGATAGAGGACAGTATAGTAGCCGCTCGACTTAAGTCAAGGGGAGGCACTGGTTACTCCTGCCTGTGAGTCCTTCTGTTTGACGATGCTTTGTGTCTCCGCTTTTTATATCCGCTTTTTGGATCAAAAGCTTGTTTTGAATTTCAGCCTTGTATTTGATTCCGGGCTTCCCATTGGCTGGTAAATAAAATTCGCGTAGGCCCGCGAAATGAAAATTTGATATTTGATTAATTTTTATTTTTCAACCGGAACATCTGCGCGTACTCAGATGCACACGACGAGTTTTATTCATTTGCCTTTTTGTTGTGAGAGAGCAAACATCCGGTTCATCGCTTTTGTTCGGTCGGTATCACCACAAATCCATAGATAATCCCTAGATGTGAAGCATTATTTTTAAATTGCAACTAAATTCAAAGAATATAAATAAACGACATCAGAAGAAATTTCATTTTTTCTTCAGACTAATTTTTCAAATTGTTTTAGTATAAAAAATTCCGTATTGTATTTTCTCAATTTAGTTAGTCCTACACTTAATTTTTGACAAGGTTTTCTTTTATTCACTAACGAAGTTGGTTGATTTTTACGGGTCAGTACTTGTTGAGTTATTTCATGTCAAGTTTTGTATGGAGCACCCAGTGAATATCGAACTCATTATCTTTTTTTAGTTACAGCAAAGTTAGTTTTACCCAGCTCACCATTACCCAACTGTCGAGGTGAGTAGGGTAATAAAAAATAGAACCATGTGATTAAATTTCAATGACGTTTGATGATTAATTATCATGGCCTAATTGGTAGGGGGCTTCCTATTCGAAGGTTTCCTACCATATAGGAATGCGGATTAAAGGAATACATTGGAATCTTATTCCATTCTTCTGTATCATCTGTTTGCTTAATCCTTACAGAACATCAAAAAAAACTCGATTTTTGCGATAAAAAGCAAGAAAAATAAGCTGGAAAAGAAAAAGAACTCGTAAAAAGCAATAACAATGGTCATGCTACATATATTAAAAAAAGATGGTCTTTTTGCCAAACCTTATTTTAAAACAGTTCACGATTGCAATCATCTGTCAAAATCTTGTTCACTGTCTCGGTTGCCATTTGGTTAATGTACAAATTTTTTCAGTATCCATGAATTACTAATTTAATGAGTCAATATAATAGTGAGATATCTAGAAAGATGTCATTGTCCTTTAGACACGTGATCAAATGTTAATGATATTTGCTTTTGTCTTTTCATATTTGTTTTGCATGAATTATAAAATGCGTTTAAACTGCAAATACTGCAAATAGCTACATCAAACATTTTCTTCTTCGCGTCCTGCAAAAACAGTTCTTGTCGTGTGTACATTTTTTTTTCAGAAGTTGTTTATCGAAACCGATAAAAAACAAAACAAAGCAAAACAACAATAACAGCAACAACAACAACAACAACAAAACAAAGAAAGCAAAAAAGCAGGGCAAAAACCCTCCTCTTCTCTTCCTTCTCCTGATCATCATCAACGCTAACAAGAATATAAAAAATAATGAAAGACATTCTACTTTTTTTATTATTAGCCCCTTTGGTTTTCAAGAACGTGATGATCTCAGGTAAGACATGATTTTATTATTGCACACACACACACACGCGCGCACACACACACACACACACACACACACACACACACACACACACACACACACACACACACACACAAAGATATATATATATATAATTCCAGGTGAAGAAGGTTTTTTTTATTTTGAGTGCTCTGGCATTTATTTTATTATAAACAGTGCTCAATATAATGAGTATTATAGAGCTTAAATTATTTGGAGTAGATAGACTAAACTCAATTGGAGTAGATAGACTAAACTATCGCCCGGTTCATACTCCACCCTCGTCTATTGAACAGGTAAAGAGGCTCATCCCTTGTTTCCTGTTTAGGATGCGGTTTCCGGTTTTCTCTTTTCCAATCTTCTCACTTTTTTTTTCAATTGGAGTAGATAGACTAAATTATCGCCTGGTTCACACTCCACCCACGTCTATTGAACAGGTGAAGAGGCTCATCCCTTGTTTCCTGTTTAGGATGCGGTTTCCGGTTTTCTCTTTTCCAATCTTTTCACTCCTATGTTGCCCCCTGCACATCAGTGGCGTTACCGCCTTGCTTGGGGTGATATGATTAATATATATATATATATATATATCCAGGTGAAGAGAACCTATAATTTTAGAATTCCGAGTTCTCTGGAATTTACTTCTTTAAAAAAGGGCTCAATACAGTATATGGTAGAGCAAAATATAATTAGATTTAGTTTTTTTTATTTAAAATTAACATAGTTTACATTTCAACACGGAAATTTTCATGTTTCGAGATTTTATCCCGTCATCAAGCGATGTTAGTTCATTGTTGTGAAAATTAAAATGAAATACATTTTCACAATAATCTGTTAACATTGTCTGATGAAGAGGTAATATCTCGAAACTTAGAAATTTTAGTGTTGCAATGTAAATTTTATTAATTTTGAATAATAAAAACAAAAAAAAATTAATTATATTTATATATTTATTTATTTCATTTGGAAATGAGTTATTTCCGCGAACTAGGTTTAAACCTTTCTGTATTTACAATATTGTAAATCGCCTAAATATACCGAAAGTTTGAAACCCAGGTCGCGGAAATAAGCCATTTCCGAATGAAAAATTTTCAAAGGTTCTACAATATAATTGTATTAAACACGTTTAATAAAACTATTTACAGGTCTAATTTAATTGTAACTAAAAACTAACAAATTATATATATATATATATATATAAATATTTTATATATACATACTATTTATGCAAAAGTATACTCAGTTATAGACCGATATAAAGAACAATATGGTTAAGTAAAGAAGACAAGGGAAAAACTATATTTTTCTCACCTATGCATTTCTCCTGTAATAAACTTTCTTAAGGCAAAAAGACGAAATGAAGTTTATTTTTATCAACGTATCTATAAACAAAAGATTGTTATAACTAGAAGAAACGCTCACAAATTATTTAAAAGAAATTACCAAGATTGTTTCTCAAAGTACATCGGAAAAACAAGTAGAAACCTAAAAAACGTATGTATTAAAACAGAAGACCATCACAGACAATAATTTAATGAATGCATTAGTGATTCACAGAAATAAATTTGACCACAATTTCGAACCCAAAAATCCGGTACTCATCAAAAGAGAAAACAATTTATTGAGGAGGAAAATTCTTCAGAGTTATACCATCTAGTATGACCAAAATATTACTCTACGACCCGGTCTTTTTCCAATCTCACCTTTCCTTATAGAAACAATAATTTCTCAGGCCAACATAAACAACAAAAATATAAAAAATATCCAAAGAAAACGGTAAATTTTCATCATTTTTAACATCTCGCAACATGACATTTACACTGCACATGAAAGAATTCTCTTCAAATATATACTATGACAATTTTTTAAATACTTAATAATTTCTGTTAATCATAGGAAAAAAATTATGAACTTTTTTCTACTTACCAACACTGTTTTGTTTATAGATACGTTATTTAAATTTGATATTCATGCAGATTCTATTTACAGATCCCTATATATTTTAATTTCAAAAAATACTTTAGCCGATATATTTTTATGATAATGCGCATTCTTCTTTTTCGTCATCTTCCCCGTTTTCTTCGTTTTCTTTTTCTCCTCCTCCTCCTTCTTCTTCTCCTCCTACTTCTTATAATTGCAAATTAAACAATATTATTCATTGAATCAACATTCACTGAAATTTATTTAAAGGGAGGTAAGTGAAAAAAAGGAAATGCATATAATTCTTAGCAAAAGTGTGACACACGTAGATACTACGGTAATAATACGTATTTGGATATATATATACATATATATATATATATATATATGTGTGTGTGTGTGTGTGTGTGTGTGTATTATTATTATTAAATACATATTATATATATATATATATATATATATATATATATATATATATATCAAACATACGCACCGTAATGGGGGCGCTAGAGGGTGCCGTCAGTGATGTCATCGCGAGGATCACTAGGGGGTTTCGGGTCTTTCAACATCATACCCCCTCACCGCGCCGACCCAACCAGAGATGATCAACCTCCGGCCCACCCTCGATAAGCGCTTTCAGACACTGGAAAATTACGTTTAGGCCTGGTACAAAACCCTGCAAATGCTTCCGATTGGCGACAGTCAGAGCCACTTTCCATTTAGAGGCGAATCGCACATGAGCTCGTCCGAAACATTAATTTAGACGCAGAATTTCGGGGAATTTTAGCTTACAATTTGGAATCCAGGCACTCTCTCTTTTGATCCATAACCAATTAGCTGTTCTTTCCGCTGTTTCGGTTATGGACTTGAGTGCTTTTCTTTTTTTTTACTCCCACTATCCCAATATCTGTTAAGGCTTTGCATAAGGACCTTGCTGCAAATCCTCTAGTCCCAACTTCTATAAGAGTGCAGCTAGCCCTCCAGCCTTTAACCCTGCAACTCTCCAGCAATTCGTCATATTTTAACTTCTTCCTTTCATGAGCTTCCTCTGCGTTTTCTTCCCAGGAGACCGTCAGTTCCCACAAGACTATCTTCTTCAAATTATGTGAGAAGAAAACTATATCTGGGCGAAGTTTTGGGATGGCAATTTGCTCTGGGAATTTCAATCTTGAGCCTATATCGGCCCTTAGTTCCCAGTCTGTTGCAGGAGATAGCAGGTTTGGATTTACCTTTCTATTTCGTGGGATTTTCGCGCCCGCTTTAATAAATTTTATCTGCCTTGTGTCTGGGCTGTAAACATTCTCTTTGATAGCGTTTTGAACTATTTTCACGATCTCTTTCAGAATTTCATCATGGCGCCACCTGTAGCGCCCATCAGCTAATGCAGATTTACAGCTACTCAGGATATGTTTTTAAGGTACCTCTGTGCCCACAAAGATGACAATTTGGCGACTGGGTTTTATACCATAATTGTAAGTTTGTGGGGCTTGGCAGGGTGTCGTATACTGCCCGAATCAGAAATTTTAATCTGGTTTGTCACCGTGCCATATTTCGGACCATTTGATTTGGCGTTTCAACATAGAGCTCCATTTGGTCCATGCCCCTTGCTGTCTCATCCCGACTTGGATTGCTATTCGTTTCTCTTCTTCGCCGTTTCTGATTTCTTCCTGCAAAAGATGACTTTTCTTTTTTCTTGCAGTTTGTCATATTTTTCTGAGGGGAAAAACCCGAGGCCCGCGCGTCCAGTAGCTATGGTCCCTAGTATTGCCTTTTCTCGGATTCTTTCTTTTGCTTTATTCAGTTCTTTCGAGGCGTTCCATTTTCTACCTGTATATACTGATATTCCTGCACTGGCTACTTTAGGATCTTTCGAGTACTCGTACTGGATTGTAGCTCTCACTTTAGCTACTTTAAATTCTTCGTGTAGGCTTTTAAACGGGAGTTTCAGTGCGTTTGTTTTCCAGTATAACGCTGCGCTGCATAGAGATCTTGGCAAACCTAACCCCCTACATAGTCGTGATGTTATGCTTCTTTCCATTCGTTCTACCGTGGAGGAAGTGAAATCATAGATAGTGACAGGCCAGAGTATTTTTGGAAGAATGACGTGTTGATAAATCCAAGCTTTATATCTGCCAGGTAAGCCAGACTTATCAACCCTGATTAACCACCCTTCTAGATTCTCCTTTGTTAATATTACGGATCTTGAATCTTTTAGGGCTTCATCGAACTGTTTCCCCAAGCTCTTTACTGGCTTTTGATGTATTGTAGGTATGTCATCTCCAAAGAGCTTAAATCTTTCGTTTTTCGAAAGCTTACCTTTCTTCATTACTAGGGAACGTGATATATATATTATAGCTATTACTATATGCATATTATTATATATATATATATTATATTTATTATAAATTATACTTTAGATCATGTACAAACTACAATCTACTCCAAAATTTACATCAGGTGTTAAATAATGATGGTAAGAAATTCCTTTTATTTTTGGAAATCTTTTCGTACGAGGTAAGAGGATATTAAAAAAGTGGGGAAAAAGAAAGAGGGTAGAAAAGATAAGAAAGCAAAATGCGAAATCAAAAACAAAAAAAAGGGGGGGGGGGAAAGAAAGAGGAAATAAAAAACAAAGAGGAAAACAAGAGAGAAAAAACCGAGAGGAAAGAGCCAATGGAATTGGCTAAGAGAAAGAAACCCCAAATTTGGGCAGGAAGTAAAATATAGACAGATATAGATATCGGTCACGCGACATCTGGGCTTAACAAAGAGGAAAAAAGTAAGAAAATGCACACAGGGAAGAAAGTGGGAAGTAGACAACAAAAGTGGCAAAGAAATAGAAATTTCAAATTTTGACCGGAGGTGACTTGCAGATAGATACAGACGTTCGTTACATGGTATAAAACTAAATTGCTCGGCATTTAAAAAAAATGATGAAATCACCTATACAAACATAGCAATAATTCCTAAAGCGCAAATCTGATGACATTTAAAAACACAACACGATAATATAAATTCATGTCTGCAGATGGCAGCCTTCAGTTGATACCAGAATGCTTCAGTAGAGGGTTTTTTTTGGGTAGTCGCCGTTTTCAAGCTGGGACTGTAGGCCTGTCTGAAAGTCAGCTTTCACTACAGCTGACTGAAGCTTGTTCAGATTGAACTTTTTGGGAGGAGGCCCTCTTTTATTTGGTTTGGTTTTGAAGTGCAGCCTAAGTTTGCAGCGCACTAGGCGATGGTCGGTGTGACATTCTGCACTGGGTATCACTTTGGTGTGAAGGATGTCTTTGAGGTTTCGTTGGAGCACAAGAACGTAATCTATGAAGTGTCAATATTTGGACCGAGGATGGATCCAGGTTGTTTTAGACTGTCTTTTTGCTGAAAGATGGCGTTGGTGATGACAAGTTGCTGCTCAGTGCAAAGTTCCGGCAGAAAACGCCCGTTGTCATTACAGTTACCAACGACGTGTCTGCTAGGTATTCCTTCTCAGGGATATACACTGAAAGCGTGGCATACTGGTTGTTCTTCAGATGGAGGCGCATGGACATCATACGGTCGGAATGATCCGTTGACAGGTTTTCCAGCCTGGAGATGATTGAAGTTCTGACCATAAAGCCGACGCCTGAAAGACGCCTTTCTGTCGCAGTTTCTCCTGACCAGAAGAGGGTATATCCGGCGTCAATCTCTTTAAGGCTGCCTTCTCCTGAGAAGCGGACCTCGTTAAGGGCAGCAATGTTAACATATAACTTAGACGGTTCATGTACGATCAGAGCTAAGCGACATTCAGGTCGGTTGCAAGCAGTACCTGCTGCTTGGTTGTTCATGGTGCTGCTTGGTTGTTCAGGGTGTTGCCGGGTGAGGATGTCATCTCAGGCCAATATCAGGATTGGAACTGCAGCTTCCAGTGATATCATTCACTTACCGTTTGGCCCCTTTCCCATCGCTACAGGGTTTGGAAGGGCTAATGGCGTCGCGGATGTGGACGTGTCCTTTGAACCTGAGCAAGGAAATTTTTAGGTGGAGTGTTGAGTAATGTGCGTGGTACTGACCCCACCTTTTACGACCGCGTTATATCTGGCATGTCCAAGCAAGCTAGGACAGTGACAGCAAGGTCCTGGGGTCCTTAAGAACAAGAATAACTGAATTTTTGAGACTTATAAATCTAATGTCTAGTAACCTTTTTTTTTTTTTTTACCGGGATTTCATATTGCAATTTTTTTTATGGTAATGGTTTTCCCTACTATTTTTGATGTTAATGGTTTTCTCAAGTAACATTAGTTCCTTTCGATTTTTCACACGGTGGCAAATATAAATTTTATGTCAATTTATTTATATCTATACACTTAAGGCGACTCGAATATAAAACTGTTTTGTTTGTACTGCTTGCTTAAAAACATCAGTTCATTTTGATTTTTTATAATATGGCAAATATCAACATTATGTCAATTAATTTATTTCACTATATCTAAGTCGAATCGATTATAAAACTGTTGTGTAGGCCCTGCTTTTCTAACACATTAGATCGGTTTGATTTTTCATGAAATGGCAAATATAAATTTTATGCCAATTTATTTATACATCTAAGCGATTCGATTATAGATCCAAACCCAGGCTTAGCTCTAACCTTGAACCAAGTGACTCAATCCCAAATCAACTAATAAAAAGAAAGTGAACGAAATGGAACCGTGAAGAGTATCAACAAGTCATGACAGTGTCAAGTTTTATGGTTATATTTACATACGCTCTGTCTCTGATATTGAGTCCTTTTACCCATAAGTATCAGCCAGTCATTTAAGTTTCATGTCTCTTTCAAACCATGACTGACAAGGCAAAAAATTTTTAGCGGTAGATTGCCATTTCTTTCTGTAGTAGACTGATTGCCAAGCAAGGCTATAGAAGCCTATTTGTTCTGCTTTTTAACCCATTGGAAGAAAAAAAAGATGAATACATATTTTTCCCAGTTCAACTCGAATTTGTCTCTCCGAGTTCTTATTCCGAGCTGATATCCATTGCACCACAATACATATCTCTTAGAAGTATATTTTTATCATACATGATTTTGTCTGAAAAGTAACGGGACAGATGTCAAAATTTATTTCAATTCCAAACAACAAACTACATTACATTTCTACTTCAAAGTAATTCCCCTCACCGAGTCTAATGCATTTTCCCATCCTTCTTTGCTACGCTTCTCTGCACTACTGGAAAGATTCTTCTCGAATGCATCTCAGCTCCGTTGATACGACCGTCCAAGCCTTCAAAACTGGCCCTCTCAAAGATCTGTTTGAGTTTTGGGCAAAGAAAGAAGTCTCAGGAAACAATATCAGGTTAATAGCGTGGTTTTCAATGTACGGCGTTGTTATATTCGGCCAGAAATTTCCTCTGAGGGTTGTGAGCAGATGTATTGTTTTGGTAAAGCAGGCACATTTGTTCTGCTGAGCAAAGCAAACGCTAGGATTACAGTTATCATGCTAGATGATAACAAGATCAGATCATAACTCTTTTGCCCATATTTCACACAGCTCACCAAATTCCATTACTTTTTAGACATACCCCGTGTATATATATTTATTTGAACAGATAGTAGTACAAAGCTTAATAATAGTGAAGAATAAGCGAAATTTGGATGACATGAAAATAAACGACCAGTTTCGTCCCAGATCTCTTCAAATTTATTTCTGGAAATTTTTTTCTAAGTGTAGAAAATAAAAGACGATAATGAGAGGAAAAAATCAAATGTTATTTCATTGCTAATGTTCGAGTAATATTTTTTTCTATACCAATTCTTTCTTCCACTCTTAAAGATGTCTTACTCCCACATCATGTCAATTCTGTTATTTACAAATTCGAATGTAGTTGTGGACACGACTACATAGGTAGAACATCTCACCTTTTGGATTATAGAATGAAACAACATTTACCTCCCAGAATTTTGAATTCGGCTGCAAGTAGCAGCCAACTAGTAAACACGTCCGAGTCATCTATAGCACAACATGCCATAAATAGCAGGGAATGTGTTGTTGGATTGCTGACTGTTGTACTGTACTATTTAAGTCACACTCTCTATTTGTGGTGTGGTGCAGTGGATATTGGCTTAAGAACGAGAGATCGGAAAGCCGAGCTGGAATTCCCCTTGAATTCGTTGCATTTGTTTACGCGCAAATATTTTTGAGAATGGTATTAATCTGTTGCTTCTCTCTCCATTTATAGGTTAAATAGCAGGACAAATTGGGTTCTATAGCCTTGGTTGGCAACCAGTTTACCGCAGAAAGTAATGGTAACCTACTGCGAGAAAATCTTTTGCCTAGTCAGCCATGTCTCGAAAGAGACATGATCACCCAATCGTGTATCACGTATGTCATTTAACTGACCTGATTAAGGCTAACAAGGGCATCATATCTTTCGTGGGTAAAAATGCAACTCGGTTGACAAGCCTAATTTTAAACTGACTGGGGTTTAGAGTTAGTCAGTTATGGTGATGAAGTAACAAAATTTAGACTAAACAAGAAACTGTTTTCCAAAATCATTTCAATAATGACTATGACGATTGGAAGTACTTGAATGAAAATAGAACAAAATATAAACTTTGAACGGTTCATTCAACATTCAATTTTCGATGTCATGCATCTTATCCAAAAATAGGAAAAATACATTAAAAATTTATCAGCTTATCACCAAACTCGTTTATGTATACATATATAAACGCGTGTATACACAATTTCTAACTATATTTAGGTCTATAATTCCAATTACGTCTTAAACAAGTTTCACTCATGTATTATGTTATTATGACTAATGCTTCTTTAATATAAAAAATTTCAAATAATATAAAACTGAGAAACGGAGGAATTAACTCTAAATACACATTGAGATTATATATATTATATTTTAGAACATGTACATAATTTTTCTATATATATCCGTGGATATATATAGAAAAATTATGTACATGTTCTATAAATATTCACAGCTCTATATATTATATATTGAGCACTGTTTTAAATTAATGTTTTGGACGTTGTAAGAATTCTTTCTTCGTTCTGTATTCACTCGGATATATATATATATTGTTAAATTACTTAGTTTTTGGTCAGAATAAAATTAGACCAGTACACATTTGTATTAAAAAGTGTTTAATACAATTATTGTAGAGCTTGTGAATATTTTCCATTTTTAAACGAGTTATTACGCGACCTAGGTTTCTACCATGAGTGGTATCTTCAGGCGATTTTCAATAACTTATTTTACCGTTTAAACAGTAAACGGTAAAATTAGTTATTGAAAATCGTTTGAAGACACCACTCATGGTAGAAACCTAGGTCGCGTAATAATTCGTTTACAAATGGAATATATATATATATATATATATATATATATATATATATATATATATAAATACAATAATTTTAACTGAGGAAGTTCATGTCGACTTCGAAGTTTCGTGAAAACACCGTTATGATGTTCTCACTCGTCAGGGCTATTTTCAAAATAGTCCTGACGAACGAGAACATCATAACTATGTTCTCATGAAACTTCGAAGTCGGCATGAATCTGCTCAGTTCAAATGACAAATACCTTGTACTTATGAAAGCTCTATCTCCATCCCAACAAAATTAATTCTCGGTTTTAAAAATCTTGTAAAAATAAAATATACATCTATGACACGTTATTTTTGAAAAATTAGCAAATTTTATGTTAAATTAATCTGATTTACACAAATATTATTTATTGATAGCATGAAATTTAGAATAAAACTATTTCTAATTCGCAAATTTGAGCTTTTTAATCTGTACATGTTGTAAATTAAGATGGTGTTGACAGGTTCTTGATTAGAGATAAAAAAGTATGGCGTTCATAAGCAACAAAATTGTCCTCATTTCTTTTCGGGTAAGAGAGGAAACTCTGACCTTTTAATTTGCATATAGAAATTACCATACAAAAAACAAAACGAAACAAAAAAAAAACAAAACAATCAAATGCACAAAAAAGTTTAAATCATTTTATTCTGCAAAACGATTTTTATTAATCTTTTCAAAAAGGCAATATAATTATCAATTCTTGACCTAAAATATCTAAAGGCAACAGTTCTTTAAAAGATTTTTAAAACTTTATGAATTATTATAATAAAGAAAATGGAAACAATTCTTAAAAAATTTTATCAGTAATCAAATTTTTTTTTCTTCAGACTATAATATCCTTAATTATTATTATTTATTCCAGCAATTAAAAGCTTCTCAAATTAAATTATATCAGACTTTTATTGCATATTTTATTTTAATCTTTGGAGCAGATTTTCGGATAGTGTCGGTAAATTTAAAAAAAAAAAGATGAGTTATAATCCCCAGTGAGTCCTGCGTTTAACTAATAAAAACTTATTTTGCAGCCAATTACAATTTATTAAAATTTCATAGATTTACGTGGAGGTGGGTAACAGAGTTAAAAAATATTTTTACCAAGATTTTTAAAAAATAATAATTTAAAAAATAATTTCGTTCATTTGTGAATGAGTACTGAAAATTTAATCAAAAACCCGACAATTATTTTATTTTTGCGAGAATTTCCAAATTAATGTGTTTGTCACCGAAAAAAAAGTGGGTGATGCAATCGCTACGTTTTCCATTAAAGCAGTCGTAACGTTTGTTTAACCGCTAACTCAAATCAAAACAAAATTTTCTGATAAGATTTCGAAAATGTTAAAAGGGATAAAAAATCTTTTTAAAATAATTAAAAATTACTTCGATCTTTTCTCTTAATAATAATATAAACATTTTGATTGAAAAAGTTTGTTTTATTAAGTTTGGGGCCTTTTTTATTCATACTATGCTGTTTTATGCTGTTTTTTTAGCGATCTTTTAGAGGTATCTAAACATATATATATATATATATATATATATATATATATATATATATATATATTGGCATTCATTTCTCTATTTTCTGTGTTTCTTTCATTTGCTAGGTGCCAAGGGACAAAGAATGGCCTATAAAGATTGGAACGAAGAAAATTCAAACGAAACTCTTTCATTTATAATGAACAAATTCACGTTAAATCTCTTCCAAACTCTAGTCTATGGCAGTAAGAAAAATATAATCTTTTTCCCGCTTGACATAGCGAAACTTTTATGCGCGATGTTTTTGGGATCTTCTGGAAATGTGGCATTGCAAATAGAGAAGGCACTAGACGTGTTTCTGAGTAAAACAAAATTTCACACGGAAATTCATAATTACTTTTATGAGTGGACAAATTCAAATCAGTCACATCTTTACAAGGCGGTTGACAGAATTTACGTTAATTCCTTAGTAAATGTACGCAGGCCATACAGGAGAATCGTAACTATGTTTTACCCACACACGCTAAGATATATTGATCCATATGAGACAGAAAATAAAAATAAAACATTGGACACTTCAATGAACAGCACATTAATTGGTACTGATCCAAGAAATGAAATAACGTCGGATACGTTACTTATATTATCGTCAGTTGTTTATTTCAAAGCACAATGGGACACCGGTTTGCAGTCAACGAAAAATAAAACTTCTTTACCAAATAAAGGTTTCATTCCCAACTCAGAGTTCATATCAGCTTTTCTTAATTATCGACGAGATAAAAATTACCAAATAGTTGAACTCTACTTCGAAAATAAATCCGTCAGTTTACTGCTTGTGATACCGTCCCAACTAGAAAACGTCACAAAAATTCTGAACAAAGATGTTTTAAACTCCTGGGTCAATTTAGAAGGATTTAAAAAAACACAAGTCGTACTCGAAAAAGTGAATATTAACCTTGAATGTGTTTTACATTTGGAAAATTTTTTACCAAAATTGGGAATTACAGATTTGTTCCAGAAACCGCGAAGCTTACTAAAAATGGCAAGTCGAAATGATTTATTTGTCAAGAAGTTTATCCAAAAATCTTTTCTACAAATTAAACCAGATGTAGAAACCGGAAGCTGGAGAGCAAAGAACTGTGGCAAGGAAATAGTAGTTAAAGTGGAAGCGCCGTATTTCTTTTTCATTGTCGATAAGCGCACACAAATGGTTATCTCAGCCGGGTCATTTATAAATAAATAAAGGGTAGAAGAATTTAGGGGGTCCACCTGATGTTTTAAAAAATAAGAATAATAATTGTCTATCATTATCAGCTAAATTCTTATTTTACATATTACAGATAACTTATCTCTGATTTTTTTAAAAGTTTGTGGGGATTAGATAAGTAGTAGTAAAGTATATCGAAATATACCCTTTTCTCTTTGCTAATAGAGTAACAGAGAAACACTCTCTATTCTTTTCTCTAAACACATACATTTTCCCTCTTTCCAATTCTTACAAATTTCTGGTAACCTAGATTATAATCAGACATAGTTTATGTGGTCTACTGATGTCATGCGAAAATGGCTAACGCACCTGCCAAAATCAGATCAGAAACGCGTAGGCGTTAAAAATATATATAAAAAGGACAATGAACATGTGCATAGCCTCTTTAGTTGGTCCCAGTTCCTCTGTCTAACGCGTTGCGTACGTGGCAGCCGTCGGAGATTCAATCAACATGCCAAATAATCAAAAGAAGACTCTCTCCATGCAAACCAGAGATGTACCAAAATAATCTTAACGAAAAGAATATGCAGAAAACCAAGGAATGAATACAAGAAGACAATCCACGTACTCAAATACCAGAACGTAATATAACATAGCCCAAACAGCAACCTGACAGTACATTACACCTGACACACACATGGAATAACGAATATGCTATATTTACATGAATATACATATACACGAAAGAAAAACTCTTTATAACCTGAACACAGCAATACATATATCTTAATGAACATTCACATAAATACCACAATGACTTATACAAGAAACATATCAAAGACGCAAAATACGAAAAGGACAGAAATGATGGTCATTCACATATAATCAAAGATGTAACCATATGAAGTTAGCACAAATAAAATGATGGTATAGTTAATAAAACTCTGGTTTTACTCATTTATTACACCAACCCCTTCTTTACCATAAGTTATTAACATCGATGTATGTTGATAGTTTTAAAGATGATTACATTTACTATAAATTTTGTAGTTATAAAGAATAAGATATCAATTAGCAACATTATAGACAGTTTTAGAGGTTATTATATTTATTACAAATTCTGTAGTTATAAAACCTAGGAAAACTTTTACCTACTTTATAGAAATGATACAGACTGCTATATTTATTACAAGCTGTGTAGCTATAAATATAATTTCTATGGGAAACTTTATAAATAGATTTAGAGACTCATATTTATTTCAATTCTGTAGTTATAAAGACAATGATATCTATTAACAGCTTCATAGACAGTTTTAGAAACCATGATATTAAAAGTTTTATAGTTATAAAGGTTATGACATCAAAGAGAAACTTTATAGATACTTGAAGAGACTATTAAATTTATTAAAAATGCTGTAGTTAAGACTATATCTATTAAAAATTCTATAAACAGTTTTAAGGACTATGCTATTTATTACAAATTATGTAGTTATTAGGTTGTCCCAAAAGTTCGTAAACACTTGCGAAAAATTGAATTTTTATGCATAAATTGAATTTATATTGTTATAGTGATCTTCAACGTTGTATTCCAGATGATAATTGATAAAATTGAGACAGCCGTTAAAGTTGGATGATGGAGACTTGCAAACCGGGTTAGACATTGCGCATTCATCGAACACTCCAGAATTGGCTGATGAGCTTGGAGTTGGCAAATCGACAATTCACCGACATTTGAAGCAACTTGATTTTGTTCACAAAAAGCCGCGCCAAGATCCGCACGAACTCACCGAAGCACAAGCCAACAGACGAAATTTGCCGTCAATTGCTCAGCAATCCATTGGACGAGCGTTTTTAGAAGCGCATTGTGACATACGACGAGAAATGGGCCTATCTGGTCCAGCACAATCGAGACAAGCGATGGGTTCAGAATGGGCAAGGGACGCTGTCGGTTGCAAAACAAGATCGATTCGGCAAGAAAGTCATGTTGTGCGTTTGGTGGAACTTTGAAGGAATCGTGCATTTTGAGTTGGTTCCGAATGTTCGTGCCATCAGTGCCGAACTTTACTGTCAGCAACTTGAGCGGGTCTACGAAAAGTTGAAGCAAAAGTACCCGGCTCTGATAAACCGAAAGCGCGCTTTGATGCAACAGGACAATGCCAAGCCACATACTGCCAGGAAGACCAAAGACAAGTTTGAAGAGCTGGACAGCGTTGAGGTTCTGCCACATCTAGCCTACAGTCCTGACTGTGCTCCATCAGATTAAGGCCTTTTCCGCTCAATGCAACACTTTCTGAAGGACCGCCGATTTGACTCATTTGATGAAGTCGAGGAAACGTGTCAAGAATTCTTTGATTCGAAGCCGGCTGAATGATACTTTGCCCAGATCCGAAAGCTTGCAGATCGATGGCAGAAAGTCTTGGAAAATGGTCTTTATTTTGAGCAATAATTTTTGTTGTTTTTGCGAGTAAAATTTCAATTTTTTGCAAGTATTTTCTGGTAACCTTAGATTACTTGGCGAGTAAAATTTCATTTTTTTGCAAGTGCTTACGAACTTTTGGGACAACCTAATATAAAAACTATATCATTTAAATGCCTTATAGAAAGTTTTAGAGACTATTATATTTATTACAAGTTCTGTAGTTATAAATATTATGATATACATGAACAACTTTATTGATAGTCTTTGAGACTACAATATATACTACAAATGCATTTGTTATAAAGACCATGTTGTCTATTAGCATCTTTATTGTTAGTTTTTGAGATTATTTATTACAAATTCTTTAGTTATATCAGGAAATGCATAGAAAGTTTTAGAAACCATTATATTTATTACAAGTTTTGTGTCATGAGGTTTATGATTTCTATCAATAACTTTATAGATAGTTGCCTTGATTATATTTATTACAAATTCAGTAGTTATAAAGACTATGATGTCTATTAATAACTTTATAGACAGTCGTTGAGACTATTATATTTACTACAGATTCATTTATAAAGAGTAAGTTGTCTATTAGCATCTTTATTCACAGATTTTGAGATTATTATATTTATTACATATTTTGACTATGATGACAACAAATTTATAGACAAATTTCTGGATTATTATAATCATTACAAATTCTGTAGTTATAAAGACAATGATATCTATAAACAACTTTATAAACATTTGTAGAGACTATATTTATTACAAATTCCGTGATTATAAAGGTTATATCTATTAGCAATTTCATAGACAGATTTAGAGACTATTATATTTATTACAAATTCTGTAGTTATAAGGAATATATTAAATTTATTTACAATTTTAGAAACTATTATACTATTAAGCTATTTAACTATTGGTTTATTACAAATAAAGGCAATGATATATATTAAATTTATAAACAGTTTTAGAGACTTCTATATTTATTATAAATTGTATAGTTATTAAGTTATTATTTTTATATAAAATTGTGATTTTATAGAGGGTTTTAGAAACTATTATACTTATCAAGATTGCTGTAATTATAAAAACAATATGTATTAGTCACTTTATAAACAGTTTAGAAAATATTAGAAATTCTGTAATTATAAAGACTATATCTATTAGCAAATTTATAGACATATTTAGAGACTATTACAAATTTAGTATTTATAAACACTATAATATCTAATAGCAACTATATCGATAGTTTTAGAGGCTTATATTTATTATAAATTCTATTGTTATAAAGATTATATTATCTATATGCAACACTCTGATCATTCTGATAACAAAAAACTCCTGAATTTGTTATTGAGAGCCTCAGATTCAAAACGGAGGCCTAATTCAAGTACCTTGTAGAGGCAGTGCTGCCCTGGAGTCATGAGGGTGGCTACTGGAAGGCTCTATGTCTGGCAACAGGACTCTGCACTATACCATAAAGTAGTAGAATCCAGTCATGACTGTCAGACAATTTCTGCAACCACATCACCCCTTACATCTGGCCACCTACCTCCCCAGACTGCAACCCTAGTTGAGCGAGAGACAAACAAAACTCTTGGTCGCAACAAAGATGACCTGAAGTCAAGGATTATGACATTATTCACTAACTTAAACAAGGTGGTCGTCCTGAAGAGTTGCAGGAGATCCGAAAGTCATCTGGAGGCTGTTGTTGAAGTCAATGTCGATCTTAGTGAATAAATTTACTATTTAGTATTTCAAGATATTTTTGTGTAATTTTGGTAAACATATCTGTTAAAATGAGATGTCGACATTATTTTCTTTTTTGCATAATTTAGACAACAATTAATCCATTGCACCCTGTATATAGTTTTAGAAACTGCTATATACATTACAAATTCTGTAGTCGTAATTAGTAACAAACCTGTAGACAGATATTAGTTCTTTTAAGTAACAAGCCTCTCAACTTATCGTTCTGTACCACTTATTGCACTTCTATTACTACTATCAGTGAATTGCATTTACGATAAAATAATGTCTTCTTTGAGTACAATCAATATTGTAGATTTAAAAATTCATCATAAATAGTAAAATCCTTATCATTTGGGTTTTAATTGTCATGATTTTTAAAAATGTTAAAATTAAAGAGAAATTCAAGTTTAATTTATCGATATTTATTTGCCTTCCTATTAAAACTGATGGGCTTTTCTTTTTATTTGCACGAGGAACCTTTCGATATCTTAAAAGTAAACAAGGGAGATATGACTCTATATTCTAATTAAAAGGTGAAAACGCCTTTAGTCTCATTTTTATTGTTTGGACCAGCCTTTCCGCTATGCCATTCGATTGTGGGTGATACGGTGGCGTTTTATATTGCATACATCCTATATTTTTTTAGCCAAGACAGTACATTTTCATTGTAGAATTCCGGAGCCTTGTCGATGACAATGGTCTTAGGTACACTGTTTCTTGCAAATATTGTTGTCAATATTTGTGTCACGATGGCAGTTTTATTGTCTCTCATCTTTATTACTTCTGACTAGCCAGAGTACGAATCTAGTAAGATTAAAAATAAACTAATATCTTTATTGAGGGCATAGTCCATGGTGCCCCGCTTTAGGCCATGTGTGTAATTTGGTTTGTTTAAATGTTTTAATTTCCGTACATTTGGAGTATGTGTTCTTCAATATTTTTAGAATATCACAGTCACCAAGTTTGCAGTTGCAACTTTCATTGCGTCGCTTTGACGCTGCAATGTATATCGTTGTGTACCTTTAATTATTTCCTTCTTTGAAAATTGAAGAGGCACTATTGCGCCTGCATCACATATAATGCCTTTCTCTCATCATCATCATCATTTATCCGTCGCACCCAGATGGTGCACAGGGCAGCAACTTTTTGTTGCTGTTTCTGTAACAAACTGTTTTTACGGGGCAGGGTTGTTAGTCCGACCCCCAAACCTGGAGGACCGGTGGACCATTCTTGGTCCTTGTCTTTACAGCACCTGGTATTCCTAAATGGTTACCCATTTAAGTACTGACCAGGCTCGATTTTGCTTAACTTTGGTGATCGGACGGGAACTGGTGTATTGAGGTCAGCTCTATTTAAATCTATATATATATATATATATTCAGTTGGATTAATGTAAGTTTGTGAACCTAGATTTCATGTTTTTTGCGATCATCAGACAAACTGATTAATTTTTTAAAAATTTAGATATATGAGGGGTTGCGTAATTTGGTGTTTTATGGAAGTGGGTGGAAAATTGTCACACGCGGTCGCCTACCAGAAAAACATAAGTATATGTGAACAGTTTGGGACTTCGCATATATATGTATATGTGTGCCTTTGTGTACATACGTACGCATTTGATTGGTGTATTCAAATAGTGTATTTACTGACTTTGGTTGTAGCGATGCCAACGCGCAGACGGTTTGTCTATTTTTGTTCGCTGAATAATATTTTCACGCATGCACGTATATTCGTATGACTGGGTCTGTGTGAAACTATGAAAGGTAAAAATTGCTATTATTTTTTTATTTTTTCAGACTGTTTTGTTATTATTTTAAAGCCGGTTATTTGCTTGTTTTTAGTGGTTGCACATATTTAAATGATAGAAACTCCAATTTGTAATACATGTTAGATTTTATGCGGTCGTATTAATTTCACTGCGGAAGAGAGAAGTAATTTACGTAATTTACGATCGCAAAAGTGTCAAACTCAGGGTCACAAACTCACATCAATCCAACTGGATATGTTAGCTCTATCACTGATATTGAGCACTTTCCAATAAGTACCGTGCATATATAATACATGAATAATATATATAACAAATTGCACACACACACACACACACACACACACACACACACACACACACACACACACACACATATATATATACACATTTCATACACACACGCGCGCGCGCGCACACACACACACACACATATATATATACACATTTCATACACACACACACGCGCGCGCGCGCACACACACACACACACACACACACATATATATGTGTGTGTGTGTATAACAGTATATTTTTTTCTTTTAAACGTCAAAAGTACTTGGACAACGAAGTACTGTATTTATAAGAACTACTATTGAAAGATAATACATGCTGTTACCAGCGTGTTTTGAACGAGATTTTAGTAGTCCCGATATGAAATTTTTTAATACTAAGATTTTCAAGAGTAGAAATAGTGCAAAGATGAACTAGGGAACTAGCTAAGCACTTTTTATGTACTGAACAATCCTTAGAATTTCTACAGTTGCATTCGCTGGTATTAGTTTTTAAATATTTGGTATTATTTATCGCAACATTGCAATGCATCAGGTTTTTTGAATTTTTATACTTGTTGAGGACTTTGTTACTGTGTTTTTAAAATTATTTTTTCGAGGTTATCCGTGCAACAATAGCTTCATGTAAGAGTTTTGTTATTGAATATTTTACTAAGGGGATTAGTTAAGAGAAAGTGTTTATTGATAAGTTTTCAGAAATTTTTTCTCAATTTTTCAGATTGTAAAGAGGAGTAAACCAGATGGTCTTCCTAGATTTTTTCTTCTTATTATGGTCATTATTAATTAGATTTCTGCATTTACTTTTAGTACCTTTATAACCGCTCTTTCTAAGGGCAAAATTATAGAATTCGCTATGTTTATTGAAAATTATTTTGCTAGAAGAGTTAGCGCTGATTCTAAATTCAATTGAAGAGGGTATATGCTTAATGACTGACGGAAGATTGTTAGAATTAGGATGTACTGGGTTAGAATTAACCTTCATAAAAGGTTGAAAAGAATTATTGTTAAGGTTTAAAGTAACATCCAAAATGTCTACTTGTTTAATGTTGGCAGTTATTTTGACTTCAAGACTTAAACATTTTAGTTCTCTATGGATTTTTTTCCTAATACGGTCTACTTTACTTTCCGTAGAATCTTTAATTATTTATATGCCTTCTTCTTCTTCTTCTTCTTCTTCTTCTTCTTCTTCTTCTTTGTGCCATGCCCCTTCAGGACGTAGGCGCTCATGCCCTTCTACGTCTTCCTATTCCTGGTAGCTCTTAGCACTCTTTCTCCTGTAACCCTCACCCAAATCCCGCTCTGCCATTCACCTGCTCAGACCCTTCAAGTATGTTATCCGCGGCTTTCCCGTATCTCTCTTTCCCTCTATCTGACCATTGAGTATCAGATTCTCCAAGCCTTCATTCCTCATCACATATCTATATAAACCAATACTATCAGTATCAACATATTCATAGACGCTTAAATTATATAGAATGAATTATTCCACAAGCCAGAGGCTACAGCGGAATCTAATGAATCCATTGAAATGTCAAAGTATCCATTTGTGGTCTTTTTAGTCCACTGTTCTTCGTTGTCGATTAAAAGAGAACTTCTGCATTTTAAAATAATATCCAGTTCACTATCCGAAATTAACATTTCTCGTCGAACTTTAAGGCCAAAGTGAAAAGGTCTTTGGAAATGGATGGATAATAATCAATTATATCAAACTGTATAAAGTAATATTATTTTGGTTTGAATTATTATTTTTTTCTTATATCTTAATGATACTCAATATTAGATACACAATATATATGTTGCTGTCATTTTAGACGGCATATCGACATAAATATTTTGCCGCCATTGTTGACGGCACAGGCCCACTCGTAATAAATAAATAACAATTGATATGAAAATAGTTGAAATGTAATTTCCATAACGACACAGTTTAAATAGAAAACAACCATTCAGACGCTTACCGTGAATCACCTTTTGTCTCACAAATGTAGATTTTATTGAAATAAAATTTTTTTCCTCTGATGAATCCACTCCACCTGTGAAACATGTAAAAATAGTTTCAAATTGTTTAATATATTTACCATAAGCGATTAAATAAATGTTAAATACAGATGTCGCTTATTTGGAATTAAGTTAATCAAATTAATCCTATTTGATTCATAATTCATAATGTAAATATGGGAGAGATTATTTTGTTTTGTTTACATTAAATAACGCAGAAACATCTATATTTTTCTCTCTCTCTTACACTCACACGCAAATGTATTCTTAGTGGCTGGTCAAATTCAGTTTAATGGGATATCTAGAATGATAATTCTGTAATGCGTTCAGAAAAAAATAGATAAATCATTAATTTAAATCTAAATTTCTGGAATGAATAACTAACATTATTTACTTTTGTCTTCATCTTTATCCTTGTTATCAGAACGCTTCTGCCGTTAAGACATTTGGCCTTCTTCAAGTTCTTGTCGATCCTTATAACAGTGAATTTCGATCTAAACACTTTATTTAATCAACTGGAGTAGATTGTTCTTGTTCTGCTACCCGTTGTTTTATATCATCTGACCTCGTCCATAGGTTTACCGCTAGAGGTCTACGTCTATTGACTACACTTACGTCTCATAATACTGCATACGACGAGTACCGTCCATTACGTCTATGTACAAGATTGCCCTACCCGGTTACATTTGCCTAATCCGCTTATCTACCTCGAATGATATATATATATATATCTTTCCGGGACATATCGTTTTGAAAGGTCAGGAATGTAAAAACCGAGTGACAAAGGAAATTGCTATTCTCAAAAGTCGGAAAATATAAAAATAGAATGTATTTACATTTAAATAAATATTATTTTCAGAAAATGAAGAATACAAGAACCGCTTTGCATTAAAGGAATGTAAGATGTTTTAGATGTGCGTTGTGGTGCAGGCTGGCATGTGCATTGTGGTGCAGTGGATATCGACTCGGAACGACAAATCGGGCTGTTGAGTTCGAATTCCAGTTGAATTCTTTGCATTCACTTACGCACAAATATCCTTGGGAAAGGTATTAATCCGTCTCTTCCCTCCAGTTATGGGTTAAATAACAGGACAGATTGGGTTCTATAGCCTTGGTCGGCAACCGGTCTACCGCAAAAAGCAATGACAACCTACTCCGGGATAATCTGCCCAGTCAGTCATGTCTCTTTCGAGACATGATCACCCAAAGCATGTATCACGTATGGCACTTAACTGGCTGAAGGTGTTTTGATAAACAGCATTTTCAATGATTTATATTCTCTGGTCTTGAACTCCAGCCGGAACAGTGGTACAAAATGACAGCCACAAGGTATTATGGGATATTATGGGATTTCTTTGTACAGACAGCATTATGTCATCCAAGCACGAAGACTCAACCTTATTTTCATAGATAAAGAAAATAGCAAGAGTCAAATTATTGACTTTGCTGTGCCATATAGTATAAGAGTGAATTCCAAAGAAATCGATAAGATTGAAAAAATACCAGGATCTGGCTCGGGATCCTAAGAAGCTATGGAACATGACAGTAAAACTAAGTCCTGTAGTAATGAGTGCGCTTGGAACGTCAGTTTCTTCTTCTATGTGCAGTGTTCCTTCGTGGGCGATCATGGCCCTCCGCATTTTCCTATCCCTAGTGGCTCTTGATACGCTTTCTCTAACTTCACCCAAACCCCCGCTCTGCTATCATTTTGCTCAAGCCCGTCAAGAATGTTACGCGTTGCTTTCCCCTGTCTCTTTTTCCCTCCATCTGACTTGTGAGCATCAGATTCTCCAGTTCTTTCTTCCCCATTCTATTACAGGAACTTCAGCTATCGTTTCCTGTTGTTAAATGTTATTTTCCTTTTCGTTTCCATCCTCTTCAAAATCTCATCGTTGCTCACATGTTTGGTCCATGGTATCCTCAGCATCCTTCTGCAGAACCACGTTTAGGTTTCTTCACGTCATCACCTAGAGAGCTAAAAAAGCGCTTAGGGAAAATTGAAACTGAGATCAAGACTGTAGATCTCCAAAAACTGCAAGGATTTCCAACAGTATCTTGAAAAAGTGATGAAAGAAATGAAAGCATCTGATAAAATATTTATGAAATAAGATAAAACAGCAAATTTATATAAAGTAATACCAAACGAAATCAATATTCTGATTATGAAAAATTTAACAAAGAACTATAAAATAGTTAATAATAACATGGATAAATTAGTTGATAATATAAATACTTCTAGTAAAATAATCACCGATAAACTGAAAATAAGCAACAGAGTAGCAAAACTAAGTACAAAGGAGTGTTATATCACCATAAAAGACCACAAGCATAATTTTAATACAAATCCTACCACTAGGATGATAAATCCCACAAGACCTGACATTGGAAAATTTAGGAAAAATATACTCGAAAGAGTAAATAAGCAAATTATGCTGTATCTTGGATTAAAATTAGGGAATGGTACCACGAATGTAACAGATTGGTTTTGTAATATAAAAGAAAAAAACAAACTACTGTTCTTTTATCCAATTCGATATTGAGGAATACCATCCATCAATATCAAGGAAACTATTTGTTACCATATTAGAATTTGCAACTGTTTATTCCTGTTTATCGGAAGAGGAGAGAAACATAATAATGAATGTAAGAAAATTTGTTCTCATTCATAAAAAAGAACAGTTGACAAAAATTAATTCCAAGGAAAATAACTTTGATATAAAAATGGGATCTTTAGACTCTTCCGAGTCTTCAAATCTGACTGGCTTATTTGTGCTATGCAATCTTACAGCCCAGAAGGATATAAATACTGAATATATTAGATTATACAGGAATGATGGCCTTATCGTAGTGAGGAATTTTACAAATTTTAAAATAGATAAAATTAGAAAGATAATATATAGAGAATGTAAAAAACATAATTTAAAAGTGTTTAATATAAAAATGTAGATTTCCTCGATGTGACTCTAGATTTAAAAAATTATATATACCAAAGATATAAAAAACAAATATAAATCCTTTATATATTTACCAAAATTCTTGCCGCCCTCCATCCATTATTAAACATATACCTTCATCCATAGAATATAGAATTAGTAGAAATTCCACAAATGAAGAAGTGTTTAATAAGCACAGTAATGTTTATAATACTGCCTTAAAAATAGTAAATATAAAAGCCCAAATATTAAATATGTAAAAGAGAAGATTACCTCCGAAGAAAAAATAGGAATAGAAATATCATTTGATATAGATCCCTTTCAACCAAATGGTTAGCAGTAAATTAGGAAAAAAAAGTCCTCGATTTGATTAAGAAACACTTTCCGAATAATAATCCATTAAGTAAAACTTTCAATAAAATTCCTCTCAAATTATATTATAGCTGTATGAATAATCTGAAAAAAATAATGATAATATTTTAAATAAAAATTTAATCCTAACTGAAAATAAGAATTATCTAATAAATAAAATCAATAATTCGGACAATAATAAATGTAATTGTAGAAACCCTATAGAGTGTCCTTTTGAAAACAAATGCCTTAAAGAATCGATTGTTTAACAATGTACTATTTCTTTAATGGAAAACCCTAGTAATGTAAAGATTTATGTGGGTAGTACTAAGAAATCCCCCTCCAGAAAAACAAACAAACTATTTTATCAACATACATTTTCATTTCATAAGTACAGAAATAGAATATCCCTATCAAAATATTATTAGTATCTAAAAGAAACAAATAAGACTCCCACATTAAAATGGAAAATAAAAAAAACTAGAATATGTAAGTCTTTAAACGACCCATACTCCTTGTTAAAAATTATATATTATTAAATTTCTTAAGAATAAAACTCTATTAAATAAAAGTAATGAAATAAATGCTATATGAAAACATTGCAAAATGTTCACCTTAGAATATGATTAAAAAGATTCTTCTAAAAAATCTATTAATTTACATTTATCTAATAATTTGTTTATCTTATGAAATAGTGATGAAAGAGATATTAAAATAATGAATTAAATATTTAAATTTTAAATAATTAAATTGATATTAAAATTTTGTATTATGATATTAAAAATTGTATTAGAATATAATAATAATATAATAGATTGATAAAATAATAAAATGGATATTAAAATTTTAATAAATAAATACATATTAAAAATGTTTACAAATGAAGAGTTTTATGAAAAATTAGAATAAAATGCATTCTAAATCGAAATAAAAATAATATAATTACACTCAAAGTTCCCATTAAAAATATAAAATGTTTTGTTTCTTTCTTTTTTGTTTTAGAAAATGGTGGTATACAGAGAAAACTAAGATAATAAACTTGTAACAAAAATGGATACATCAACGGAAATGCAGTCAAAACATGGGTTTTAATCGACTGACACTCTTGCCGTTAAAATTAAAAAAAGAAATCATGTATTCCCCAAAAAATATAACCTTTTTTCAAATTTAAAGTGAATCACTCTTCTGATTAGTTAAATAGATCACACACATAAACTTTTGACTAAATTTCGATCTGTTTTGAATTTTGAAAGATTATTTGCAGTTGCGTGATGGTGAATGGGCAAGTCTCGTTTAATGAGTTCAATCTGACAGAGATGTCTTGTGAAAATTGTAAATATCTACTAAACAAAAATTAGTTTATTATTTACAATTGGACTATTACTCTCATTTGTATGGCAGTTATTGCAACTTTTCAGTCGTTGTACCCTCCGGCCTTCATCAGATGTATGTCAATTTCGGTTACAATATCCGAACAGCTGAAAAGATGGGACAACAACAACAACAACAACAACAACAACAACAACAACAACAACAACAGAACTGAAAATAACCTGCATGTAAATAATGGCAACTTTTCATCACAGAAATTCAGACAGAAATTAAAATTAATTTGTAAGATAAAGATTGTGTTTCTCCAAAGGAACGACAAGATTCATAAAGCAAGTCATTTTTGTAATTATAAGATTTGATATAAAAAGAAATTTAATAAAAATAAATAAAATAAATTTGTTCACTTCTGTCTTTATTCAAAGTTATGCAGAATTATATTCACTTTTTATTTACTAATCTTCTAAAGAGTGCATATAATTTTGCTAAACTCAGAATAGAGACAATCATAACATAAGTGAACAGACACCCTGACGAATGGACGAAGTGATTTCTGAAAGGTCAGTTTTCGAAACCGTAGACTGAGGACGCTGAAGATAACATTAACCATTTTATGTTTCTATTAATCCTCTCTTTCTACTCCCACACACACAATATATATATATATATATATATATATATATATATATATATATATATTACATATATATTACTACTTTTATATATATTATTACTTTCACTGTTTGAGAAAATAAGTTTCTGTAATAACAAATCAAACACGTTTGATCATTAAAAATAACGTTTATAGCAATAAGGAATAACGTCGGATAAGAATCTCTTTATATATATAATTTTAATGATCAAACGTGTTTGATTTGTTATTACAGAAACTTTTCTCAAACAGTGAAAGTAATAACAACCGCCTTACATTGAGAAGTCCTACGAAAGAAAAGTTATATCCCCGGTAGGAAATGATCATTATTTACTTTTAGCCGAAGCGCGTCGCTACTAGTTTGGCCAGGTTGACCAGCCTGAGTGACCAGGTTTAGACTTGTCTATTTAAGGATAGCACATTTCTCGTTGATACCAGCTAGATTTTGTAGCTGAAACGTAAACAGCATTCATTTTAGAAGGGATGTTTTTTTCATCCGCCATTATTTCTTTTCACTATAAACGTTATTTTTAGTGGGTCCGCTGGTTTGAGTTTTTTAAATTTCTTATTTTACTCTTCTTATTTTAAATCCAAATCCTCCTTTTTGTTCTCTCTTTTCCTATATTGATTTTTCTCTTTCTTCTCTCTTCCTTTCTTCTTTCACCACTTTTCTTCTCTTTTCATTCATAAAATATTTTAATTTCTTTATCTTGTTGTTAGCTTTTTTCTTTACTTTCGTTTTTCTTTTTTTGTGTAACACCGTAAGTGTTCCTTAATTTTGTGGGGCCTCCCCCTTTTTTTACATGATAGTGGACTCGACTTGAGTATACATATACTCCGGCCATAGTGAGATACGTGAGTTACCGTAAGAGTCCGACAGATACCGTCAGATACCGAGAATACAGCGTCAGTAGTTCATAGCTCTGAGCTCCACTCAGACAGAAGATTGCTACGCAGCACCCGTCAGCTTCCGACGTGGACATACTAATTCTGCTACGGCTTCACTTCAGAGACTTGTATATATATATTTCTTACTAATCGTATTCCTGGATTACTAACCTGCGTTCAAGTTTGTATCTTTATGTCTAATATACTTATTTTTCTATCTCAAATATCTGGTTTGTTGTTCATTATTTTGTGCGGTTCCCATTCCTGGGATCCACAACACTTATGCACACACGTTAAAACGAAAATCGAGGGACCCTGAATTCGAGCCCGGGAATAGATATTTGGAGATTATCTCTGTGTGCATATATGTTTTCTTTTTTTAATAAGGACTGAGAGAGAGAGAGAGAGAGAGAGGTATAAGTGCTGAGGTGGCCGAGAGAAAGAGAGAGGCGAAAAATAAGGCATTTACGAGATGAAATCAATGGATAACAATTTAGCAATAAGCATATGACCTTGCGAAAGGGAGAGAATTATGTTTCTTTCTTCCTTGTCTGTTGTTCTCCCTTTCTCTCTCTCGGAGAAAGAAAATAAAGGGTCGACCGAAAGTGAAAATTATCGTTAAATTTTGGAAAGAGACCACCCACTTAAGGATGTAATTGTAATTGTAATTAACGCTGACAGGTGAATTTATAGATTCAATAGAATCGTGTCTCCAAGCTTCCAGGATGGCGAGAATTGTACGCGGGTGAGTTAAACCAGATGTACAAAGTTGACGTTAAATTTGAATGGAGAGACATTCCGATCACTTACCGTCTCATGCCATATTGATACGGTTTCAACAAAAACACACCGATTTGAAAATCAAGTCAGAGAAGAGCAGATCGACACAGAGAATGTTAGACAGACGCGAGAACGCGTGAAGCGAAGACGCGGAAAAATTCTCTCTCTCTCTCTCTCTCTCTCTCTCTTTCACACGCTAGTAACAAGAAAAATTGCTTATAGGCGGAACTTCGAGGCAGGGAGCATTAAGACTGCATTACTTCTGACAACAACAGACACAGTAACAGTAGTGATTTGCGAACTCTAAAAAAAAAAGGTTGGATTGTATTTTAGTTTAGTTCTTTTTATCTGTTATTATTTGTTATTACTATAAACGTTATTTTTAGTGGGTACATGCGTTTGAATTTCTATCTTTGTTTGTATTTATCTTAAGCAGGAATATTAAAACTACGGACATAGATTTAGGGTTTTACTAAAGAAAAAATTGTGCTTCCGACTGGAATCGAGCCCGTGAAATTTGCAACGTATTTCTTGTATATCTGACGTGCTGAACGTTCCTGGGAATGGTTTAGTGTCGCCCGCTCACGATAGCGAGGTGGTTGTACTATCTTTACTAGAATCAACCATCAACACAAGGAAACATGGTGAACATAAAGTATTACAAATGTTCTGAAAGCAGGTTTGTGGATGTTATATTTTTCAAGACCGACTTCAGTTTTAAAATTGGTCCATACGAATAGCACTTAAATCTTAGAGCCGTTAGAGTTTTGAATTGACAGAAATAGGTTTCTATGGGTAGATGTTTAGAATACCATGAACGGAACATATAAGCAACTCCTTATCTTATATACTGTACCGTTCGGGACTTGGGTGATCATGGCTCTGCACAACTTGTAAGCGACTAGGAAGTTTTAAAGAAATAAGGAAATAAAAGAACACATACATAAAACCAGAAAGGAAAGTAAAAATTTATAGAATGCAAAATGAGAAAAGAAGAACTGGAGAATTTATCACCCATAAGACTGGTTTGCAGAGCAGAGTCTTGAGTAGTGCCTTTGTTACATGACAACAATAAAATTTCACGCAAAAAGTCACGCTTATACAGTAGAAGTGGAAACAGATTTTAAAATTTTCTTCTCTAGATAGCTCAATCGTAATGAGAGCATAATATATTAGTCATTCACATACAAGCCTGTTTCGCTGTATCACAGCTCATCATATAAGTTGAACACTGATAATACCAAGCGATGACAGTCTGTTTCATGTTTGAATGCAATCTTTATAACCTGAAGATTGCGTTCAAACATAAAGCACACTGTCGCCGGTTGGTGTTGATCTCTGTCCAATTTTACATTTACAAACATTTTATCTTTGATACTGAGAATTATTTCTTATAAATACATCATGCCTCAAAACAATATTTATAAAATTCACACGCACACATATACTTTTAAACCCTAATTTCTCTCCTACTCAACCCTGATTCTGTCAGTGGTGACCAACACCTGGATGTTTTGTGTGTGTGTGTGTGTGTGTGTGTGTGTGTGTGTGTGTGTGTGTGTGTGTGTGTGTGTGTGTGTCCGTCTCTCCATCTTTTAGTTAGGTGCCGATATAACTTGACAACGAGAGGAAGAATGGTAAATTAAATAAAAAAATTCTAATGCTTTTGGAAACTACTTGTAAATCTGAAGCAACATTGGCAGTAAATAACCTTTTTTTCCGACTGGCATGGCAGACCATACTAATGTTGGTCGGGGTTTTTGCCCTGTCTTCATTTATTCAGATCTGACTAAACACTACATTAATTTTCCCCCATGTACTTTTACTTCGTTCTTTTTCTTTCTCTGTTTTTCCTGAAATCTTTCTCTTTCAGAAAAAAATGTTCTCATCTTCGATAGTTCTTGTTTAACTTTTGACTTTTTGACTTTTTCGCCCTGTTTAATTCTTCATTGAACACGAAGTTATTTTAATGAGGGGTTAGTTAAACTTATACTAAGTAATTAGTTAATATTAATATCTTCTTTCCCATTACCCTACCCATTTCATCTACAATTTATTATTACCATACCGTGACTAGTAATTCTCGAAATCGTTGCTAATATAGGATACAAATCCTATATCATCCATCAACTAACTAAAAAACACAAAGTAAAATTGCACACCCGCAAAATCGGATTCAAATGACTAAAAGCATTTTGGAAAAACCCAGACCAGGAAACATTCACAAGTCAGTGTGAAAAGCAAAATTCTGGATCCTAATTCGATAAGAAATAGAAAATTCATATTACAACGTCAGTCAAACGTTTTTTCACACTAAAGAAGAAGGTGCCTTTGGGAGCCGGTCACATGACTGAAATCCACTATTTAACCACGTCCGTGACCAGTCAAGAGTCAGAATGGGAGCGGTATCTGATAGCATCTCACAATGTAAGGAAGAAACTTCAATTTGATTCGGTCACGTCAATCCGACCTCTTCTTTTTCACTCCACACCGCCAAAGAGAACAACAACAACAACAGGACACTCTGTCTGCGATAAGTACTGTTTCTTTATTTCTCTTTTCTCACCTTGTCGCCGACTTACCAGAAAGAGGAGGGAACATATGATTTTACATTCTGCTATTACACAACCATGAACTCTAAACTTCTGTGAACATTTTAAATACTTGCAGTTCTTATTGAACAGTTCTAACTACAAAGCCGCATGCATTTTCTCAGTGAACATTTTCCTTCTCACAAATATGTAATAGTGTTCAGTTAAAGAAATCTCACTTATATTTTTCTTCCTACAATTTTGTATTCTGTTAATAAATCTTTACTTTAATGTACATACGAAATATTTTATCCTTTCATATTTCAACATCCAACCTTCAACCATCTGATATTTCGACCCGAGCTCCTCACTAATTCAAAACTTAGTGTTAAAAAATTTCTCACCCATAGCCTTTTTTTAATTTTATTTTCTTAAAATTTATTTGTTATTTATTTATTTATTTTTAAATTGGAGTAGATAGACCCAACGATCACCCGATTCATACTCCACCCTATTCTACTGATCATGAGTAGAGGCTCGTCCCTTGTTTCCTCTTCAGGAAGGGGTTCCTTTGCTCACTTTTCTTTTTTCTCTACTTAGGCATCAATAGTGAAGCTTTCACAATTTTTCTACGATGTTGTCGGACGGTGGCAACGGCTCTGCATACTGAGGGTACCGAGTTGGCAGTTTTCTGGTAGTTAGGAGCCCTAGCTCTTCTGTAGCGTCTTGAGCGGCTGAAGCCACACTGTGCTGTAATCTGCACCAAGTTCCCTTCCTACACGTCTTAAATGATGAATATCTTCTAGTAATACACGAGGCCTCTCCTTACAAAAAATAATGAGTACTCACAACTACAAATACAATGCTAAACCAGCCTCACAAAAATCAACCCCTTCAACATTTCCTTCACTAACATTCGTGGTATACATACCAACTCACAGTCCCCTTCTCTGATCCCAGAATATCTTCCATTTTTAGGAAGAACTCCAGCATGCATATACATGGCCTGGGAGTCTATGTCAACAAACATCTGTCTGGCCAGGGAGGTTACTCTTGAATCTCCTGACCATCCATACATGTGTCTCCGTCTAACTCTACTAAACTCAGCTATCTTTTCTTTCTCTATCGTTCCCCTTCCTCTCCTAACTGTTCCTTGCTGGACAGATCTCTGATAATATAGATGAGGCCATTACCTCTCACCCGTCCTCTAACATATTTGTGTTTGGTGACTTTAATACCCACCATGCTAATTGGCTGGAAAACTCTGTAACTGATATTGCTGGTATCGACACCGTGAACTTTGGAGTCTCTTTCTCCAGTGGTGGACTCCCTCACACATTTTCCCAGTATGAGTGAAGGACAAACTTCTCTACGAGGTTTTTCTGTGTGACATCCCTTAAAAGAAAGTGTTTAGTCTCCCCGTTGAAGTCTGCGCTTCTGAGGTCTCCTTATGGGTGAAAGCTGGCATCGATGCTTTCATCCAAGTCAGGAAGTTCCACCTGATTCCATTCGCCCACCTGGTTCTCCTCTGCCTGCTCAGTTGCCATCAGCCACAGGAATCACTACATCTACCTTTATCGGAGCCACGCATCTGACCATAATAAGCGCCTTTTTGCCTTTATTCGTAATGAATGTAAGAGGATCCTCAGTGACGCTAAGTTATTGTTTGCTGACAGAATGAAGTAGAGGATATCAACGCGAAAGTTCGGCTCCAAAGACTATTGGCACCTCTGTAAAAGTGTGCTAAACAGCAGCAAACCTTCAATTCCTCCTTTAATTAATAAATATGAGGTCCTCACAGCTACAGCGGACAAGGTTGACTGCTTTGCTCGCTGATTCTCCTCCAACATCTCACATAAATCGTCTGAAATATCCGCACCCTACTTCCTACCTTGAACTGAGGCTCAACTGAGCGACGTTTACATTATCCCCTCGCTGGTCTATAAAATAATTTCAAAACTTGGCCCTTATAAGGCGAGCGGAGGTGACGGAATCCCAGTTATCGTCTTCAAAAAATGTGCCCTGAATTCTCCTTTGTACCCTCCAAACTCTACAACTACCGTATCTCTGCTTCTTATTTTTTCCTGCTGGTAGTCATCATCTGTGGTTCCTGTTTTGAAGAACTCGGGAGAACCCTCAGACTCCTCAAATTATCACCCTATCAACCTCCTACCGATCTTTGGCGAAGTGTTCGAGGCCATCATAAATCCTGAAGTGGTTCAACATCTCATAGCCGACTTCCTATTCTCCGAGACAGTATGGCTTCCGCTCTTGATAAGAACGGCGAAGCTCAAGCTGTTGCCCTGGATATCTCTAAAGAATTTGACAGGGTGTGGCACGCAGGCCTTCTGCGCAAGCTACAGGGCTAGGCTATAATTGGACACTTCTTTGACTTAATCAAATCGTTCCTATCGAATCGCGTAATGAAAGTCGTACTGAACGAGAATGCTTCCAGATCGTATCATACGAACGTGGGTGTCCCTCAAGGCGCTATCCTAGATCCTACGCCTTTTTTGATTTTCATCAACGATTTCTCTGATGTAATCAGAGTCCAAGTAGGCATCTATGCTGACGACACCACCATTTACTCTCTCCTCGCTAAGAAATCTTGCCGATGCTGACAAAACAAACCTTGATGCTGCTCTCGAAAAGGACCTTTAGCTTCAGTCAGTGGTGGACTGAGGTAAGAAATTGCTCGTTAATTTTAATGCTTCTAAAACAAAGCTGCTATTCTTTAACCACCACAGACAATCTTTCCTACCCGCCATTATCATGGATATTGCCAGTCTCCCTGAAAGTAATACACTGCGTCTTCCCGGTCTCACTCTCTCTGCTGACTTTAAGAAGAACGACTACATTGAATTAATAGCTAAATCTACTGCTAAGAAGGTCGGGTCCCTATGTCGGGCCAGGAAGTTTTTTCTCTTCTGAATACATCATGCACATATACAAATCTACCATTTACCCTTGCATTGAATACTGCTGTCATATCTGCTCGGGTGTCCCTGCTGTTCATCTTGGGGTTCTCGACAAAATTCAAAAAAACAAAAATCTGCAATGTAGTCGATCCTGACCTGTCGCCTTGTTGTTATCGTTAAATTACAAACTTTCTAATATATTTGCTTAAGAAAGAGTGCTGAAAAATTCTTACTTTCCAGATTTCCAAAAATCTGATAAAACATCGGAAAATTCGTAAAATTCTTTCTTAGTCAGGCCGCATGTTTTAGAAAGTTTTGTTTTCATGTGTGGCATTAAAATACCTTTGAACAACTTCGATGTGGAGTTGCATTTCAAAACAATAAATGATTATTTTGCATAGCTTATTAAAGAATCGCCAGTTTTAAGCTATGGAATTTTCATATAACTGCAATCATTTTTCATTTTTTCTTTGTAGGGTGATTTTATGAAATATCAAACAAATGTATTTATTATTTTATCAACCAGTTTTATACTCTCGAATTTTCTTTTGAGCACGTAATGAGGGTCGAGTTCACTTTATCTTCGCCGACAATTACTTACCTGTTATTTATTATGTATTATTAAAATCTACGAAAATAAATAAAGTTTAATTTTAGAGAAGAAAAACAATTTCTTCTTTTATGCGTACATTTACCATGATGATGTGCGCATCATGGCTCTCCACTACTTTCTATCCCTTTGTAGCTCATGACAATGTTTGTCACTTTATTACCCTTTCACTCCCTGTTTTACCATTCATTTACACAATCTCTTTAGGTAGGACACGCGCTGTTTCCCTCTGTACCTCTTGCTTTCTGTATACCTTGTGAGGGTCAAATTAGACAAACCCACTTTCGTCACTATGTATAACTTACCGTATTTGCTGGCAAAAAAGATAATGCCAATATACATTTAATAATGGATTATTATGGTGTTAGAATGCGTTCAATTATTGATAGGGTGCAGCATTTAGTTAAAAATTGGGGTACCAGATTTTGAAAATTCATATATAAGGATTCTTCATTTCTATTTAATATTACATCATTATAAAGTTAGACTTATTAAATGTTCAGATATACTATGGGATTTGGGTAAATATCAAGCTACCTGATACCTCAACTTCGTATATAATATCTGGAGATATTTATTTTTATCTGTATTTTTATCAAATTAGGGATGGTTTATCAACTCGGGTAGAATTTATTTTTTTGTCCCTAGAGGACGTTGGCGATCATGACTCTCCATATTTTCTTGTCCTTTGTAGCCTTTAATAAATTGTAATAATATGGTTGTTAAGAGCCATGTGTTTTCCTGAGTTTGATAGTGGAGTGGTCTCCCGTTGCCTTCTCCACGGTATTTTTATTGTGACACCACCTGTAGTTAGTTGGCACTTGACTCGTTGAGAGTTTTTCCGCCCTTTGATTGGTCGGACTTTTCATCCTACAGAGTTGTTAAGAACCTCCGTCACTCGCAAGAAATCGAAGTAAGGTTGCTGTTAGGAAGTAACTTCTTACCGATATGTTTAAAAAGAAAAATTACATTTTTCAATATGCATCACTCCGCCAGACACCGATAGACGCGAGGAATTACGAAATGATATGAATTTTTTATTTTTAAATGTTATATACCAATTCGACGAAGAATAAACTGAGAACTAAGGTTGACGATCGGCTTGACATCAACGACTCATACGTATATATAAAATATTACTTATATTTGTATTCTTCTTTTTCGGTGACATGGTGTTGAATAGAGGGTGGTCGAAGAGATATCACACACTTATACGAGAGCAGTTAACTGGCTGGATGGTCTTCTGGCCGTTCTCTCCGCCTTCTCAGCTGGCTCTCGCTCTGTCTATCTGATCTATTATATATGCCAAATTTCCTCGATTTTTTTTCTTTAATCATATCACCCCAAGCAAGGCATTCCACTGCCACTATAACGCAGGGGGTTACATAGAGCGACTGGATATAGGAAATGTCAGAAGGGGGGTGATAGACGAGTAAGGAGGTACATAGGAAGAGTGTTTGAGAGAATGGGTGCGAGTTAGTGTGTTAGGAGGTGTCTATTGACCTTACATTTAAATTCCTGGAGGTTGTAGCCGTCGGGGAAGCAAGCATGCGAAAGGGAATTCCACAGGCGGGAAGTGCGAGAAAAGAAGCTGTTGGAGTAGAAATTGCGGTTACATTTCATCGGTTTCACTGTAAAAGGATGGGAACTAGTAGCTAATCTAGTATCTCGTGCAAATTCATACCTAGGGGGCACCAGTGCTCTAAGTTCATCAGAGCAGAAGCCGTGAAAGTATTTATAGAAGAGGCACAGGGAAGCCATGCCACGCCGGTGAGAGAGTGAATGCAGGCGGTCAGCCAAGTCGTTATCAATCACATTACAGATTCTCCGTTGTATTTTGTCAAGAACCCCGAGGAGAATAGCAGGGGCACCTGGCCAGATGTGGCAGCAGTATTCAATACACGGGCGGATGGTAGATGATTGCGTTATCGTTTTTTGTCACACATATTGTTTATTATTTTCGAATAATTAATGTTAGCTTTCCAATGGTTTATATTCTTTGGCCTTGACTACGGCTGTTTACCAAAACAAAACACAATCACGATCCCTCAATGCAAATCTGGCCCCGTATTCTCAACTTTCCAAAATAATATTTATTATGCGAGAAAAGAAGCTGTTGGAATAGAAATTGCGGTTACATTTCATCGGTTTCACTGTAAAAGGATGGGAACTAGTAGCTAATCTAGTATCTCGTGCAAATTCATACCTAGTAAACTTTTGCTTTTATATTTCCTGACATTTGAGAAAAGCTGTCTTAACACAATTTCGCCTGTCACCCGACGTCTGCATTCTTGACTTTTCAGAACAATGTTTATTTTCTTTCTTATTTTGTTTGCTTTCACTTTTCCATCAAGCAATATTTGTTCAATGTAAATACACTTCTGGGCGAAATTAAAAACTACGATTAGAGAATATATAACATAAATTCGAGTTTCTAATTATCAACTATGAAAGTTTTTGGCATAGATTGAATTTTTGTTTTAATAATTTCACCCTAAGCAAGGCGGGACCTCCACTAGGTGAGCAGGGTGGTTACAGTGAGAGAAAAGACTGGGTACAGGTTATATTGAGAAAAGGAAAAAAGATGAACGGGATTGAAGCAGATAGAAGATGGCAGTTGACGTTGCATTTAAATTGTTGGAGATTGTAGCTATAAGAGAATCAAGTAAACGGAAGATATTTTAACAGACGGGGTGTGCGAGAAAAGAAATACACTGTACCTTGTTTTTTATCTCTCACTATTACCCCCTGCACACCAGTAGCGGTTCTGCCTTACTTACGTACGAAATAAGTATTTATATAAAAAGGAATGCATACTTGTTAGGAAAAGGAAGAGTCCAATATGAGAATTACAAAGCGGAGATACCAAAACCAAACAGATTAAACAATTTAAATATCTTGGAAGTGTTTTAACAGAGGATGTAAAGTAGGAAAATAAAATCCAAAGGTATATTGCACTAGTGAAAGATGCCTACCAAAAACTAAGCACAACAATAATAAACATAAAAAAATTCGCCGCAAAATAAATAAATAAACAAAATAAGAGAACTGTTATCAATATTCCTATATAGCATTGAATGCTTGTCAATTTCATCACAGATTAAGAAGAGACTGAAGCAGCAAAGTGTGGATCTACAGAAGGATGCTAAGAATGCTATGGACCAAATATGTGGGCGACGACGAAGTTTTAGAGAAAATGGAAACAAAAAAGGTACATATACTTAACATCATAAAGAGACAGCTGAAATTTCTCGGGTATAATGAGGAAAGAAGGCTTGAAAAATTTGACACTCACGGGACAACTCGAAGGCCAGAAGGACGGAGAAAAACAACGCATAACCTATCTAGAGAGCTTGAATAAATGGATGGCGGAAGAATGTTTAGGAGAAGTAACCAAAAAAGTAAAATTTATTAAGAGTTACAAAGGACAGAATATTCTGGAGAGTCATGATCGCCTACGTCATGACACGGTACATAGAAGGAGAAGAATGTTGGGTAAATCTAGCGACTATTTACATTATATAAAGACCTCACTATCATTTTAAGCTTCTTCATGCAATATTTCTAATAAAAATATTCACGCAATATCTAATCTATCTAAATCTAAACTTATTTATAAATGGAACTTTTTCTCTGTGTGTGTGTATGTGTCTGTCTGTGTGTGTGTGTGTGTCCTCGTTACCTATAGACTCCAAAACGGCTGAACCGATTTTCTTTAAAATTTACACAGTTGTACTAAAAGCGTCTGCGAGTGTTCTTAGCTAGGTTTTGTGTCGAGGTACTCTCGATAAATATCGAAAACGATAATCGAAAAAATCGGGTTATAGAAGGAGTGGTCCGATTTTAAATCAAATTTGATACACTCATAGACAAATACATAAGAAACGATATTTAGAAGTTTCAAGGTTGCAGTTCTTACAATAGTGCAGAAAATCGATAATATATATATATATATATATATAAGGCAAGATGTTTGTGTGTGTCTGTTTATCTGTCTGTATGTCCAAACTTCACACAAATATTCTTTAGGCTGAGTCTGAGCTCCAGGACCATGAATTAGTTTTAAAGCTTTCATTACACTCGAGCAACTGCGGGCTATACTGTTAGTTTTAATAAAAATATTCGGCCATTTTGTTTTCGAATGTAATGCGTCAATACTTTGCAAAGAAATGCGTCGAAGAAAAAGCAGTATACAAATGTGAATCAGCAAGTCTGCAGACTGGTTCAGCTGAATTTTAAGATAAAATTTTCACTGTATATTATTCATCCCATGCAAGCCAGTAAAGGGTTACTGGGTGCAAAAGAGTTAGAAACAGAAACAATGTTAAGGAGCAAGAGCAAAAGAAGAGTACTATTAGGAGATTCAAGCAGATAGAAGATGGCAATTGAGGTTGCATTTAAATTATTGAAGATTGTAGGTATAAGGGAAGCAAGTATACAAGGTATTCCCACACGAGGGATGTGCGAGAAAAGAATTCCACTGTACCTGGGTAATCAGGAGAAGAGTAGATAGCGATTAATATTTCATTTAAATTTTTGCGGATTAAAGTTGGCTAGAAAGCATGGAGCCGGAAAGGAGTCCCACAAGGGAGAAGTGCGAGAAAATAAACTGTGACCATAGAAATTACGGCTACATCTATCCAACTTAAGTCTAGTACTGCGCTTGAATTCAAAGAGTCGAGGCAGCATACTAAAGAGCTCGTCCAAACAATTACTATGAAATTATTTATAGAAAACGCAAAGGGAGTTAACCTCAGCGGAGAAAAAGTAATTGAAACCGAGACACCAGATCAAAACCAATTTCTGTAGTTAATAAAGAAGTGTTTGTTTAAGGGTGTAGGGGCGTCGGCTATGCGTATCAATTTGGCCTTGTGCCAAACAAAACCGAAGTCCCCACAATTTAAATATCAGAAGATTGAAAAGGTACTGAGATGGATAAAATATTTCGTTTCAAAGATTTATTAGCAGAATCATAAAATTGTAAGAAGAAAAATATAAATAAAATTTTGTTAACAAAACACTATAACATATTTGCGAGAAGAAAAATGTTCATAGAGAAAATGCATGTAGTTTTGTAGTTAAAATTGTTCAAAGAGCAATGTAAATATTTAAAATGTTTCACAGAAATTGAGAGTTCATGGTTGATAGTAGTAAGTAGCTAAGTGTCTCGGGGCGTATATTAATAGTAGCAGAATGTAAAGTCTTGTTGGCGACAGGATGAGGAAGACAGCGAAACAAATAAAGAAATTGTACCTAGAATGCCATGTTGTTGTTGTAGTTGTTGTAGTTGTTTTATTTTACGGCGTAGAAAAGATAAAATGAATATGTGACGCGCTCTTATCTCCGGGTCGGCTTCTTGAAATTTCTTTTGTTACATTGCCACAAGGTCAGTCAGCTAACCGCTCCCATGCTGACTGATTTTGACCGATCACGGGAACGTGGCTTAAGTCGTGAAGTTTATCATGTAACCGGCTTCATCATGCATTTTCTTCTTTAGGTGTGAAAAAATTTGACCGACGTCATAGATCAATTAGCGATTTCCTATCCATTCAGGATCCAGAATTTTACTTTTCACTCTGACTTGTGAAACTTGCCTCGATCTGGGTTTTTCCAAAATATTTTTAGTCGTTTGAATCCGATTTTGCAGGTGTGCAATTTTACTTTGTGTGTTTTAGTTAACTGTTGGATGATATACGATTTGTATCCTATAACCCCCCTCACCGCAGATCAATAAATATTGAAAATATTTTTCAAGATATTCAAGCAGGTTTGTACGTACCCAAGTAATTATGGTTGTTTAAAGCATAAAATACAGGATAAATTTGTTCTCGTTGCTGAAGATTATTAGTTGCGGGTTGCTATTATTGTGTGTGTTTGTTGCGGTCAATCATTTTCTAGTGAAGAGTCGCTTTTTTTAGTTGAAGTATGTAGGCGGCGTATATGTTCGTTAATTGCAAGTAGTTTGTGCGTTTGAAGTTTTGTGTTGTCTCTGATAGGCTGAAAAGAAGAGTCGGAGTTGAGATGCGCGTGATTGGAGGTTTTCACGAAAGTGTAACCCTATCAGAGTGCTGTTTATTTCAGAATGTAGCATGCTCTGGAAAATTCTCGGTAGATTCCAGTGGTTGATGTGGCTGTTAAAATCTTTTAATTGATGCTCCACGTTGAGTTGATTGCGTTTAGAAGGGCTCCTTTGTTTCGATGAGTGCGTAGATTTATCTTGGCGTTAGAAGAATTAACAGCTGGGAAAAACTTTGATTTGCAAAGTAGTTGACTGATGCTTTTGTGTTGATTTGTGTTTGAAAGAACTTAGAAGATATCTGGATTTAATGTCGATTTGTTTTGGAGGTCCCAGTTATCTCCAGTATCAATAAATCGAACTTGCAGATGTCTTAGTTGTTCTTGTTGAATGATAAAAAACGTCAGTGAGTCGATGTTGTGTCATCCTTTTCCTGGTAAGCCTGGGAGAGATGACAGTTGTGCTGTCTAGTATGCCATTATTAACTGTGCAATGTTTATGTGTGGTCGCCATTTTATGTAGTGGTGGTTGAATGTTGTGGTCACCATTTTGTAGAGAACAGAATTTCCCTGCGTGTCCTTCACGTGGTCGTCATTTATGTAGTGGGAAAGTTGAATAAGTTCATGTATGGATAGAAGCTAGAGGCATTGAAAAGTAGTTCTTGTTGAGAAAAAGGTCTCTCGTTTTTGTGTGTAAATGTTAAATTTATTTTAACGAGAGAAAATAACACTATTTTTGTGTGTAGTCAGCAAATTGTGATTATCAGAATTCTTCTTTTCCTTTTTTTTTCCAGGAGTCGCCATTTTGTAGGGTGCGTGTTCTTTGCGTTTTTAACAAATATGTCGAGATAAGTATTTCTTTGCGTGTTCTTTGCAGGGTGACTATTATGTAGTGTTCAGAATTTTACTGTGTGTTCTTTGCGGAGTCACCATTCATGTAGGGTGCGTATTCTTTGCGGGTCACCATTATGTAGGGACATCGGCTATGCTTGTTAATTTAGCCTTGTGTCATACACAACCGAAGTCCCCATAATTTAGATATCAGAAGGTTGAAAAGATACTGAGATGGATAAAACATTTCGTTTCTACATTAAAGCAAAGATTTATTAACAGAAAGACAAAATTGTAAGAAGAAAAATACAAGTGAAATTTTGTTAACTGAATTGTTCCAAGAAAATTGTATTTAAAATCTTCCACAGAAATTAAGAGTTCATGGTTGATAGTAGTAAGTAGCTAAGTGTCCCGGGCCGTATACTAATAGTAGCAGAATGTAAAGTCTTATGTTCCTTTCCCATTTTGGTAGATTGACGACAGAGTGAGAAAGAGAGTGAAACAAAACAACAATAACAACAACAACAGGAGATTCTAAGTACAGTTTCTTTAAACTGTACTTAGAATCTCCTGTTGTTGTTGTTATTGTTGTTGTTTTCTTTGCCGGTGTGGAGTAAAAATGAGAAAAAGGAAAATTAGGAGAAAAGGTACAATGAATATGTGACGCGCTCTTTCAGTCCAGGTCGGCATCTCGAAATGTCTTTTGTTTCATTGCTGCAAGGACCTTGCAGCAATGAAACAAAATCATTCCCATGCTGACTGATTTTGACCGGTCACAGGAACGTGGTTTAAGTAGTAAACTTTATCATATATATGACGTTATATATCAATTTTCGATTTCCTATCCAATCAGGATCGAGAATTTTACTTTTCACACTGACTTGTGAAATTTGCCTTGGTCTGGGTTTTACCAAAATATTTTTAGTCGTTTGAATCCGATTTTGCGGATGTGCAATTTTACTTTGTGTGTTTTAGCTAACTGTTGGATGACATAGGATTTGTATCCTATAAGGGTTACTGACAAAGAAGAGATTATGTTGAAAAATTGTTTGTGCAAATAAGAGCTTTTTTATCATTAGGCCACAAACTAAATGATCTACCTATGTATTCTTCTGCCATGGCACTCTTTTACATTTGCCTCGAGTACTTTGAAGTTTTACAATGTCATGACTAGAAAAAGCAAGTTAATGTTTTCAGTAGCTAAATAGAGGCTTGGTAAATATTTTAATCTTGTTAAAAGTGCTTTCTTTGAATTTATTTACTTTTATTGATCGACCAGGAGAGTGTTTAGCATTCCAACAAAAATTTTGTTAGAAAATTATTCAAAACAATAATCATCTGAAAGGCTAAAGTTCGTCGATAAAATGTGTATACATTTAATTGAAAAATTTAGAAAGTATTTAGCGAAGATACGGTTATCAAATTAATTCTTCATTTTATTTAAATTGGAAGTATAAACATAACGGATATTTAAAGAAAAGAAACGTATCTTCATGACTGTATATATATTTTCAGTTAAACTATATCTACAAAAGTGACGAGGGTGGACGTTGTGTAAGTATTTGTTTGCTTGATAGATTCGGCTTAGTATTTGCATTTTGCGGTCTAGCTTGACAGGAGTTGCGCTCAGATGGAGATCCAAATTTTAGAACGCTAACGACACCTTGAAATTTTCCAGAAAGCCAAAATTAGAGGTAGAAAAATATATACTATCACCCCACAAAGTCAGGGATCAGTTTATGTATTGATTATAATATAGAATCGATCACCCTACTTTATATTATCTATATCTATATATGTTGCCCATCCCCCTCCCACCCTAATCCAATAGAGACATTCTACATTGTTATCTATATCTATAAATGTGACGAGGGTGGACGTTTTGCTATGTAAATTCATCATATGTTTTTTATTCTTATTATTCCTTAAACTACCCGAGTTAACCGCTAAGCTGCTAGTATGTAAATAAACAATAAAATGAAATAATAAAAAGAACATTGATATTATAATATGAAACCTTCCAATTTCTAAAAATGTTCCTGAGTATGTTTCTTGAGAGTTCTGTTGTGGCGCAATGGATTTCGGATCGAAATGAGAAATCGGAGAGTCAAGTCTGAATTCCAGTTGAATTAGTTGCATTCATTTACAAATTTCTGTCTCTTCTTCCTCCAGCTATGAGTTAAATAGCAGGGCACATTGAGTTCCCTAGCCTTGGCTGGCAACCAGTCTACCGCAGAACGAAATGGCAACCTACATCCAACGGGAAAATTTTCTACCCAGTCAGTTATGTCTCTTTCGAGACATGATCTTCCATGCGTGTATCACTTATAGCATTTAACTGACTGACTGACTTTTATCTCTGTACCGTCTGTGAGTGATGAGATTAATAAATAACCAGATTCAGAAGTTTTATTTGAAGTTTTCTCTGCCATTTTGACGATGAGATTATAGTCTCGAAATATAAATATAAATAAACAGGTCATACAAACACCTCCCGACCTTCCTTTATTTCATTCAACGCATTGTGACAGCCTTCAAGACATAACACACACACACACACACACACACACACACACATATATATATATATATATATATATATATATATATATATATGCGCACGCGCGTGTGTGAAAAACAAACAAACGGAAAACTTATCTTAGCCCGCGCGTTTCGTCATCTGTTTTTTAAGCAGTTTACTTGTAGAAAAGCATTTTAAGCAAGCAGATTTTTTTTGTCATAAAGTGCTCAATATCAAAGATAAGGATAGAAAGTTAATTGAATTAATGTGGAAAAGTTTGTCATTGATGCTGAGTTCGAAATTTCGTAATGGTATTATTGTAATGTCTTCATTCTTTAGGCGTATTTGCTTTTTTATCTGAAGAAAAATACAAATAACTGAAGAATAATAATACCGTCACGAAACTTCGAAGTCGGCATGACTTAAATAACACTGCTCAGCTAAGTGACAAACTTCTCCACATTAATTATATCTATCTATCTATCTATCTATCTATCTATCTATCTATCTATCTATCTATCTAGTTCTATGGCACGAGTCCTAGCTGCGTTCAGTCAACCTCCCTGACCTTTGGCTGATTCCACCCACGTTGTGTTGCTGATTTCGGATTAGCCAAAACAGGACCGCTTATTACCACTTGACGAGGCTGGTTTGAACATGCAAGGCATTCGTATATGATAAAAACCAGATTCAAGGCCGCAGCTACATGATATAGATTTATATATATTTTTATATATCGAATAATTACAAGATTACAAGCAAGTCAAAATAAGTGACGGAAAAGAAATATCAGTTGCTTGGTATTTCCGTGACACGATAATATTCGTGTTTTATTTCTACGGGACGATCAGTTGGTTGAATTTGCAATATTTTTCTTTCCTATCTTCTTATTTTTCAAGCAGCAGACGAGTTTTTATTTCTCAGGTCGATCGGTTATTCAACCTTCAGTTGGTTGGATTTGCAATATCTCTCACCGATCGTCTTCCTCTTATTTCTAGCAGCAGGCGAGTTCTCAAGCCGACCGTATTTTAAATCTCTTCTTCCACGATACGGGAGCCAACTCACTAATTCCCGTCCTGCATTCAGATTTTGTTAAACAGCACCCAAACCGATATAACTTTTACCAGCTGTAAATGAAAACAATTATATTTAACCATTTTGACTTCCAATAGTACACACAATACCTCTATTTGTTTGCCTGCTCTTATCAACTTTCCTGGTAACCCAGTACACAGGAAATTGTCAAGGCCTCATTTTGACCTAGGGTCACCCATCTTCAAAACTTACTGATAGATATTTTGTCTCGAATCACGTATATGAATTCATTTGAAAATAATTTTGTATTCAGTAAACATTTGCACCTGGGATGTTACACTTGCTAACACTTCGGCTACTTTTCCCGACAAAAATAATTGTATTCTTTTATTTTAAAGAAATTTTTTCTCATTCTGAAAATCACTTAAAAAATTAATACAAGCCACCTTCAAATAGGGTTACAGTTCATAATGGCACAACGTCTGACACTGCATGGGCGTGATCAGGTAGGATCCGGTTAGGAAATGTGGCAGTCTATAAAATAGGTGCAGAGATGGTGGAGCAGTATTCATGGATCTCCTGTGCATCAGCAGAAGCCAAAACCACCAGAAATTGTCATTTCAGATTGATAAGTACAGGATCCGTGGTAGATACTCACGGAAGCTGCCGTCCTTTATCATCCAGATTGAAAGAGAATGTGCTAAAGGTAGAATTCTAACACTACTTCTATCATTATTAGTCAGTCAGTCGCTCAAGTGTGTATCATACAGGATACACACTTGAGCGATCATGTCTCTTTCGATCCATGTCTCTTTCGATCCATGACTGACTAGACCGAAGATTTTCCCGGAGAAAGTTGCTATGACTTTTTGCGGTAGACTGGTTGCCAACCAAGGCTATAGAATCCAATCTGTCTGCTATTCAACCCAGAAGGAGATGAGATGGATAAATATCTTTCCCAAGGATATTTGTGCGCAAGTGAATGCAACAAATTCAACTGGAATTCGAGCTCGACTTACCGATTTCTCATTCTGAGTTCGAATTCTAGTTTATTTCGTTGCATTCACCATTCTGCTACTATTCTGTCGAAAATACCACCCGTTTTACGAATATTGGTCAATAATTAATAAAGTTATTGACAATTTTAAATAGTACGTTTCTTTACACCCCACACACATATATATTACATATTTTATTGTTGCTCTCTCTCTCTCTCTCTCTCTCTCTATATATATATATATATATATATATATGTTAATATTAATTATAGTTATAATACCAATATAGAAAAAACTAATTCTGTCAAGATTATCAATAATTAAACTACAAATGAGATCGTCTTGAAACCCACCGGGAACTAACCCAGAGGGAAAAGAAGAGGAAGAAAAAAAAGAAACAAATGAAATACTTGAACAAGAAGTCAAGCATTCGTGAGAAAGAAAAAAAAACCAAGACGAAAACCTGAACAATAAACAGCTCAATACGAAAGCAGAGTACAAGAAGTACCCAACTCGAAAGTAGAGCAAATAAGAACGAAAATCTAAGGGTGAGCCAACAACCTACCACGGTTTCACCTTTGCTTGTTTCTATAAAGAAATCTATAAAGGAACCATGTTTCCTCTGTCTTCAAGAAAAAATTGATATCCTTAAATATATGAACAGTAACAAGCTTTTAAACCAGAGGCATGAAACCACAGTAAACCGCAAGCACATTAGAGAACTAACATTACAATCATGCTAAAACAAATACTACAACAGCCAAAGCTAGGACCCCATATATATATATATATATATATATATATATATATATATATATATAGGGGCCCGACAATATTTTTCGGACACTTTGAAAAAGTACTTCAAGGTGGTTACTAGTGCCAAAAACTTTTGAGATTGTAAGTACGTAGCTGAGGAGTGAAAATCCACTACTAGTGTAATCATTTTTTAGTTTGGCTTTGATAATTTTCGTTTTTTGTGATTTTTGCGAAAACTTGCGCGACACTATTTTTCGGACATGACAAAAAATCCTATTTTATTAAGAGCTAAGTTCATGTATATGCTGCTGTATGCAAATTTTCTGCTTGTACACTTAGCTGTCATCATTAGAATCAATTATCTGTTCTATTTTACTGGCAAAACAATTAAGTTTAATGAGGTAAAATGCATTCAAAAGAAGTCGTTTGTTTGCCACGGAAGAAGCAGGATGATCAGAAGGATCGCCATGGATTTGAAGCTGTCGAAATCAACGGTCGAATACATGCTGAAGACAAACTCCGAGCGGAAAAAGAAGAGAGGACGGAAAAGATCAATTGGCAAGAGGACTGAAAGGAGAATGAAGAGGACTGTGACACGGCTTTTGACATCTGCAGAAAAAGTTACAGCAAGAAAAGTGAAGGAGAAATGTGAATTGGATGTAAACGTCCGAACAGTACAAAGAACGCTGCATAGGATTGGTTTGAAGTATGTAAAGGCTAAGAAAAAAATTACACTAACAAAGAAACACAAAGGAGCAAGACTGGAGTGTGCTAAAAGGTGGTTAACAAAACATGTTAACTTTAAGAAGGTTATATTTACTGATGAGAAGCGTTTCAAGTTTGATGTGCCCGATGGATGGTGTACTTGGTCGAGAAGGGGTGAGCCTGTTGTACTGAACAAACGACAGATGGGAGGAGGAGTTATGGTTTGGGGTATGATCTTTGCTAATGGAAATATATGGTTGGAGTGGCTGAAAGGACAACAGAACAGCAAAAGCTACAAACAGTTGCTGGACGAGAAAGCCCTACCAAGGATAAGAAGAGAGATAGGGAATGATTTCGTTCTACAGCAAGACAATTGCAGCATCCATGTGTCAAAACTCATGAAAGAATGGATGGCTAAAGTGAATATGACTACTTTGGAATGGCCTGCAAAAAAGCCCAGATCTAAATTTAATAGAAAATGTTTGGGAAATGCTTGCGCAACTTGTCTATGATGGACCTGAAATAACGAAATATAACGAAATATATATATAAATTCTATAATAATATCGAATTACTAAATTCTAAAGTAAGGTTTAATATTCATAATTAAATTAGAAAATTTTCTCTAAATAAAATTTAGAATTTTATAGATGTAATCGAGTTACTAAATTATAAAGTATGGTTAATAACCATAATTATATTAATCTAATATTGACGAGATATAAGAATAGAAATTTAAAATTAAAAATTTAATAGAAAAAACTGTTTCCAAACTATGATCTAATTAATAATTAAAAATTACAAATTTAATAGAAAAAATATATTCCCTAAATCCCAAGTTAAGATTAAATATGCAAACTTACATTAATTATAAAGACTCTGCTTAAATAAAAATATACACGCCAACCACTATCAGCTCTTCTAAGAAATCCATAAGGATATACTTTAGTCACTAGATAATAAAAACTTACAATTGTCTAGAAATCAAAGACTCCCATTAATCAACCACTTAAAAAACAGCCTCTCCAAAAATTCCAACGGTTAGAGACTTATTTCCCTATCACTAACTCCCACCAACACCTCTAACAAAACTAAATAAATATAAGGAAAGAGGATTTCCATTTCTTTACACACCGCCATTGAAACATTGAAATTTCAATGTCGAAACGAAGGTACCTTTGTAGCGGATATATATAGAATAATTATGTACATGTTCTCAAATATAATTTATAATAAATATTCACAGCTCTATATATTATATATCGAGCACTGTTTTAAATTCTTTCTTCGTTCTGTATTCTCTCAGATATATATATATATATATATATATATATATATATATATATATATAGGAGATAATGACAAAACTGAATTCCAGTAGGATCGCCACTTTAATGCTAAGCTGCATTTTTCTCTACATTTCACCTAAACTTAATATTTTCATCTCTGTGCTAAACCTATACATTTTTAGATATTCTGAATTAAATTACTTTATTTTTCTGTTCTGACGAGACTGTGTGTGGTTTATACAACTGCTGAAATAAATAGTTTTCGTATATATATATACTTGTATGTGTCAGTTGATATTTTGCAGTCAACTCTAGTTGTTTGATTGTAGACGTTTTCACAGCGGTTGGACGAATTCAGTTTTCCTTTGAAGTTCCAGACTGATTTCGGTTCAGGTTAGACTTTTCGCCTTGTTAGTCCTTTCTTTCTCTGTCTTTGTATATATATATATAATGTCAATTCGGTCGGGTTTCAATCTTGGCTAGAAGCAACCGGATATCCAACCGTACTGATGAGCTGTGATACAGCGAAACAGGACCTTCTGTCTGCGGATGATGATGATGATGTTATATACATATATTTATATAAATATATATATATATATATTTATTTTTTATTTTTTTACGATAAATCCCCATAGGGGTTGCGGGTTCGAATCCTGCAGAATGACACATTTTCGGAATAAAAATTTATCGTAAATAATCAGGCCGGTAGATGTAAATATATAATACTGTTTAATTAAAAAACTGAATATCTATTTAAATATGAATATCGATCAAAAATAATGTTCAAACAAATCATTTCAAATTGTCGGTTGTTTATAACCAAGTTTCGTTAATCTTCGTTAATATATAATGTGTTAGGGTCAAAGAAGCCTCTTGCTGACGGAATGACAACTAGAAAAAGTTAAAAAAATCACCATGATGAATTTTAATTTTCAATCAACTCAGTTAATATTCTGATTTGTTCTCTGATTTGTTCCCTGGCAAGGTTTACGTTGAACCTATATTTTTTGAACGTCAATTTTTAAACAATGTATGCAAACGTTGCTTAAATTTTAAAATATACCTTTATGTGTCAATTGATATTTTGCAGTCAGCCCTAGATATTTAATTGTTACCATTCTGACAGCAAAAATATTTTTAAAGATCTTCCTAAGTGAACGTTTGTCGTCACGAGGAAAGATATCTTAGAATTCTCTTGTAGAAACTAGTAGAAGATCTCTTTTGCTTTTAACCAAGTTAAACTTAGTAAATTTGTTTTCCTTAACTTTTTGTTTAAATTGGAGAAGATATACCCTACTATCGCCCATTTCATACTCCTCCCTCTTCTTTAGAACAGGAGTAAAGGCTCATCCCTTTTTCCCTGTTTAGAAAGGGGTTCACTAATGCTAATTTATACTGCAGTCTGCGCCATTGCCCTTCCCAAACATGTTGCATTTGACGACCGACTGATACTCTAGGCCTCTCCTTTCTCCCACATAAAATTTCCAAATCACAAAAACACACAGTCAAAGAAATAAAATTAAACCAGCTAAATAAAAAACACCTAAACCTGTCAACATCTCTTTTTCGAACGTCCGCGGTATCCGTACCAACGTTATCAGCGTTGAATCCTTCTTCCACGAAAACCCTCCCGACATTATGAAACTAACCTTCACTCTTCTTTCCCTTTCTCTGATTTCTATATCCCTGGTTACCTTTCATTCTTTAGGAAGGACTCATATGCCCATATGTATGGTCTTGGCGTTTATGTCTGCGAACATCTCCCTCTAACCAGGATGATTTCACTTGAATCTCCAGACCATTCCCATATGTGTCTTCGTCTCTCTCTACTAAGCTCGGTTAGTGATCTTTTCTTTCTCTACCAATCCCCGTCCTCTCCTGACTGTTCCGTATTAGACAGCATCTCGAACAATATAGACAAAGCCATTTCCTCTCATCCGTTTGCTAATATATTTGTGTTCAGTGACTTTAATGCTCACCATGCCAAGTGGCTCTAAAACTCCGTTACATATCTTGCTAGTGTTTATACCATGAACTTTTCAATCACTCAATCTTTCACGAAAGTGGTGGATTTTCTCACACGTTTCCCCAATGAACCTAATGGACTTGGCTCACTGCTAGATCTCTATTTTACTTATATCCCGGATTCTTGCCATGCCATTCAGCTCTGCCCTATTAGCAACTCTGATCATGTCATGGTTTCTGTTAATATCTCCTTCCACTTCTTCTCCTTCCAGGAACTTCCCACCAGCAAAATATCCTCCTGCTATCAAACAGTGAATTGGGATGCGTTCCGCGATTTTCTTTGCGATGTTCCTTGAAACAAAGATTTTAGTCTCCCCGTTGAAGACTGCGCATCTGAAGTCTCCTCCTGGTTGAAAGTAAGCATCGATGCTTTCATCCCATCTTCCGACTCAAGCCACATTCTTCCCCTTCGTTCTCTCCTGCTTGCTCGGCTGTCATTGCCCACTTCTTCCGGCTTTACCGGAGTGACACGTCTGACCATAATAGGTGCTTTTTTGTCTCTCCTCGCAATGAATGCAAGCGAGTCCTAAATGATACTAAGCTGCTGTTTGTTAATAGAATGAATTAACGTATAGCATCTCGCAACTTTGGCTCTAAGAACTACAGGCGTCTTTGTAAAAGTGTGCTAAACAACAGAAAACTTTTGATCTTCCCACTACTCCATAATTTTGAGGTTCTCACATCCGCATCAGACAAGGCCGAGTGCTTTTTTCACAAATTCTCTTACAATTCCACACTTGACTCATCTGGAATGCTCACTACCGACTTTCCTCTTAGAACTGTGGCCCAGCTGAGTGATATAAACATAACTACTCTCTTGTCTCTAGCATTATTTCTAAGCGTGACTCCTATAAAGCAAGTGAATGTGATGGTATTCCAGGTATTGTCCTTAAGAAATGTCTCCCTGAACTCTCTCCTGTCCTCTCCAAATCCAACAATTGCGTGACTGCTACTTGTTAGAAGTCTTCCTCTGTAGTTCTTCTCTTAAAACTCTGGAGAACCCCCCCCCCCCCAACCCTTCTAACTATCGATCTGCTAGCTTCTTACCACATTTTGGCTAAGTGTTCGAGGATATAATCAATGCTGAAATGATTTAACATCTCTCATCCAACAAATTATTTTCTGACAAGCAGTATGGCTTCCACATCGTCAAGTCTACTGATGATGAGCTAACGTTCATCACAGAGTACATATATCAGGCCCTTGACACGAACAGCGAAGCCTGGGCTGTTGCCCTGGATATCGTGAAAGTGCTTGATAGGGTTTGTCATGCTGGCCTTCTGTGCATGCTACAGCGATATGTTATAACCGGACGATTGTTGAGTTTAATCCAATCGTTTTTTTTAAATCGTAAAATGATAGTTGTTCTGAATGTGCTTACTTCCAAACTCTTTTATGTGAACACGGGTGTCCCTCAAGGCTCTTTCCTAGGTCCTACGCTATTACTCAATGATCTTTCAGATGTAGTCAGTTCCAAAGTTGGCCTCGACGCAGATGACACCACCATCTACTCCCGCCTGAAAAAGAAATCTGCCTTGGCTGACAATGTAGATTTAGCCTCTGCTCTTGGAAAGGACCTTCAATCTGTGATGGATTGGAGTAAGAAATGGCTTATAAATTTTAATGCTTCCAAAACGAATCTGCTCTCCTTTAACCATCCTAGGGAAGCTTTCCTATCATCCATTAATATAGATTACACTAGTCTGCTCGAAAGCAATACACTGCGCCTCCTTGGCATCATTCTCTCTGCTGATCTCAGAATGTATACATTGAATCAATAGCTACACCTGTTGCTAAGAAGGTTGCGTCGCGATGATGTGTCAGGAAGTTTTTCTCATCAGAATCTATCTTGCACGTTTATAATCCTACCATTCATCCGTCCACTGAATACTGTTGTCATATCTGGTCGGGTGCTCCTGCTGTTCATCTCGAGGTTCTCGACAAAATCCATCGGAGGATATGCAATGTAAGTGGTCTCGACTTGGCTTCTCGCCTTCAGCCATTTATCACAGACGGAATGTGGCTTCCTTTTGTCTTTTCTACCAGTATTTTCACGGCTTCTGCTCTGACGAGCTTTATTCCCTGATGCCCAGCCCTCCTCAATTTACCCGTGCAACTAGATTGGCAGCTAGGTTCCACACTTTCACCGTCAAAATAGGCAAATACAATCGCCAATTCTACTCGATCAGTTTCTTCACTCGCACTTCCCGTCTGTAAAACTCCCTTCCCCATACTTGCTTCCTTGATAGCTTCAATCTTCAAAAGTTTAAATGCAACGTCAATTACCATCTTTTATCTCTGTGACTCCTACCTCTCGCTTACCCTTTCTATAACATCACCTATGCTGTTTTCTTCTCTGTCATCCATCTTCTTTTATTGTAACCCCTACACACCAGTAGCAGTATTGCCTTGAAATCATAGTCAGTACCGTGGGATACATTTTCTTTATTAGAGTTTCTGGAATGCTCACATCGGTAGACGCAATACGCACTGTTTAATAAATACAAGTAGGGTGTTTGTAGAACGCTTGTAGATACTCGCAGTTTGGACATAGAATCCACACTGCATGGTGACTAGCAGTTTCATGCCTCGAGTAATCATCGTCTGTAGACCGCTTTTCAGAAACAAGGTGTGAAGGTCGCTTGAGGCGTAAAATTGACAATCATTATGCAGTGTTGTTTTATCTATCTATCTATCTATCTATCTATCTATCTATCTATCTATCTATCTATCTATCTATCTATCTATGTGTGTGTGTGTGTTCATGTTTGTGTGTATGAAATTTTGCTCAGTGCCCAAATACTCTAGTTCAAGGTAGAAGTGCTGAGCCGCGACATTTTGATCCCAGACAACGAACAAAGATTCTTTGATCAAAGGCAGAAGTACGGATCAATGCGTAAATAATTATGTAATGATTTTATTTGTGCGATGATAGTAAGAATAAAATGAATTTATAAATCGTCATTCAAATCTTTGTGACATATTTGACCAAGTATTAATTTTTTAAAATAAAAATCCTAACAAAGTTTCAACCAGGACGTATAATCTAAATTAATTTCCATGTAATGAGTGTGTTAGTTTTTCGCAAAAGATTTGAACCCAGATTCAACCATCTTTTTTTTAAAGACAAGACTTGCCGTCTTTTTTAGAGGGCCATTCACCCCGGGGATCGATAACTGTTCCCACTAATAGTATAATTTTAGAACTATTATCAATAATATAAAATCCAAACGGTCCATTAACTGAAACATCTAAACCTTCGGGGTCGGGGTCTGGAGTTCCCTTACTAAATCCATTTTTGTTGACGTACATATAAGACTTAAGAATATAGTTGTTGACATACGGAAACATGGAATTTTCCGGCATGTTATAGAGGTTACTTAATCCTGCATCAAACAAATCCGTGATGTTCAGTTGATTTAAAACTGTTTTCATATCCACACTACTACGCAGAGAAAATTTGGGTAGCTGAAGGTTGATTACACCTCTAGCGAAACCTTTGAAATCCAGTAAATCATTAAAAGTTGTGTAAGTAATACTCCTGGTGAAATTGAATAACTGTTTGGGATTTACTGACACAAAAAGAACCATGCTTAAGAAATGTTTGTTCATAGGGAGTTCGATAATAATGATCTCAAATTCAGGTATTATTCGATAATTAAAATAGCTTGACACAGCCATTGTATCATAGAGAATGTTGGTTCCCGTCAGATTGTAATATTTTTTTCCAATGTCTTGAAAAGATACGTCCCATTTTGAATGAAAGAAAATGGCATTCACTAAAAGTATTACCATATCGTCATCTAGCGCGCATTTAGGCATCATATCAGTAATAATACCGCCGGTTAGCATTGACACTAATTCATTGATCGTGTCTCTTGCATCCGGGAAAGTACCTTTCATAACAGAATCTGGATATAAATGTTTCATGTAACGTTCGTAATATTCAGGGAAAGACGTTTTCTTGCTGATAAAAATTTTATCGAATGTTTTAAATGTAAAGTCTTTAGTTTTTGATTTCCATGTTTTCCAGAAATGCTTAAAGATATAATGAATTTTGTCCCCGACCGACTGCAACTTCAATACTGACTGGATTTGTTTTAATGTCATTCCTTTAGCACCTAGACATAGAGAGGTGAGACGTGATGCGATGTATAAGGGGGAAAAAAGTAAGTTATTTTCGGGATATATCGCTAATGTCAGATCAAGCGCAAAGTTATTTACTATTTTCGATAGTATGTTCTCTGGTTTCCATTCTTCTTTTTCTTCTTTTTTAAATGTCGATCCAGTACCACAAGAAGCTGAAAAATAAGATTAAGAAAGGTTAAATATACAAGCTTTGAAAGCATTTGTTAAGGAAAATCATCATGTTTCACTTAATATGTTGTCCAGAAATTCCTGACTCATATAGGAAGTGGAAAGAAAGCAATAAATCTTGACCTCCATCTGGTGGAATTTCAAACGAGTACTTCTGTTATGAACGGGGTGTTTGCTCATAACTAAAATGCCTTAATTTATAGTATATGATTCATGGTCCGGGGACGAATATGTGTGTGTGTGTGTGTGTGCAGCACGTGGAGAAAATGAATGGAACGAAAGAAAAGTAGATGTCTACTCACGGTTGACTGGAAGATACATTTATTTTACATGGAGAAACATTACAAAGTATGTACATGCGGTATCAGTCCCAAGTTATCGGGTTGTGTGTCACAACCATTAGGGCAGAAGAACATACATGCGTTCTTTAACCATTGACGGCCATATTTCAAGTCTGTTCCCTCATGCGTCCCACGTCTGAATGTCCGCTGATCACGTGACTCGTGTGTACCCACTTTCAGGTAAAAAGGGAGGTACTCTGTTTGGAAACAGGAAAGGGTTAATTCCCTTGGAATATGTTTTATTCGTCCTAACAACTTCATTTCGTTGATGTGCGTTGTGGTGCATTGGATATCGACTCGGAACGATAAATCGAGGTGTCGAGTTCGAATTCCGGTTGAATTCCCTGCATTCACTTACGCACAAATACCCTTGGGAAATGTATTAATCCATCTCTTCTCTCCGGTTATGGGTTAAATAATAGGACACATTGGGTTCTATAGCCTTGGATGGCAACCAGTCTATCACAGAAAGCAATGGAAACCTACTGCGGGATAATCTTCTGCCCAGTCAGTAATGTCTCTTTCGAGACATGATCACCCAAAGCGTGTATCACGTATGGCACTTAACTGATTGCATTTCGAGCTTGTTTCACACGAGCGCGCCATCAATGCTAAGCTGTATTGCCAGCAGTTAGACTGCGTTTACGATAAACTAAATAAGAAGTATCCTGCTTTGGTCAATCGAAGTCGAATTCTGTTTCAGCAAGGCAATGCGAAGCCACACACTGCAAAGTTGCCTAAGTGAGGAGTACAAACAGATGGACAGTGTTGAGATTCTTCCTCATCCACCATTCAGTTCCGATACTGATCCGAGTGACTATGATCTATTCCTTTCAATGGCACACTTCCTTCGCGACAATCGATTTAACACTTTTGATGAAATGAAGGAATCGTGTTTACAGTTTTTTTATTCAAAGTCTGCGGATTGACTTTTTGGATCTTGTCTCATTGGAGTCAGAACATCGAGAATGATAGACTATATTTTGAAGAATAAATGTTGGTGTTACTCCTTAAATTTTTGTTGTTTTCTTTTCACTTTCGAAAGGTGTAAAGACTTTCTGGCCAACTTAATGATTTAGGGTTATTAAAGAAAGAAATTTAAAACTGATCTGTTTCACTGCTTAAACATACTATCGTAGTAGCATCTTTACCTTCCCGGAGTGTACACATTTTTCTTGAAGTGTAACAACAAATTTAGTATAGGGAATCAGGAAATTGATCATAAAATAGGCTGCATTAAGGGTGGTTTTGTAGCAAAACACACAAACTTGAGTCATGTTGTTAAATAGCCTTGTCTGATTTTGACTGTTAATGTTCAGAAATTTCTAAGTTCTCATCTGTAAAACTTAGCGAATAACAGAAAACACACTACTTGAAGATTTTCAGCAACAAATAAAATTACTAGCACGTGTAAGTTAAAGAGAAAAATCATGAGGTAATGAAGATGTTGACGTACCACATTACTTGTTTTGAGTCAATATCGACTCGAAATGAAAATAATGAGGTAATGAAGATACTGACGTACCACACTACTTGTTTTGAGTCAATATCGAATCGGAATGAGAATAATGAGGTAATGAAGATGTTGACGTACCACACTGCTTGTTTTGAGTCAATATCGAATCGGAATGAGAATAATGAGGTAATGAAGATGTTGACGTACCACACTGCTTGTTTTGAGCCAATATCGAATCGGAATGAGAATAATGAGGTAATGAAGATGTTGACGTACCACACTGCTTGTTTTGAGTCAATATCGAATCGGAATGAGAATAATGAGGTAATGAAGATGTTGACGTACCACACTGCTTGTTTTGAGTCAATATCGAATCGGAATGAGAATAATGAGGTAATGAAGATGTTGACGTACCACACTGCTTGTTTTGAGTCAATATCGAATCGGAATGAGAATAATGAGGTAATGAAGATGTTGACGTACCATACTGCTTGTTTTGAGTCAATATCAAATCAGAATGAGAAATCGAAGAGTTTCAATTTCAGTTGAGTACGTTGTATTCACTTACGCGCACTTACGCGCATACCATTTGAACATGTATGAATCCATCTCTTCTCCCCTCAGCTAAGGGTTGACTGGCAAGACAGATTGGGTTCTATAGCCTTGGTTGACATCAGTCTACTACAGAAAGAATGACAACCTAATGCGGGAAAATCTTCTGCCTAGTCAGTCATGGATCGAAACTAATGTGATGTCCGAAGCGTAAATCACGGATGGTATTTAATCTACTGACTGAAGTTTCAGAGTAGCCTCCTAATTTTATTAGTCGGACACTTTTGATGTATCTTCCTCGTCTTTGTTGTGAATAATCTTGTTGAAAGTTTTGTTAGAAGCCACATAGATTGTTGCTATTATTCTGAAAGAATCATTGCATATTTACTTTATTTAGGATTAGAATAGAATGGAAAATCGATGCAAGTATAATATCAGTCATAAATGAGGACGCATAAAACTACTTTTTATATAAAAATAATTTTCTTTTTAAGCCAAACGTAGCAAGATTTAATTATTTGTAGGGGAACAGTAAAGAGTCATATTATCAAGTTTATTTATGATCAAACTCCACAGCGCTGAAGCTCAGTTGCCAAACGTATGACAGTGTGGTCATCCAAACATGAGTATATTATTATACAAAAAATGGTTTTCATTCCATATAATAAGTAAAAGTTATTGAGTATTAGCAGTATAGCCCGGCGTGGCTCGGGTGTAATGAAAGCTTTAACACTAATCCATGCTCCTGGAGCTCAGACTCTTTGGACGTTGGCACGAAGGACTAAAAAGCAATCATTGTTTCCAGTTAAAGCGAAACCGTAGACTGAAAGCAAAATGAATGGATGTAAGTCAAATTTTGATTTCCTGGTATCGATATTAAAGAAGTTTTTTTTCGTCGTAAACTGAATTTTGAAGGTTAAATAAATCCTCTGAGTAAATGGTATCATGGCTGAGACTAAGAACTACAATTATACCTATGTAGAGCCAAACCCGAAGCAAAAACTAAAATAAAAAGGCTGAAAAAATGCAGACATACAGGCAGATCAACAGACACACACACAAACATCTTTCCTTATATATATATATATATATATATATATATATATATATATATATATATATGTATATATATATATATATATATTATCGATAGCTCAGTTGCTAAATCCAAGCATGAGTATATCATTATACAAAAAATGGTTTTCATTCCATATTGTAAGTAAAAATTATTGTGTACTAGCACTATAGCGCGGCGTTGCTCGGGTGTAATGAAAGCTTTTATATATATATTATCGATTTTCTGCACTATCGTAAGAACTGCAACCTTGGAACTTCTGAATATCGTTTCTTATGTCTTTGTCTATGAGTGTATCAAATTTGATTAAAATCGGACCACTCCTTCTATAACCCGATTTTTTCGATTATCGATTTTCGATATTTATCGGGGGTACCTCGACACAAGACCTAACTAAAAACACTTGCGGACTCCTATAGTACAACTGTGTAAAATTTCAAGAAAATCGGTTCAGCCGTTTCGGAGTTTATAGGTAACGGGCACACACACACATACACAGACACACACACACATACACAGACACACACACACAGACAAAGTTCCGTTTAGATAGATTATTCTAATAGATGATGTAAGTGTATAAAGAGTTTTATAACGTCATAGATATTTTTCATGTACACATGTCAAGTTCAGTAATGGCGTCAAATGAAAAGTGCCTGTCAAGTGTTCAAGAGATGTTTCCATCGATCTGTTTTTGCTTGTTACAATGTAATCTGCATTTCATGAATGCTGAGAAATTGAAGGAGTGGCAATTGACATTGATATGATAGGTAAGTATTTAATTCCAAAATGCAGACGGTTATGAATTATTCAGTAAAATGACAGTACTCGAACATACCGGAACCAAGTTTTATAAGACACTCAATATGCTAATAAATTGTACGAAATCTGATTAAATTTTTAAGAAATCTTGCTCGACACAACTGTTGAATACTTTTAAGTTAACCGAATATCTAGGCGTTCTAGTGATAAGAAGAGTATTCTACCCAGTCTGTTTCTTCCCAACAACTGCTTCCTAACGGAACAGCTTCCCACATCATTACATTCTCAGCCTCTATGTTAATTCGTTATCTATTCACCATACCCTTGTAAACTGTACATTCTACTCTGACTTCTTAAGGTCAGAATAGACGCCTATTTCAGTAATATACTAGCTTGAGTAACTCTCTTGATATTGTACTGGATGATTTTGTTGGTTAGTTTGTTTTTAGGGCATATCAACTTCGGTGGGTCATTTATTGCCAACTAAATTTTATTTATTGCTGGTAATACTTTTTTATTTCAACAATTTATTGTTGTTTTTATATAAGTTTTGTGCCTAGTAATACTTTTTTCTTTTCGAGTACCAAGATTCATTGGGGTTTGTTTTTGAGGGCAGGGTCCCTAAGTCCTACCCTGTTATTTAACCCATAATTGGAGGGAAGGGAGGGATTAATACCTTTTCCAAGGGTACCAGTGCTTAAGTGAATGCAGGGTATTCAACTGGAATTCGAACTCGGCTCACCGATTTCTCTTTCCGAGCCGATATCCACTGCACCACAACGCACATCCGTCACTAAACGCTTACAGCACCTGGTATTCCGAAGCGGTCACCCATCTATGTACTGACCAGGATCAACGTTGCTTAACTTCGGTGATCGAGCGAGAACCGGTGTATTCAACGTGATATGGCCGTAAGCCTGCACTGGATGAAGATTAGTATAAAAACATTTCTATTTTTTTTTAAAGATTTCTATAAGTATTTAAAATGCATACAATAACACGTGTTAACTATACATTGAAACAATTTCATTAAAACAATTATGACACTTTTCTGCAGTAGAAATATAATGATTTTGACAAAATTATGGCTTCCAATAAATAAAGAAAAAATATAAATTTTTCTTTTATAGAAGTTCGCAAGAAAAAAAAAAACATTGGCTCATAAAATGAAAATCTATTCTTACGATTATCAGTCAATCATGTCATACATGACATACGCTTGGGCGATCATGTCTCGAAAGAGACATGACTGTCCAGGTAGAAGATTTTCCCACAGTAGGTTGCCATTACTTTCTGCGGTAGACTGGTTGCCAGCCAAGGCTGTAGAACCCAATAGATTTTGTTATTTAACCTGTGGCTGGAGGGAGAAGAGATGGATTAATATCTTATTCCCCAAGAGTATTTGCACGTAAGTGAATGCAACGAACTCAACTGGAATTCGAACTCGGTTCTCCGATTTCTCGTTCTGAGCCGATATTCACTGCACCACAACGATGAAATCTCCTTTTCAAAATACTATACTAATTTATCTAATTATTGTATATAAATCTTTTATACTCGTACAATTTTCTTCAACGTCAACAAGGGTAATCAGGATAGATTTTTAACAATAAGTTTCTCCTTATACAAGGTCAAATAGCCACTCAATGTACAGGGTTACAGAGTAAGAAGTAAGAGACAGTTTATGGGGGTATATGTGAGGAAGATAAAAGAATAAGATTGCTGTGGTCGGGAAAGCATCCTGTTTGGTGACGGTTCTACAAAGTATCGTCTCGTGGGAAGAAACTGTTCGAGTGGAATAATGGAATACAAAGTTTTTTTAATCGTTTCACCCCAAGCAAGGCGGTATCGCCACTGATGCGCACGGGGCTACATAAGAGTAAAACTTTAGGCAGGAGATGAGTGAAGAGAAAGACGAAACAGTTACAGGGGGTGTCAGAGAAAAAGCAAGAGAAGGATGGGAACACAGGTGTGAAGACAGTTGCAAAGGTAGAGAGAAAGGAAAAGATATACAGGGTGATGTAGAAAGAACTGGAGTCAAGTGGATAAGAGATGAGTATTGACATTGCATTTAAACTCCAGGAGTTTGTAGCCGCCAGGAATGCAAGTATATGGAAGGGCGTTCCACAGGTGGGAAGTGCAAGAAAAAAGCTGCTGGAGTAGAATTGTCCCCTGCATTTAGTTGATCTAACCGTAAACGGGTGGGACCTTGTTGCCAGTCTGGTTGCACGAGTAAATTCTTGTGACTTAAGTTCGTCAGAGAAGAATCCATGAAAATATTTGTAGAATAGACAGAGGGAAGCCACATCCCGCCGGTGAGAAAATGGCTTGGGTCGAGCCGCCATGTCGGGACCTATCACATTACAGATTCTCCTTTGGAGCCTGTAGACACTGTGATGAACAGCAGGAGCGCCTGACTTTTATCTGAACATTTTCCATCGCAATAGCGACAGAGTAGTGAAAGGCTTGTAACGTTTTGTTTTTGAGAAAACGGTTGCAAGACTGAAAATAATACATCACCAACAAAGCAGTGGAAACGCTTTTGAAATGGAAGGTGAAGAATGGTTAGCTCCTACCCATACACATATGTCTGCAATACTCAATTTTAGGCTTGCTCTGGCTTGTAAAAGTAGAGGATATTAGAAGTCAGATACTGGAACGGTAAAAGAAACAGACCATCCAGAATCTTTGGCGATGGATCATATGTACTGTTTCCACTTCAGGTCTGGGTTGAATTTGCCCACTAGACGTTCAAGCCACCCGTTCATTTCGATCGGTGAAAATTCAGGGCCCACTCAGTGATAAAGGAACGTCCCTCGTTTGGTTTTCGAATCATTGAATGTAACTAATCAGTTCCCCACCCCGCCTCACTGAACTGTTAGAGCTAGATCACAAAAGAAATCAAGTGCCATTCTCTGGTCATCTAGAGTTTTGAAGGTGCACCCTTATACCAGTTGTACCATCAGCAGCGGTATTCACAAAAGATCGAAGGTAGATCATTTATGTGAAGTAGAAAGCGAGTTGGATCAAGAAGCGAGCCTTAGGGGCGCCTGTGTTGATCAATAGAGCTACGCTGAACTGACTGTTAACAGCTACCTTCAAAGAAGCACTTGATTTTAAAAGACTTTTCCAGTGATTCCATAGCTAGCGAGCTTGTCCAATAGTCCTTTATGTGTTACACCTTGTCAAAATCCATTTAAATATCTAATGCGATCGTCCTTGAGGATATCAGTAGCAAACTGAGACAATCGAAATTCGTAGTGTTTGTCACTCAGGAAGTTGTCCCTATTGAGGCGATCAACAATCTTGCTGATTAAAGCCTCGAAAAGTTTGCTAATGACACTGTGGGGGATGATGGGTCTATACTGAGAAGAGGATGAGCATGCATAGGTTTCACACCTACCGACTTGCGAAGGATTTCTCCTTGAAGCAGCGGTTAAATAGTTTTGCCCCAAATCAGGGATAACTCAGAGTTAATATTCTTAAGAGCAAATGCAGAGATTTTATCTGGACTGTTAGCCTTGTTAGGGTCAAGACTTTTGAGAAGGCTATGATAAAACTATTACTGAGATTCTACTTTGTGAGACGGATAAGTCGATAAAGATGGCCTTTGTCATCAAACTTGGAGTTAATAGCAAAGATCGTTGCTAGAGCTCTGCCTTATCTAACTAGGATGAGATGGCTCCAGGGCTATTTATGATAGCAGACAATGACGCAATGCTTCTATTGAGAATTGTACTGAAGGTTTTTCAGAACTCCAGAGATTCAAGTTGTTTGCTTTCAACCTCGGCCTGGATTGCTTAAGCATAGCTACATTTTGCATTTTCTAGAACACTTGCAAAGATTGCGGAAAGTTCAGAATTGAGCAAGTTTCCTGCTACACCGTTCTTTGTATTAGTTATTGTAGTAGTGATTACGGGGAGCTATGGCTGCAGCATACACAGAGGTGAACTAGGGCTGGCTGTTCAGTTTTTTGCTGGATTTTTCCGGGGTATAAAACTCTCCATTTCAGAAAGTCTCATTCCGATATGCGGGCAGCAGTTTTGAAATCACTATGTTTGAAGAAGTCTGAGAGAGTAGCTTCTGGAGATCTGAAGTTATCCTAATTGGTTTTCATGCACGGAAAAATCATTCGATAACATGGCACATCAGAGGATGTCTTTGGTTTAGCGTTGACTTTGGCACTGTTTAGTGAATGTTCTTAAGGACAGGATGTAAGAAAGAGATTAAGGATGGTGTTCTGGTGAATGAGAAACACAGGTAGATTTTTCAATGATGCGTGTCAGTTCATAAGCGTTGGTAAAGTTTCGGGAGTATTTGCCGTCTTCATCGGTTGTGTTCGAGTGGCTAACCATTCTTTGTGGTGAATATTGAAGTTACCACAAAATATGAAAACTAGATGAGGGATACTCAGAAACGATATTATCAATCGTCTCGGCTATTTGTCGAACATTATAGTTCCGTTATTCCGAGTATGATAGATTTTGAACAAAAAAGTTGTACTGTGGACAAGTGCCACGTGAAAACATATATACAGATGGTCAAGGTCCTTGTTTTGGCTTTCTTTGCTACATGGCAATAATGTCCTTATTGTAGGCGTCGCGGCAAATTAGATGGTTATGTTTTATTATTAGGAGTGAATAACCAGAAATTGCGATTTCCTACACTGGGATTGATAGATTGATACCAGTTTCGGACAGGGAATAAGAGTTTCGGTTTGGAGTCGAGAAGATAGATTTCAAACTCCGGAAAATTGATGACGAGTCTGCACACCCGTACTTAAGAATACTATCCTATCAACAATCGTGGGATATTTATTAAAATTATCTCAAGAATACTTGTGTGGCTTATTCTACCATGACTTTACTAAAAGCCCCCCCCCCCCCCCAAAAAAAAAAACATAACAAAAGAAACAAACCCATCGCGAGCCACTTTTACAGCTTTTTCGCTCTGGTTACTAGATCTGCGTTGGTGTGCAGTGGATATCGACTCGGAACGACAAATCGAGGTGCCGAGTTCGAATTCCAGTTGAATTCCTTGCATTCACTTACGCGTAAATACCCTTGGTAAAAGTATTAATCCGTCTCTTCCCTCCAGTTATGGGTTAGATAATAGGACAGATTGGGTTCCATAGCCTTGGCTGGCAACCAGTCTACCGCAGAAAGCAAGGGCAACCTAGTGCAGGATAGTCTTCTGCCCACTCAGTCATGTCACTTTTGAGTCATGATCGCCCAAAGCGTGTATCATGTACGGCACTTAACTAACTATCAGATGTAGTCGCGCATGGGTAAAGTTACCCTCACTGGGGTACGTTGATTTTATGGTTTTCTCTCTTGACATTTTTATTCTCTCTCTCTCTCTCTCTCTCTATCTATCTATCTATCTCACACACACACACGTTATTATTATAGCGAGTTTCATGTTTTTTTCCTTTCGTTACAGTTACAGAAAATATTTTCGATGTATCTTTTTATATTTATTTATTGAAGAATAAGTTTTTAAAAGCAAAATCCTAGAGTGGTGCACTATTAGAAAGAATAATAAAAGGTTTTAAAATATTAAATTATTAAATCGATATTATAGTAAATTACAAAAAAGACTCTTAAAAAATACCAAAAAGCTTTGATGTTTTTGTTACACTAAAGTCCTAGATTATAAGTGAAAAAATATGTCTAAGAATGTCTGTATTTTATTTTTCATGTTAAAAATTCAAGACTAAAACGATTTTATATTTCCCAGTATTTATTTTCCAAGAGCTTATCTTTAAAAAAGAGTAATCTTCGATATACAATTTAAAACTATTAAAATAAAGAGAAATGGTGGGGTGGCTACAATCATACGGAATAAATTCTCTAAAACGTTGTAGGGAGACTGCTTAAAAAATACACGTTATTTTTTTACATAAATGCGAAAATAATTATTAAAATCCAATAAATAGTTGAATTTTAGAAGATTTTAAAAATCGACTTTATATGGTTAATGTTTCTTTGTTTGGCCCCGTGTCATATTTAAACGAACTCCCTACAGCTTACAAGTTTTATGCAGAATTATCAGAAGGTTTTCACCAGAAGGTTGTCAGCAGTTTGGAATGTGTGGATTAGTGGGGAATAGTGTAAGAACAAAACTATACATTTTTCTTGTTAAAATAGAAATTTATTAAAAGAAATGAATAAAAAGAATTTGTAGGAATTAATGTTCAGCGAGAAAGTTAAAGGTATCAAGATTTGTAGAAAATGTTCGTAGTAGTAATTGGTGAAAGAGTATATGCGCACGTACATATGTATGTATTCAGTAGGAATGTCTTTGGATGGAGAAAAAGATGTAAAAGAAATCAGCACGCGAGAAAGAAAGAGAAAGAAGACAATGTACGAAGCGACCTATGTCTGGTCGGTCGTGGTTGAAGTTTATCCTGTTACATTTTAGTAGTTTCGTCTCGCTGCTCCCATCTGACTCTCTGACGCTGATCAAGTCATTTATATCGTCATCTAGATTTTTCGCACTAAATCGGGAAGTCCTTTTGGGTCTTGCAATTCGCTCTTATTGGTCAAACCAGCTTGGCACTTATTTGCGAAATCTGGTTTCGACTTTTTCTTCAAGCAAATGGTTAATCCTTTTTTTATTTGGGAAAACCAGAAATTCACACGTCATTGTGAATTTTTGTAAAAGTGAAGAAGGTTGATTTTAATTCTTAATTTCTTATTCACTCCAAAAGAACTCCATAAAGGTAATGATATATTTCATAATGACAATGTCTACACAAAGTAAACGACATTTTAAAACACAAATATTAAAAATATTACTTTAAATCTAAAAATAATATTTAGATAATATTTAAATAATATTAATATCAGAATTCCCCCTCCCCATTAGCATGGAACAGGCTTGCCTCCCAGAGAGTAAATCACTACGCCTGCTCGGCCTGACATTCTCAGCGGACCTCAAGTGGAATGACTACGTCGAATCCATTGCTAAATCCGCTGCTATGAAAGTCGGCTCTCTGTGCAGGGCCCGGAAATTCTTTCCGCCTGAATCTATCCTGCACATATATAAATCTACCGTCCGCCCGTGTATTGAATACTGCTGCCATACCTGATCGGGTGCCCCTGCTATTCTCCTCGGGGTTCTTGACAAAATACAGCGGAGAATCTGTAATGAGATCGATACCGACTTAGTTGACCGCCTGCAGTCACTCTCTCACCGGCGTGACGTGGCTTCCCTGTGTCTCTTTTAGAAGTACTTTCATGGCTTCTGCTCGGATGAACTCAAATCACTGGTGCCCCCTAGGCGTGAATTTGCACGAGATAATAGATTGGCAACTAGGTCCCACCCCTTTACAGTGAAACCTATGAAATGTAACCGCAATTTCTATTCCAACAGCTTCTTTTCTCGCACTTCCCGCCTGTGGAATTCCCTTCCGCATGGTTGCTTCCCCGACGGCTACAACCTCCAGGAGTTTAAATGTAAGGTCAATAGACACCTCCTAACACACTAACCCGCACCCATTTCCTCCAATGCTCTCCCTACGTACCTCCTAACTCGTCTATCACCCTCCCTCTGACATTTTCTATACCCAATCGCTCTATGTAACCCCCTGCGCTATAGTGGCAGTGGACTGCCTTGCTTGGGGTGATATGATAAAAATAAAAATTTCCATTCTTTGATTTTTTGATTAATAGAAAAAAATGACCATAAAATTATAATTATTTCATAGATTCCTTTGCATTCAGGTGTCAAACAGCTTAAGTTCGAACGAGCTATCCACCAGGATGTCTCTCTGGAGTCATTACCCTGGAGTCATTACCCGTCCGCAAAAGGGAAGTGTATTGAATACTAGAGCAATTTTATATGGTTTTCCGGATGTCCTACATTAGGTTCCGACCTATCCATAAGTAGTCTATCCACGGAAAAAAGAAAGAAACAAACAATATATAGATATTTACTCTAAACCTAAGAAAGTTCTCTTTTCCAATAATGTGAGAATATATAATATAATTTCCATGCCATTGACCTTTTGTATATACTAGCTGTTGGTAGCTTCATAACCGTCCGAAAGATTTTGAATGGAATTGATATTTCAATTTTTGAAAAAAAAAAAAAAAAGAAGAAAATGTTTCCATCTTAAATTCATAATTTAATGTCTACTAATGGTTTTGGAAAAACTTCCGAACAGGCATGAAACTGCGAACGACTAATATACAAATGGTAAGACGGTAGACAGCAGATAATCACAACGGAATAGCAAGTAAAGAAACCTTAACCTTAGTTGAAAAATTCCTGAGAAACTTAGGAATTTAAAAACGATTAAAACATACTTTCTGGCATCTTCAGTGTTAATTTTTATTATTTATCTTTCAAAGTAAATTCTCTTTAATCGGAATTGTTTTATTATCTTACAGTTGAAGAACACATAATGAGGCAAAGTGGCTTGGAGAATTTGACACTCACCGGACAAGAAGGCACATAGATAAACAGGTAATAACTTACACAAGACGCTTTTGGGAGAACAGGGAATAGGCGAGTGGTAAAAAGACAAATCTATGAGCTACAAAGGATAGGGAGTTGTAGAGAAACATGATTTCCCACGTTCTGAAGGAACATGACACATAGAAGAGTAAGAACATTTCTGTAACCGGATTATCGTATAAATAAAATAATTAGCAACTAGAATAGAAACAATTTCAATCAGTTGGAAAATTGTGCTTTGTACAGTTCTAAGTTATCATTAACAAAGGCGCAGCACCCTCAGACATTTTATAATTCTGAATATTTTTTTTAAATATATAGAAAGAAATCGTATAGTTTTGGATATTCGAAATTGAGTCTCTATAGAAAAATAAACATGTTTAGCTTTACATGACATTACCTGTTATCAAGTAAACACCATTCGTTTTAAACATATATTTTTTACGGTAAATTAGAATCTCTTATTTGTCTGAATTAGCTGTTTTAGTATGTAAATAAATACATAACAACAGGAAATTTTATAATTTATAGAAATTAAAGCGTATATATTTAATACGTACCTGTCTATCAAAAGAATAATTTGCTTATTTTAATCGAAATTCGTTTTGGTATTTGATATTGTCATTATAGGCGATATGTTTGTATATATTTTCTACTAAAAAAAAAAAAAAAAAAAAAAAAAAAAACAACAAAAAAGTAAAAGTGAAAAGAATAAAGTTTACCTGATGTCATTCGGTAGCTGAGACTGCAGACAACAGTAATTAGAATAAATGCAACAGTATTCATTTCCAAATTTCTACTTAGAACGCCGTATAGATGAAAGGAATTAAAAACAAATCACTTGAATTGTTTTACCCGTACGCCCTAAAGAGTATCCGATTTCAGCTTTAAATACAATTTGTGATAATAAGAAATTCAGGATTGGCTGATATTTTGCTTATCAAGTTTAACTTATCTTAACTGAATTGATTAAAAAGAAAAAAAAAATCAATGTAGTCTTTTAAATGGGACAATCCCGACCACAGACGATGGCAGTATTTGTTAATTCTTCCACTTTACCAATAAGCTATAAATTATTCATTCGTTCATATATATATATATATCTATATATATATATTGAAGACAACTGAAAAGGCACTGCTAAAAATAATGAGAAAATAATCCCATCTATATAGAGGGCGCAATTAATAAATGGTGGTTTAAATTATGCAAAAATGAAAATAACACTGACATCTAATTTTAACAGATATATTTACCAAAATTGCACAAAAATATCTTGAAATGCTAAAGAATAAATTTATTCAATAAAATCACCATTGGCTTCAGCTACGACCTCCAGACAACTTTGAAATCTCTTGCGGCTCTTCTGGATTGTCTTCTTGTTTAAGTTGGTAAATTCTTCATCTTTGGTGTTACGAGAAGTTTTGTTGGTGTCTCGCTCAACTGTGTTCCTCACATAATAAACAAAGAGGTTGCAGTCTGGGGAGTTAGGTGGCCAGATGTTAGGGGTGATGTGGTCGCATAAATTATCTGACAGTTATAACTATGTTCTCTTGCTTCTGTGGCATGGTGCAGAGTTCTGTTGCTAGACACAGAACTTTCAGCAGCCGCCCTCTTGACCCAGGGCGTCACTATCTTCTCAAAGCATTTAATGTAGAATTCCGTGTTGAGTCTGACGCCCTGTGTGAAGATAAATGGAAGCATAACGACATCATCACTAATGATCACTCCAAACACCTTAGTATTCACCATTAGACTCATCCATATCTTTCTGAATCCTCTGCACTGTCCTCAGATTTACAACCAAACATTTTGAAATATTCGTATTGAAGCCTCCGACGGAGAATGTCGATCAGTACAATATAAGTAAATTGCGTCACAGTGCTCGTTTTTTTACAGACGTCGCCCAACTGATCCTGTGTAGTCGACAAGAAAAAAACAAAACAAAAAAAAACAAAAACAAAAAACAACGAAATTAAAAATATAAAAAAAACTGACAATGATGACAATTTACCCATCGCATCCTCTAGATATAACATCTATATATTCAGTTATACATAAAATTACAAAACAGAAAAATAATTCTTGATAATAACATAGATTAACCGAAAGCCTTCGGATCCACATATAACATCTAAGTATGTGTGTGTGTGTGTGTGTGTGTGTGTGTGTGTGTGTGTGTGTGTGTGTATGTGCATGTATGTGTGTATGTGTGTGTGTATCTGTCTGTCAACAAAGTGGAATACATTATAAACAATGCGCATTCTCTCTTTGTCTTCCTCAGGTTAAAATGAAAGAAAGATAAAATTGTCTGTGAGGAAAATACATTAGGACATACGTGATTCAGACAGTTGGGCGTCCGATATCGGCCAGCAATAGTGGAATACTGTGCAGCAGTTTTCCAACTCGAGCGAGACCCCCTTGCTATCCAGTATGGCAGAGGGAGATTGGTTTAATTCTTGTTGGCACACCTGCACTAACTGTAGGTCGCAATTAGGCTGCAATTTATTTCTTTAACACACATGTGCACACACATATACATATTCCAATTTGAACCTTCTTCAACTCAACAGTATGTACATTACATTTTTCTTCCTTTCAGGAACTTTATTCAATTATTAACTTTTGTTTCTTAACGTCACAAGGGAAACAACTTTTCCTTCACTATTTGCATGCTTAATCAACTGTACGTAATCTATTGTTTATAATATGTTTTGATTGTTATTTACACTGGTGTCGTCATCTTTATTTCCTCTGCCATTATACGCCGATCTAATCGTAATCCCAAATATCCCGGTATCTGCTACACATTGATTATGCCTTTTTTAAAATCATTTCACCCCAAGCAAGGCATTCCACTGCCACTATTGCGCAGGGGGTTACATAGGGGAGGGTGCTGAGAGAGTGATTAGATATAGGAAATGCCAGAAGGAGGGTGATAGACGGGTAAGGAGGTACATAGGAAGAGTTTGAGAGAATGGGTGCGAGTTAGTGTGTTAGGAGGTATCTATTGACCTTACATTTAAACTCCTGGAGATTGTAGCTGTCGGAGAAGCAAGTATGTGGAAGGGAATTCCACAGGCGGAAAGTGCGAGAAAAGAAACTATTGGAGTAGAAATTGCGGTTACATTTTATTGGTTTCACTGTAAAAGTGTGGGACCTAGTTGTTAATCTAATATCTCGTGCAAATTCGTACCTAGGTGACACCGGTGATCTAAGTTTATCGGAGCAGAAGCTGTGAAAGTATTTATAGAAGAAGCACAGGAAAGCCACGTTACGCCGGTGAGAGAGTGACTGCAACCGGTCTGTCACGTCAGTATCGATCACATTACAGATTCTCCGTTGTATTTTGTCAAGAACCCCGAGGAGAATAGCAGAGTCACCTGAACAGATGTGGCAGCAGTATTCAATACACGGGCGGATGGTAGATTTATATATGTGCAGCATAGATTCAGACGGGAATTTGTTATAGAATGATTTGTCTTTGGCCTCAAAATACGCCTCAGTTTCCGATATCACTTCTTCATTGGACGCAAATCTCTTTCCTTGGAGCATTCTTTTTAGGTCTGCAAACAGCCAGTAGTCGCTGGGGGTCAGATATAGAAAATAGGGTGGATGCAGAAGCAATTCGAAGTGCAGTTCATGTCATTTTGCCATCGTTGCGATCAACTTGCGACACGGTACGTTGTCTTCGTGAAAAATATCTTTTTTCTTTTCATCTGCTACAGCTTTTGACGATTTCTTCCTTTAAACGAACCAATAATGCTATATAATATTCACTATTGATGGTTCTTCCTTTCTCAAAGTAATCAATGAACAAAATACTTTGCTCATCCCAAAATACAGAGGCCATAACATTGTCTACTGATGTTTGCGTCTTAGATCACTTTCACCTGCCTCTGTCCACTCAGTTGACTGCCGATTTGACTCCGGAGTAAACTTGGGGATCCATGTTTCATCCATTGTTACAAATTTATGCAAAAACCTCTTTTTGTTGTGTTGAAACAGTTGCAAACAATGCTCTGAATCGTCGACGCGTTGTTGTTTTTAATCGACTGTGAGCAAATGAAGCACCCACTTTGATCACCGCTTTCTCATAGACAAATGTTCATGCAAAATGGTGAATACACTGCCTTCTGATATGTTCAACTCTTCTGCTATCTTACGCAACTATATGTCAGGTCCGGGACTTATTAGTGATGTATTAGTCGCAAGTGTTCAAAATTACTAAAACAAAATCAACTTTTAACCGATTTAAATTTAGAGAAATAAAGTAAAACTATAAATTATAGAATAAATTGTTAAAATATAAAAAAAATTAAAGATAAAAAATTAAATTATTAACAAATTAAGGAAAAAAATAATCATAATATTAAAATACGAAAAGAAAATAATAATAATAATAATAAAGAAGAATAATAATAATAACTATAAAATGCTAAAAATAATAGATAATAAATCAAATATAAATAAAGAATAATAAAATAAGATAATGAAAATAAAAATAACAAAATGAAGAAAAATTTAATAATTAAGATAAAATTAAAATAATAAAAAATCTAATATAATAAAAGGAGCAGAATCGCAATGGAGAAATAAATAATAGTTGAATTAATTAGAAACTAATATTAATCCTACAAATCAGATAATTTGAATTTATTTTTGTGACCACATTTTAAAATTACTTCATTCCTTTGGTTTAAGAGCTGGTATTTACTGCAAAATTTAATTATTTTTATTTTTTCATCTAAGCATAGATTACATCTATTTCTAAAGCTACTAGGAGTTTGTGATGTACCAGTTATTTTCTATTCAATTTGTGGAGAAAGTTCTCTATCTTTTAGTTCCCAGAAATATTTAGATAGAGCTGTCTGGGATTTAAGGTGGGGCCTTGAAGAAGGAATATTTATGATTATAAAATCTGTTATTTCAAGGTCCGTCAGAAATTCCAAAATATAGTTTTCTGTTCTTTATCATATTCCTTAGGAAAATTAGTAGATTGGTAAATGACATTTTAAAGACATGCACATACCGCCAACTGAAGAGTTATCCTTAAGTTTTCAATTTCAGGGCGGGTTATATAAATAATTGTTAAACTATAAAAATTTTCTTTTCCTATTTTTAAACTTTTTAATATCACTTTCATTGTGGGGTGTTTATAGAATATTTCTTGTTTAAACCCACTTTTTTAGGGCATGATTATAAATGATTTTATTATCATTAAGCAATTTGCTATTAGATGATAATTTATTTCTTCTAGTGTTAACTGTAGTAAGAATTTATTTAATTACTTGGTAGAGAATGATTAGAACTAACATTAATATACATAGGAAACTCACTATTTTTATGATATGGCTTGAATGTATTATTAGAGAGATTAAGTTGTTTTATGTCAGAATTAAATTTGATAAAATTTCCAAAGTTCGTTTTTTTTTTCATCCGGGTTCATTCGTTTGTACTTCCTTAAAGACATTATCGAGAAATGTGTCTAATTCAGACGTTCCCACCTTTGTTGTAACCAAGTTCAAGTCACTTACAGGTGACATTGACAACGACAAGACTGAATTTTTACGTGACATTTTTATTATTTAATGCTCACTTTGATATACAATCTTTTATATTTTTATAAATGTTCACCTTTACAAGGCCCAAGACCCACTCAATGTAGAGGGCTAGTGGTGTTGTGTTAGCGTAAGAAAGGGCATGAAGAGGAGTTATTGAAGCTATGCCGTAAAGATAAAGGCTAACTCTGGACTATGAAGACGTCGAGATTTAATTAGCGAATAAAACATTTTAGAGTTCAGTAAGAGACGTTAAAAATATAGTGCAGAAGAAGACATTAGAAGGAACCCGAAACCCAATTCTAAACAGGAAACAAAATATGAAGTGTCAACCGGACGATAGTCCAAGAATTCTATTCCTATTGAGGAAGAAGAAAAATAATTAGTGGTAAACATTTCAGAATTCAGGCTGTGAAGTATAGAGTTGAAGTAAACTTTGGAAGTAACTATATCCTAAACTGGAAAAAAAAAATGAACCACTACTGCTGTTCAAAAGACCCGGGAGGAGTGTTACCAGATCGATAAGCAAACCTATCTGCTACTATTGGGAGAGAAAAGAAATAAATAAATTACTTAGAGCTAAGTCGAAGACATTCGGAGTATAGAATTGAAGTAGACATTAGAAAGAAAAGAAAACTCAGTCCTAAACAGAAAACAAGGGATAAACCTCTACTTCTGTTAAAAATAATCAGGGGATAATAATGATTTAGTGATACAAGTCTTACTAATTAACCTATAGCTGGGGAGAAGAGATAGCTTCATACCTTTCTCAATATAACGAATGCAACGGGAATTGAAACTTTGCTTTCAGATAAATAATCATAGCCCATTATTCATTATTCTACCCGCATATCCAAAGTTTCCAGCACCGGTATTCCGAAGCAGTCATCCATCGATGTACTGGCCAGGCTCGATGTTGCTTGACTATAGTAATCGTATGGAATCCGATGTTTCAACATGATATGGCTGTAAGCCAAAGAAGATACAATTCGATAGTCTAGACTGGCAGCTAGACTTCACATTTTACTGTTGAAATTGTTGGATGTAACCGTAAGTTCTATTTTAATATTTTCTTCCATTGCTTGTGGATCTCCTCTGGCTTGTTGCTTTTATGTCAATTATGATCATTTTTTTGTCTATTTGAAACATGTTCTTTTATTGCCTTTTCTTCTCACTAATATTTCTTCTTATTTTTTCACTCTCAGTAACTCCTTGCATTGTAGTGACTCCATCGACTTGGAGTGAAATTATTAAAACAAAGATCTTGTGAGAAAGAAATCTACTAATAAGAACTTATTTTTTCCTTTTAAAGCTATTAATGGTCAGTATATGAGCCAGTAATAGTAGATCTGGTATTAAAGATAAGTTCATAAAATACAGTATTACTTATAGGCTTTTACCCATAACTACTAGGCCGAGGGAGGAATAATTTCTCTTTTTAATTATCAATTTATTCTTCAAAGAATAAGTGCAATTACAGTTTATTCAATTATACAGAGTGCAGCAGAACCCCTCCATACACATACACCTTCGCTAAACACATTACATATAATGGTCATTAGTGGCAATGGTGTCTTCATCTAGCTAATATCTTATCATTATGTGGTAGGCATTTTACAGAAGTACATGAAGGAGGTGCAGATACCACACCTTATACATTCACCATAGTTTGAAGTGACTTGTTGCCAATTATTTGATACCGTTTGCGCAAAATTCCACAGGTATTAATGTGAAAAAGATTTTATACAAATTTCATTAGAGAAACTTTTCCCCAAGATAGTGTATCGAAAGAGAAAATTATCTACCTCGGATTGGTGTTTTGTGCGTGGTCTGCCGAAGAAAAATTACCAAAAACTGTTAGCACAAAAAGAGCTACTATGAGTATCAGAACCTATGTTAATTTTCTTTCTTCTCTGTCTGGTGTGGCCAATCAGAAAAGTCGCTCGGTGAATAAAGGTCATTGTTTTTGCTTACTGGGGGTGAGATGCTGGACTGTTCATGTCAGAGCTACGATTGAACTTAGTGTTGGTACACGGATTTTTCTTTTTGTTTTCGTTATAGAAAGCCTTTTGTGGTGATCAATTAAGATATTCTCCTATTTCATGTTCGCTGCTTCCCTTGTATTACAAAAACTTCCAGAACTTAAAGTCTTCCAACAACTTACCTATATGTGTGTCTGTGTGTGTGTGTGTGTAACTTACCTATATGTGTGTCTGTGTGTGTGTGTGTGTGTGTGTGTGTGTGTGCGTGTACGTGTGTGTTTGTAGAGGGGGGTGTTGAAAAGTTTTCGACCTACCCAGGAAAGGTTTTCAAAATAAATCCTAAGCTTGCGTTCTTTTGGTTAGATTTTGCGAAGAAGATTGGGCTGAGAACTTTTCAGTACCAACTTTTGTCACTGTCTATATTTGATTAAAGCCAAATGTAACAGTGACAATTATTATCGTTCCCTTTGTTCCATATTTTAGCTTGCATCGTTAATTTAATAACGTTAAAAAATTATAATTCAATTTGTATTTAGTTTGTAGACGAAAATGATCAACTTGATAATTTCAGTTTTAAATTTAATTTATTGAAAATATTAGGTTATTACAAAATTAATGGCTGCTCGAAGTGTTGTCTTTTAAAAGGCCATTTTAACATAGTATTCACGCTATATATTAGGTGAATTTTGGTATAGATAATAATTATTGTGTGTTATTTAATAATTTTTAAATTATTTTTAGACAGAAATATTCGTGAAGCACAGAAGCCCTTAATTATAAACCTGACAAAAAACGATTTTCGTTTATTTTTCTTCAATGAGTTCAAATTTGGGCACAGGGCCTCCCAAATTTCTGCCAATATCAAAAGAGCATGGGAAGATGGGTTCACAAGTGATCAGATAGTACGATGGTGGTTCCAGAAATTCTGTACTGGTGATGAGAGCCTTGAAGCTGAAGAAGGCAGAGGACGGTCATGCAGTCTTGACAACGAACAAATGCAAACAACTGTTGAGCAAACCCACGTCAAAGTGTCAAATATCTCTGACGCTTGCTGTCAGTGCTACAACAGTATTGGCAAGGTGAAGAAGCTCGATAAATGAGTTCCTAATGATCTCAATGAAAATCAAAAACTTAGTCGTTTTGAAGTGTTCTCGATGCACGTTCTGCGTAGCACCAATGATCCCTTTCTTGACCAAATAGTCACTTGTGATGAAAAGTGGATCCTTTAAGGCAAACATAAACGATGGCTTGATCGTGATGAATTCCCAAACATTTCCCAAAGCCAAAGTTGCATCAGCAAAAGATTATGGTGACTGCAATTGGTGTTATCCACTAGAGTTTTCTGGTATTAACGCAGAGCTTCACTACAAACAACTTGCTGAAATGCATGCATACTTACAACAAAATGAGACCCGCATAGGGAATCGATGTAGCCCAATTCAGCTCCACGATAATGCGTGGTCACATGTTGCAAGAATGACAATGCGAATATTAACAGACGGGGTACGAGAGTTTACTACATCCGCCATGTTCTGATTATTATTTTAAAGGCACTTAAGCACATTTTAAATGGCAAAACTTTTAGGTCCAAACCAGAGGTGGAATCAACTTTTAAAGATTTTGTTGCATCGCATCCAATAACTTTTTATCACAGAAGAATAAATAATCTCGTTGATTGATGGCAGGGGTGCATAGATGCTCAAGCCTCGTATTTCGACTAATTTCAACATTTCTACAGTTATTTTTTAAGAATAAAACAACGTTTCTGAAATCGGCCATTATGTTTGTAACAACCAAAGATTAGACATTTTGCTAAAGAATATATTCGTTTAGAGAGCTAAGAAATGCTTTTGCATATAATATTTTTTGCACATTTTCTTTGTATAAGGTTGTGCTAAAACCTTTCATATCAATTATTTCATTTTGTCAGATTTTTGGAATTACTCCACTTGTGTCTACCAATCAACTTCAGTTAACAAGCGTTAGATAGCATGGACCCACTGTCTGTCTGTCCTCTTCCTTTTGTTCTTACAAGAAGCCGTAGAGACAAGAAATCTGGCAGCGTGTTAGTCTCCAGCGAATTACGTGTCGCACGGAACACAATACACGTATGAAAATGCCCTAAGCTGATAATGACTAAACTAACGAGAAAATATTATTCAATGTGTTGTTTAAGCGATTGCTGCTGATCGCTGCTGGCCTTGTTTTGACGGTAAGGGGTTTACTGCTAAAATCTCTTAGCGGAAAGGAAATGTGATGATGCAGCCGAGGTTGAACGAGAGAAAGAAATGGACAACAAAACTTTACTGCTGTATCAAAACGAGGAATTAAAAAAAATAAAAAAAAAACACCGTGTAAAAGCACGGGAAAGAGAAAAGGTGTTTTTAGAAAGGCTTAAAGAATACGTAAAAGATCTATTACAACAAAATTTTGAGAAAACAAATGTCCGTAAAGTATATATATATATATATAATTTCCGATTGGAAATGAGTTATTTTTGCAACCTAGGTTTCACGCTTTTGGTATCTTCAGGAGATTTATAATAATTCATAATATATATGCTTGTGTGTATTGTGTATGAGTGTATGTATATGTATTTAAGAATAGAAGCAGCTAACATTGAAGGTTTCTTCGTCTGTTGTCGACGTAGTCGGTGTATGGTATTTCTTTTTATCTCGCTTGTGTTACTCTGAATAAATGATCAAATGAGCTGCATGTGCTCCTGTGTGTGTTTGCTGTGAATCTTGCTGGTGACTTTGGGAGCGGTTTTTTATAAGCCGGAGACAGGATCCAAACGAAAGCCAAAACTTAATGCATTTTGATCGTGTACCCATTGGTTAGGACGAGTCACATTGTGTGCTTGCTGCTACGTTTGCATGGCAGCGATAGCAAGTCTGCTTTCTGTGTTTATTTTTATATTGATGAAATTGGTTAATTCGAAAAATATCTATCTATCTATCTATCTATCTATCTATCTATCTATCTATCTATCTATCTATCTATCTATCTATCACTTAATCACTTAAATCTTAGGCGTAACTAATAAAATAACAGCTTTTAGGAAAAATTCGACTTTATTCATCAACATAGTCTTCTTCTAGTGTGATACATCGATTCCAACTCTTCTCTAACAATTCGATGACTTTTTAGAACAATTTGCCTTTGGTCTCTGTTGTGGATCTCGACAATGAGAACCGCACAAAATAAGGAAACAACAATCAGAATTGGAGATAGAAAAATAAGTATATTAACGTAAAAGATACAAACTTGAACGCAGGTTAGTAATCCAGGAATACAGTTAGTACGAAGTATATATACAAGTCTCTGAAGTGAAGCCGTAGTATGTTTAGTAAGTTGACATCGGAAGCTGATGGGTGCTGCGTAATAATATTCAGGCTGAGTGGAGCTCAGAGCTACTATGAACTACAGACGCTGTATTCTCCGTGAAACCTCGGTATCTCTCGGATCTCCCAATGTCTGACGATGTCTCACGTTATCTGACGTCTTGCTTGTGTGCAGGAGTATATGTATACTCTAGACGAGTCCATTATCTTGGAAAAAGGGGAGACCCCACAACAGCCTCAAAGGTTTGAAGGTTAGTACTTAGTGGCGTCATCTATATGTCAGGGTCGGAACTTATTGAGTGATGTATATATAATAAACTTACTCACAGTAAGGCAACACTAATAATAACAGACTGAACTTCAGAAAATAGTGCTAACTTAACAGTAATTTAAACCGTCTTATAACCCGGCGAGAATTACCTCGTGGGTTAAATAATGGAGGAGAAAAAAAGAAACAAACAGCGCACAAGAACAATACGTCTAGTGTCCGTTGGAAAGAAAAAAAACCCCAAGACGAAACCTTAAAAATAAAGTGCTCGATACGAAAGTACGAAAGTAGAGTGAGAATACAATATAAGAAATCTAGAAGTGAGCCACCACCTACCGCAGTTTCACACAACGGTTCTTCAGGGTAAGAGGCAGAAGAACCGTTGTGTGAAACCGCGGTAGGTGGTGGCTCACTTCTAGATTTCTTACATTGTGTATATATATATATATATATATAACAATCGGTAATAATAGCTAACGAAGCAGGCATTAAGTAAAAGCATATTCTCAAGCATATTCTCAAAGTTGTGACTGTACTATGAGATAAAAATACATTTCCCAAAATAAATAAATATCGCTATCTTAAAAATTAAATAAGAATCGGAATTATTTGTTGGACAAAAGTAATCCATTTGGAACTTGGAAAGCATCTGTATTTTGACCCCACAGGCCAATGGTTTAATCGCAAAACAGAATCTGTCGTAGAGAATGAAACACATAATTTGATCCGGGATTTTTACATTCAGACAAAGCAACCATTACAGGATAGAAGTTCGGACGAAGAAAAGAAGAGAACGCGTAATCTAAAGGAAAGAGAAACATTAAGTAAATATCTCAACTTTTCCATAGAGCCGAGGAAATAGTAGAATTTCCGAAAAACATACGAAAGAGGCAAAATAATCTCGGATCTGATTTAGAATTGAGGCATTCAAACGAAAACGCTATTTAAACAACTTAGAATACTGCGGAATAACCTGGTGTATTGAGGAGTATTTTCCACCTTTTGCGGAAACAAAAATGATAGTAATAATAATAAGGATAGTGATATATATATATATATATATATATATATATATGTCAGACTACATGTCAGAGTATACAGCACGCCATAAAATGTAATTCAACCACTTTAAGAATTGTTATTATATACATTAAATGATAATAGCAATAAAATAAATAAGAAAAGAATAAAAATATGAAACTGTCATCAAATATATGAAAAAATAATTTTATAATAATAATAATAATAAATACCAAGAAAAAATAGACCATTTAACCTCAGGATGTTCTGTACTTGCACCAAATGAATATAAAAATCGTCACGATAGAGTGGTCCCATATTTACACTGGGCAATGTTCAAACACTATGGAAAATATGTAAACAAACACTGGTATGAACATCACCCAGCACCGGTTACAGAAATAGAAGATGTCACCATTCTATGGGATTACACCATCTACAGAGACAGAAATATTTAAGCAAATAGGCCGACATTATTGTTAAAAATCAAAAAGAAAAAACTTGCCTATTAATTGATATGGCTTGTCCATATTGATTGTAACATACTAACAAAAGAATTCGAAAAACTGTCAAAATATAAAGAACTGGAAATTGAAATAGAAAAATGTGGAAATTGAAAACAAGAATCGTGACAGTGAGAGTAGGTGCACTTGGAATGATCAAAAATGGAACAAAACAACACATTGAAAGAATCCATGGAAACCCCAGCTTAAGAGATATACAAAAAATGTTTTGTTAAGTACAGTCCACACATTAAGGAGAACTTTGTCTATGTAACGCTAGGGATGATAGGGGAGATAGAAAAAAACATGAAATGGAGCCATAGCAACACACCACAACCTGCCTTAGGGTTTTCCGCAGATTTGGTAGGTAGCGCGACCATAGCAGAAATCGAATTATGATGAAAAATGGCATAATAATAAAGGAATAAATAAATTGAACTAGAAATAGTCGGCGCGATGTTTGGCGAAGAATAGCCGTGTTCTATGGAAAGAACGAATTCTTTCGATTTGGTCGATAGTCATCCTAGAGGTGGAATCCCAAAGAAAATTACTGCTTACATGCTTAACGATAGTTAAGGATAAAACGTAAAAAATGTCTCAATGTTTATGGAAAAAAATACCTGATCGGTCGTCATTCGGGTCAACAAGTGTTCTCACGTTCATCGCAGAGGAATGAATCTGGGTTTGAAAAATCTGTCGCTGCAAAATCTTTCACCAACAATGAGACACCTAGTCAACAAAACTGGATTGACTCCAGTATATGACCTGGTGGCTTTATGCCAAATCAGTTAATAAAAAGGAAGCGACATGAAAAGCGTTGTATATTCTATTGACAAAATAAAATATTTCAAATAGATCTCAATAAACTTTACATGGAAATTATAAAAGAACTTATAGAAGTCAAATAGTCGCCATCTATTGAAGAAGTACAATCATTTAGAGAGAGAGTATTTAGAGCAACTAAAGGAATATCATTTCAATGTAGAGCGGATCAAAAGAGAATAAAAAAGAATAATATCACTTTTTCCTTGTTTCTCTTTTTTTTTTAATTGGAGTAGATAGTTTCTACTATCGCCCGGTCTCACACTCCACCCCCTTCTTTTGAATGAGTTTAGAGGTGATCACCTTGTTTCTTGTTTAGGAAGGGGTTCCCGGTTCATCCCCTTTCTCTGGTCTTGGTGTTAGTTCAGCTGGAAGCTCTTTGCAGTTACGGAGTATGGTGGCAACGTCTTTACATTCTGAGGGTACCGGGTTGGCAGTTTCCTGGTTGCTGCTTCCGACTGGTAGTTAGGAGCCCGAACTCTTGCGTAGCGTCTTGAGAGGCTGCTCTGATCAACAGTTGAATAATACCGGGGTTCTTGTAGTGCCATATCGCGCATGGACGGGCGTCCCTGCATGAACGTTCGGTGGGCAACCCCGAGGCCACATTATGTTGTAGGCCGCGCCAGTCTCCATCCTTCACAAGTTGCAAATGATTGACCGACTGATTCTATTCTAAGACCACTCCTTAACTGAATTACTATGGAAAAAAGCAAACATAATAACAAAACTAAACCAGCTCATTTGAAAACGCCCAAACCTGTCTGCATCTCTTTCACTAACATACGCGGCATCCGCACCAACTTCCCCAGCGTAGATTCTTTCCTCCATAATAACTCACCTGATATATTAGCCCTATGTGAAACTAATCTTAACCCTTCTATCCCCTCATCTGAGTTCTGCGTTCCTGGCTACCTTCCCCTCTTCAGGAAGGACTCCAATGTTCATATGCATGGGCTTGGTGTCTATGTCAGCGAACACCTTCCCTTAGCTAGGGTGTCATCTTTTGAATCCCCAGATCATTCTTTCATGTGCTTCCGCCTCTCACTTCTCAGCTCGATTAGCTATCTCTTCTTTCTGTACCGCTCTCCTTCCTCCCCTGACTGTTCGTTACTTGACATCATTTCTGACAATATTGACAAAGCCATTTCTACCCATCCCTCTGCCCATGTATTCGTGTTTGGTGACTTTAACGCCCACCACACCAAGTGGCTGAAGAACGCTGTCACTGACCCTGCTGGTGTCCACACCATGAATTTTTCAATCACCCAATCCCTTACGCAAGTAGTGGACTTCCCCACGCGTTTCTCCGACAACCCTAACGGAAGGAACTCACTTCTAGACCTCTGCTTCACTTCCATCCCAGACTCTTGCACTACCAGACAACTCTGCCCACTTGGAAACTCTGACCACACTGTAGTGTCCGTCAATATTTCACTCCACTCCCGCCCGGCCCATGAAACACAGACAAGTAGAATATCATACTGCTATCAAAGAGCAGACTGGGATTCGTTCCGAGACTTCCTCTGTGACATCCCTTGGAACAACGTCTTTAGTCTTCCCATCGAAGAATGTGCATCCGAGGTCTCCTCCTGGGTTAAGGCTGGCATTGATGCCTTCATCCCTGCTAGGAAATTCCAGCTTAAATCTCATTCGTCTCCATGGTTCTCACCCGCTTGTTCGGCTGCCATTGCCCACCGGAATCATTTCTTCCGACTTTATCGTAACTATGCGTCGGAACAAAACAGGCGCCTTTTCACTTCAGCTCGTAATAAGTGTAAAAGGGTACTTAACGGAGCTAAGATGTTGTTTGCTGCCAGAATGAAGCAACGCATAGCATGCTCTAAATTCGGCTCTAAAGACTACTGGCGACTCTGTAAAAGAGTACTTAACAGGAGCAAGTCCACAATACCCCCGCTAATCAACAAATTTGAGGTCCTCACCTCCCCAGCAGATAAGGCTGAATGCTTTGCCCGCAGATTCTCGAACAATTCGAGTCTGGACTCGTCTGGAGTTTTTACACCCGACTTCTCACCTAGAACCGAGGCACAACTGAATGATGTCCACATTACACCTTCGCTTGTCTCTAAGATAATCTTAAAACTTGACCCTCACAAAGCGAGCGGTGGTGACGGAATCCCAACCATAGTCTTAAAGAAATGTGCCCCTGAACTCTCCTCTATCCTTTCTAAGCTCTACAACCTCTGCCTATCTGCTTCCTGCTTTCCTGCCTGTTGGAAATCTTCCTCTATAGTTCCTATATTTAAAAACACTGGAGAACCCTCTGACCCTGCAAATTACCGCCCTATCAGCCTTCTTCCGATCTTTGGCAAAGTGTTCGAAGCCATTATCAACGCCGAGGTGGTTCAGCATCTCACAGCACACAGGCTCCTCTCGGACAAGCAATATGGTTTCCGCTTCACCAGGTCTACTGCTGATATGCTAACGACCATCACCGAGTACATATACCAGGCACTCGACAGGAATGGCGAAGCTCGAACCGTTGCATTGGATATATCTAAGGCGTTCGACAGAGTTTGGCATGCTGGCCTTCTTTGTAAACTGCGGAGCTATGGTATAACTGGACATTTGTTTGAACTAATCCAGTCATTCCTCTCTAACCGCACAATGAAAGTGGTATTAAACGGACATGCCTCTCAGAACTACCATACAAACGCAGGTGTCCCCCAAGGCTCCATTTTAGGTCCTACACTCTTCCTGATATATATTAATGATCTCCCTGATTCCATAAGAACCCAAATAGGTTTGTACGCCGATGACACCACAGTTTACTCTCGCCTCCAACAAAAATCTGGTGTAGGCGTCAAAGCTAAACTTGCAGCCGAGATTGAAAAAGACCTCCAATCCATATTGGACTGGGGTAAGAAATGGCTAGTAAATTTTAATGCTTCTAAAACGAAGCTACTGTCAATTAACCATCATCGACAATCTCACCTACCTCCCATTAGCATGGACCAGGCTTGCCTCCCAGAGAGTAAAACACTACGCCTCCTTGGTCTCACACTTTCAGCGGACCTCAAATGGAATGACTATATCGAATCCATTGCTAAATCCGCTGCTATGAAAGTCGGTTCTCTGTGTAGGGCCCGGAAGTTTTTTCCGTCTAAATCTATCCTGCACATTTACAAATCTACCATCCGCCCGTGCATTGAATACTGCTGCCATATCTGGTCGGGTGCCCCTGCTGTTCTCCTCGGGCTTCTCGATAAGGTTCAGAGGAGGGTCTGTAATGTGATAGATACCGACTTGGCAGACCGCCTGCAGTCTCTCTCCCACCGGCGAGACGTGGCTTCGCTGTGTCTCTTCTATAAATACTTTCACGGCTTCTGCTCCGATGAACTTAGATCACTGGTGCCCCCTAAATACGAATTTGCACGAGATGCTAGATTAGCAACTAGATCCCACCCTTTTACAGTGAAATCGATAAAATGCAGCCGTAACTTCTACTCCAACAGTTTCTTTCCTCGCACTTCCCGACTGTGGAATTCTCTTCCAAACGATTGCTTCCCCGACGGCTACAATCTCCAGGAGTTTAAATGTAAGGTCAATAGACACCTCCTAACACACTAACCTGCTCCCATTCTATCAAACACTCTTCCCATCTGCCCGACACTCATCCTCGCTATCCTTACTCATCTATCACCTTTCTCCTGACATTCCCTATGTCTATCCACTCCTTCTCTTTACCTTCCCCTATGTAGCCCCATGCGCAATAGTGGCAGTGGAATGCCTTGCTTGGGGTGAGATGATTAAAAAAAAAAAAAAAAAAAAAAAAAAGATATGCGGAGAGTAAATACTTGGTGAGATATAATTTCTATTCGAGTAATTTCTTTCTACGAGTCTATATATATATAGTGTATCGAGGCAGCAGATAATTTTCTAAACATATAGTGTTAAATATAACAGACAATGAATGTCTTTTATGTTTAATCATTAGCCGTTCTAAACGTCGAATTTTGGCTTAATTTCAGGTGAAAATAAAAACATAAATTCTCCAACATTTGAATAATTATTTGTTAAGTTGGTGAGAGCTTGTAATATTAACAGAACTATATATTTTATTTATATTTAGAACGGCTCATGGTGTTTATTATAATAGAGAGGATATATATATATATATATATATATATATATATATATATATATATATATATAGCATAGTGATAACCCACGTATAATGTCTTAATATGTATAGGAAAACTATTAAAGATGTATTTTTTACAGTATTTATTTATTTCTATTATATATATATATATATACGAGAAAAAATCGCAAGATCGCCCAGACCTACCGCGGTTTCGCACAACGGCTCGTCAGGCCCTGACGAGCCGTTGTGCGAAACCGTGGTAGGTCTTGGCGATCTTGCGATTTTTTCTCGTGTGTTTTTGCTCTGCGTAACTGACTCTTAGTTAATCCTTTTTGGTTAGTTTAGTATCGAGCACTTTTCTTCCTTTGTGGTTTGTTCCGTTTGAGGGTTTTTTTCCTTTGCTGTGAAGTGCTGTATGTATTGTCGGTGCTCCGCAGTTTTCTTTTTTTTTCCCTCGTTGTCCAAAGCTTTATAGCCGAGGGCGATAACGGATTTAGATTCTGCCGCTTATTCGTGGTTCTTAAAAATTACTTATGTAACATTTTAGGATTTGAATACGTACAGAGTCAATTTTATTATTATATATATATATATATTTTATATTTCAGACCGGCCTCGGCCTTTCATCAGAAACAAATGATTTTTCGAAAATATATATATATATATATATATATATATATCCTCTCTATATATCATGCTTATTATAATAAATACCATTGTGTATTTATTTACTGGGGTCTGATAAACTGTAAAGAAACAGCTAATAATAATAATTCCCGACTGTGGAATTCTCTTCCAAACGATTGCTTCCCCGACGGCTACAATCTCCAGGAGTTTAAATGTAAGGTTAATACACACCTCCTAACACACTAACCTGCTCCCATTCTATCAAGCACTCTTCCCATCTGCCCGACCCTCATCCTCGCTATCCTTACTCATCTGTCACCTTTCTCCTGACATTCCCTATGTCTATCCACTCCTTCTCTTTACCTTCCCCTATGTAGCCCCATGCGCAATAGTGGCAGTGGAATGCCTTGCTTGGGGTGAGATGATTAAAAAAAAAAAAAAAAAAAAAAAAAAATAAAGGATAAACCTGTCTAAAATGGAAAAATATAATCAAGAATAATGTTTGTCTATATCATTTGTCATTTATAAAACTCTTGCGCAAAATTTATCAATGCGAATTGATATACCCGAAATGAAATTCCAGAATGGTTCATCAAAGGTTTTACATATCGCCTATCAAAGACAGGAGAAACAGATGAACTCCAACATTTATAGGCCAGTAAGATGTCTGTCTATCGCATATAAATTGATTACGTCTATCCTGATGAACTATATTTTCTATTTTCTCGGTGAAAATGAAATTCTTCCCTTGGAACAAAGGGGGGTGTCTGACAGGTTCATATGGCTTCAATAATCAACTATTGATAATCACTTATTTTATATGGATGATATCAATCTCTTTGCCAAGACGACAACGATTTGAAAGGTATCCCCAATACTGTGAAATGTTTTCAGTGATGGCAACAGTATGGATTTTCGGATTGGATAAATGAGCAAAAGTAACATTCAAGAAAGGGGAAATCACAGAAACGTTCTCAACAGATCTCGATTTTGTCACAAAGATGAAACAAGAACAAAACTGGAACAAGAAGACTATAAATACCTCGGAGTCAGCGCAGCAGATGGAATATGGCCTACCCAAAATGGAGGATAATATAAGGAACGAATACTACAAGCGTGTGTGTCTGGTGTTAAATATCGAATTGAATTCACAAAACGCAATGTCAACCATAAACACTTTGGTTGTCTCTATGGTGCAATACAGTTTCAACTTCCTTAGATGGACTATAGTTGACATTAAGTGAATGAATGTCAAAACGAGAAAGCTCCTCACTTGTTGATTCCGATCACCCCTGTATGCGTCCAGATCCGAAGTAGACAAAGTGTTAGTTCAACAAGAACTATTTTACAAAGCTGCAATAATCCAGCTTTCTAAAATACCTGGAAACTACAAAGTTCATGCCAATTTTTAAGAGTAATTAAAACGCAAAAGAGAAATTGTGCCATAAAATATTTCTTCAACTAAATATGAACCATTTGTTGTACAACCTTTCGCCAGCTTTTCTTTAACTTAAAAGTTTCGTTTTCTCAAAATTCCAGTTGTTTCTTGGCAAAGAACACATTAAAGTGGTTATGTCACCCAAATAATTAGAATTTTTACCACTGAGATTATTTTGCAAGGGCCTGAATAAATTAAAACAAAATTTGCTTTAAAAAGGGTGCATTTTCATTGCGTTTATACAGCAAATCACAGTTAGAAATGCGATCCAAAAGATTCTTTTCACTCAGATCATGTGGTAACCAAACATTGTAACGATTTGAGTATCCAAGCCTCACTAAGTGCTCATGGATGGTAGATTTTGATAATTTTAGTATTTCTCCCAATTCCCGCATTATGTAATGCGGGCAATTCCCAATCAATATTTTGATTGTGTAGTCATCTGTAGTGGGGTGTCTGCCTGAGCGTTCTTCATAAATAAGGCTGCAATCATTAACTTAGCAAACCACTTCCTACAGTTCTGTCAGCCAAAACAATTTAACCGTACACATATCTTTTTTGTTACTTGAGAGGAATTTTTGCTTTTACGGTAATAAAAAAGCACCAAGTGTCTAAAATATAACTAACTTTCTTCCATTTTCATAGGAATGCAATATTGACACGAATTAAATAATTTTAAACTTTCTTTTTCAAGAGACAGTTTGAAGTTTGCTCTAATAGGAAATGCAAGCATATTATATCTATCAATAAATTTGACGTGTTCTAACGTGTTGGAACATAAATAATTAAAAAAATGGCATGAACTTTCCGGACAACCCAATATAAATCCACTTAGATTTATATATACAAAAATACAAGTAAAAATGAAAAACCTTAAGACGTGGAAACAACAAAACGAGCATTATTTATTATCTGTTTGTTATGTGGTGTAGGAGAAATGAAAGACAATAAGACTGAGTAAAATTGTGTGTTTGGGATCAAATGTGGATTAAATATGGATAGGGATCCGAGAGAAGGATAAGATAAAAATAAGTAAAATGTTTGTCTTTCTCGTATGTTTTTAAAAATTTTTTTTAGATGTATGCAACGAGTGTCAAGATAATTTAGAAAATACAAGAAGTGTCTGTTATATTATATCATTAGGGCGTATGGGTAAAACAATTCAAGTTTTTAAGCACTCTCACTATACAGAGCTCATATCATTTTTGTTGCGTGTGAAACATTTTTACTTTACGGTAATAATAATAATAAAAAAAAAGAATAAAGTACCTATAATGCACCTTATAATCTTCCATTTTCATAGGGATGCAAAATCAACACAAATTAAGTAATTTTAAACTTTCTTTTTGAAGAGATAGTTTGAAGTGCGCTCTAATCGAAAATGGCAATATATATCTTTTTTTTTATATAATAATATCGCCCCAAGCAAGGCATTTTACTGCCACTGTTTTGCAGGGGTTACAGAAGAGGAAAGTTATGAGAAAGAGTGACAGGTTATAGAGGGTGTCAGGAAGTGGGTAAGAGAAGGACGAGAATACTGATGAGAGTGGAGTGGATGGAGAAAGGAGCATGAGAGAGAGAGAGAGAGAGAGAGAGAGAGAGGATGCAGGTTAGTGAGATAGGAGGTGACTATTGACTTTACATTTAAATTCTTGGAGATTGCAGCTGTTAGGGAAGCAAGTAAATGGAAAGGAATTCCACAGGCGGGAAGTGCGAGAAAAGAAGCCGATGGAGTAGAATTTGCGTTTACATTTTATTGGTTTCACAGTAAAAGGGTGGGACCTAGTTGCTAATATTGTTGCTCGAGTAAATTCATACATAGAAAACGCCAAATTCATTGGCAGATGAACAGTTTCACACAGTGCAAACTTTTGAATTTCTTGTAAACAGGTATACCAGCGATGTTTTCAATGTTCTTCTCTGTACACATTTAAGTCGCAACCAGAACTCCATTTATTATAGACTAGCAGTATAGCCCGGCGTTGCTCGGGTGTAATGAAAGCTTTAAAACTAATCCATGGTCCTGGAGCACAGACTCTTTGGACGTTGACACGAAAGACTAAAAAGCAATGGTTGTTTCCAGTTAAAGCGAAACCATAGACTGAAAGAAAAAAGAATGGATGTAAGTCAAATTTTGATTTCCTGGTATCGATATCAAATAAGTTTTTTTCGTAGTAAACTGAATTTTGAAGGCTAAATAAGTCCTCTGAGTAAATGGTATCATGGGTGAGACTAAGAACTACAATGATACTTACTTACAGCCAAACCCGAAGCAAAAACTAAAATAAAATGGCTGATAAAATGCAGACATACAGGCAGATAAACAGACACACACACAAACATCTTGCCTTTTATATATATATATATATTATCGATTTTCTGCACTATTGTTTATTCACCTGAAACTTCTGAATATTGTTTCTTATGTCTTTGTCTATGAGTGTATCAAATTTGATTAACATCTGACCACTCCTTCTATAACCCGATTTTTTCGATTATCGATTTTCGATATTTATCGGGGGTACCTCGACACAAAACCTAGCTAAGAACACTCGCAGACGCTTATAGTACAACTGTGTAAAGTTTCAAGAAAATCGGTTCAGCCGTTTCGGAGTCTATAGGTAACGGACACACACACACACACACACACACACACACACAGACAAAGTTCCATTTATAAATAAGTTTAGATATAACAACTGTTTTCTGGTGGTCAAATTTATTCACTTCCAATTTCAAGAATCTGACATTAATTTTGTCATATTCCTTAACAAATATTTATCCGATGTCACTGCCGTACCTATGAAAAAGCACTTGTATTGTTTTAAAATCTTTATTGATAATGTATGGTCTATTAGCTTTTATATGTCTGTCAATATGAATGATAAAGTCTTGAAAAATCGCCTGTCAGTTGTTTTGAGTGATGTTCATAACATTTTCAGCATCTGGCGCACTGTGATACTGGCATATCTTTCAGTATATATATTGCCCAATCTTATGTCAATTTTTGTAGTCCTTCAGTGTCAAGACTGGACAGTCAGACACTAAAATGAATTGTCTCAATTTTCATTATGTTTGCCTAGTAATTCCTGGTGAATGGGTTTTAGTCTTGCGCAGCCATTATAAATGCCTCTGTCTCTGCTTTCAGACCTAAAATTTTCAGCCACTGGATGAGTCTTGTGTGTTTTTTTTTTGCACCGGCATCGTTACTTCTGTTTGTATACTTTTTTGACCGTACCCATAATTCCAATTATTACAAATGTGACATTTTTTAATTTTAAGATCCCTATATATTTACTTATCTAAACTTATATATAAATGGAACTTTGTTTGTTTGTTTGTTTGTTTGTGTGTGTGTGTGTGTGTGTGTGTGTGTGCGTCTGTGTATCCGTTACCTGTAGACTCCGAAACTGCTGAACCGATTTTCTTGAAAATTTAAGCAGTTGTACTATAAGCGTCTACGAGTGTTCTTAGCTAGGTTTTGTGTCGAGGTACCCCCGATAAATATCGAAAATCGATAATCGAAATTATAGAAGGAGTGGTCCAATTTTAATCAAATTTGATACACTCATAGGCAAAGACATAAGAAACGATATTCAGAACTTTCAAGGTTGCAGTTTTCGACGAAAAAACTTATTTGATATCGATACCAGGAAATCAAAATTTGACTGACATCCATTCATTTTTCTTTCAGTCTACGGTTTCGCTTTAACTGGAAACAAATATTGCTTTTTAGTCTTTCTTGCCAACGTCGAAAGAGTCTGAGCTCCAGAATCATGGATTAGTTTTAAAACTTTCATTACACCCGAGCAACGCCGGGCTATACTGCTAGTTTTGTCATATTCTTATTTTACTAAGTCGATGAGAAGACATGTTTTTTTTGTGGGTTTTATCCATTATATTTGGTCTATTGTTGTTTATATCTCTGTTTGTATGAATGAATATGTTTTTTAGAAGTCAGGGTGATGTTCCTGTCACTTTCGAGCAAGTGGAACACTAATACCGACACATCTTCTTGTGAATATATTGTCCATTTTTGTTGTTGTTGCTGCTGTTGTTGTTCTTTTTTCTTGTTCTTGTTCTTCTTCAACAACAAAATAATGTTAGACTCAAATCCACAGTAATAGATTTACTTGAAACACTGGATTTGTAATTGGATCAATCGAAAATGAGTGGAGTGGTCGCAATTGTATAAATCTGGATTTTTTAGATTTGCACTCATCTGATGATATAATACAAATGAAATAATGCAATACAATATACAATACATGATGATGTATACAATAGCTAGATATATAGATATTTTTGTTTGTTTCCTCCAAGGTCCGAACTCAATATATTTCGTGATAGTGTAGAGAGCACTAACCCCTTTATGATATTCTCCATCGAGAATGTCAAGGCTTTATTTGTTTAGCCAACTTACGGCTTGATAAATAGATTTTAAAAAGGAAGGTGTGTTTTCATATTAAGGATAACATGTAAAACATTCACAAAAATGACAGGTATTGTAACCTATTGACCAAGGCGCGTCTTTGTTGAAATAGCTTAAATGTCAACTTGATTTCATCGTTTCTGATACCAATGCAACGACAACGACAGAGTGTAATTTCCGGCTTTTAAATATGAAAATCTTGAATTATCTATTTAAGAAAATGGAATAAATGAAAATGAAATAGTTAGATGTAAAAGTAAGTTTTATGTTGATAGTTTCTCCTCTTGTACTTCTCGTTTGTAGCACCTTCTTCCGACTTCTTACTTTCCACTTAACTTTGATCTACAAAAATTTAAATGTATTGTCGATCGTTATCTTCCGTCTTCTTAATTCCTGCCCTTTTATTGTTTAGTAGTGCAATGGATATCGACACGGAACGACAAATCGGGGAACTGAGTTCGAATTCCAGTTGAATTCCTTGCATTCACTTACGAGCAAATACTCTTGGGAAAAGTACTAATCCGTCTCTTCCCTCCAGTTATGAGTTAGATAATAGGACGAATTGGGTTCTTTAGCCTTGGCTGGCAAACAGTCTACTGCAGAAAGCAATGGCAACCTACTGCGGGATAATCTTCTACCCAGTCAGTCAGTCATGTATCTTTCGAGACATGATCGTCCAAAGCGTATATCACGTATGAGACTTAACTGACTGACTTTTTAATAATGTTTTTTTTCCATATTTTTTCACCTTCACTGGCCTCTTGTCTCTTAGTGACTTTATGGTATTGCTTTGGGGGAAATGATTAAAAATGTTAAGCACAATAGCCATTTGCCATGGAGCAGTGAATAATCACCGAGTTTAAAATATAACTGTTACTGTGTTCGATTGTAGAAGGGTGTTTTTTGTATATCTGTGTCATTCTAAGCTTAGTAAAAACGATCAAATTTTTCCAAAGGACTGTGGCTAGTAAGCTAGTTTAGGAGACCTGTAGCTAATGCAACGTCGGATTAACACTGACTAGTCCACGTGCGTGGCTCTGTGTCCTACTAATCTAGGCTTAGAAAATATTGAAAATAAAGAACGTAGATAAGTTCAGGTATAAGTAAAAGCCATACAAGTTTTTTCTGTGAATTGTAATTTGAAACAGTTCAATATGGCATATTGGAAAGCATTCGTGTTTATATTGTTTATTTTAATAACTAGTTTCAATATTTTTCAATATGAATTTTAAGCATGACTTTTTTTTAACATGACTAAGGCTTAAAAGCTGTCAATCGATTTTGAGCTGTTGATGCCAAAAGACGTTCTTATTTATTTGAATGTCATAAACTTTGTACGCTAGCGTTGAAATGGTTTTCTGAATAATATGGGAAAATATATTATCAGACTAAAACCTTTTGAGCGAATTGTAAATTGAATATGGAAAAAAGGAAAGGAAAGAAAATAAAAGAAAAGAAAAGATGTAACAATTTTGTAAGTAAAAAGATAATAATAAACTGAGTTTTTGTCTCAAGAGATACAATTTTCAATTTGGTTTGAAGAAGACCCAGAGGAATGGTGCGGTTAGTAATTTCCTCACAAAAGCCAGCACGCTAATGTGGTTGGCCGCCATTGCAGTCATATGCCAGATTGAATTAAATTCACTAAATAATGAACGGCAATAAATTTTAACGTATTTTGTGAATGTATTCTCATTCGATAAATAGAAGACTCCATTGTATCTTTTACTAAATAACCATCAATGAGCTTTAGCCGGGTAGCATTATACACTTTAGATCTAATGATCTAACTAGGGGAGTAGAAGAAAGGCATATAGATAGGAACAGTCTTAAACACACACACACACACACACACACACACACACACACACACACACACACACACACACACACACACACATATATATATATATTTGAATTGTCTTAGATAGATAGATAGATAGATAGATAGATAGATAGATAGATAGATAGATAGATATGAACAGTTTAATTTAGGTCTGAACAGCCGAAAACAGATGTGGAGAAACGGGCACACACACACACACTCGTATATATATATATATATATATATATATATATATATATATATATATATATATGTCAGATTAAATAAATTGCAAACAATATGTTTGCTTATTTTTAATAAAATCCTCTCATACTTACGTATAATCTTTCGCATATGTCAGAAATAAGCTGTAACGTTGACAGATGTTATTTTCATTCATTTCTTAAGGTACCCAAGTACTTTCAACCTCTTTCTGAGGTCATCTTCGGTGGTGTGAGTTATGGTAACAAATGTAACCGGAAAACTGTGTTGCTAAAATTACTGTACATTTTTTCCTGCTTCAAATATAACGGTTGACAAATTGCTAGCGTTCATTAGAACGTGAAAATTATCCAAAATGGGATTTTTTTATATGTTGTAATGTCATGGTCATGCATGCATTAAAGCATGAAAAAGCTGTTCTGTTTACAAATATTTTAGAACATAACTACAGCATTCATAGCTGATTCCTTTTCATTGACGGCTTAAGTGTTTTAATGAATATGTTTTAATGAGAACCTGCAGTTTGCTTCATTTTCTTTTCTCGTACTTCTCGTTTGTGAAGCTCTCTACCGTTTGCTTGCTTCCCTTATAACAATACTAGCAGTATAGCACGGCGTTACTCGGGTGTAACGAAAGCTTTAAAACTAATCCATGGTCCTGGAGCTCAGACTCAACCTAAAGAATATCTGTGTGAAGTTTGGTGAGAATCGGATAAAAACTGTGGATTTGTAAAAAGGACATACAGACAGATAAACAGACACATACTCAAACAACTTGCCTTATATAAATATATATATATATATATATATATATATATATATATATATATAAGGCAAGTTGTTTGAGTATGTGTCTGTTTATCTGTCTAGCACGTTAAGTACCTTGGCCATCATAAACGCAAACGGATCTCGATACGTAAAGTCACAAGACTAAAATAGAAGAAATTTTCATATAATATATAAGCATTTGGTTATGTGCATATTCTAAAATTTTTAAATAATTTTTAAAATTAAATGATGTAAGATTTGAGGTTCTTGAACGATATTTTTATTGCTACAGTCGGTTTTAATCAACAGGGACAGTGACAGAAATGGGTATTGAAAAGTTCTAACGAAAAGGACGCAACCTTAGAATTTATTTGTGAAATTTTTCTTTTCAACCCGTTACCTAATATGCATATATATATATATATATATATATATATATATATATATATATATATGAGAAAATGCATCAAACACACACACACATACACACACACATAAATTTATAGTTTGTTTTGGCTGCAACTCTTCTTCTATACATATTTCATTGAAGATGACTGGCAATTCAATGTTTTATTCATTTTTTCTCAAATTCTTACAAATATTTTCTTTTCTGGACATTAAGAATAAAAACTGATCAAATGATCTGTAGATCTAAACAATTTCGTTTAATCGATCAGTTATTATCATGGACTGAATATGTAGATTACATATACATACATATATATATATATATATATATATATACATATTGTCCTATGTTTTATGCACGACTTTGTGTTTCATGCATTTCAGCAATCTTCGGGTGCTTATCAAATGTTGCGCATCCGATCATTGCTGAAAAATTCATAAAACTCAGAGTCGTGCGTAAAAACATAGGATAATATGTATATTTATCAATATATATTTTTGCTATTATACAGCATTGAGCACTATCCCATTCACACCTGATTAATATTTATACACATATAGATATTTACCTCCTTACTTCCCCCCCCACTCTCTCTCTCTCTCTCTCTCTCTCTCTCTCACACACACACACACACACACACACATATATATATATATATATATACTTAGAACCGAAATATTTTACTAAGAATTAATAATTTATAGCTTATTAGCAAAGTCGACTAATAAACAAAAGCTGTCATCGTCAGTGGTGGGGATTGTGTAATTTAAAACATTAAATTGATTTTTAGTTTTAATCAATTCGATTAAAAAAGTTACACTTGATAAACAAAATATCAGCCAATCCTGAATTTCTTATTATCACAAATTGTATTTAAACCTGAAATCAAACACCCATTAGGGCGTATGGGTAAAACAATTCAAGTTTTGAATTCCTTTCATCTATACGGCGTTCTAAGTAGAAATTTGGAAATGAATGTTATTGCATTTGTTCTAATTACTGTTGTCTGCAGTCTCAACTACCGAATGACATCAGGTAAACTTTGTTTCTGTTACTTTTTGCTTTATGATTGGCAGAAAATATACACATCCTCTATAATGATAATGTCAAATACCAAAACGAATTTCGATTAAAATAGGCAAATGATTCTTTTGATAGACAGGTACGTATTAAATATATACACTTTAATTTCTATAAATTATAAAATTCCTGCTGTTATGTATTTATTTACATACTAAAGCAGGTAATTCATATAAATGAAAGATTCTAATTTAACGTAAAAATATCTTTAAAACAAATGGTATTATTACGTGAGTATAACTTGATAGCAGTTAATCTCATGTAAAGCTAAACATGCTTATTTTTCTATAGAGACTCAATTTTAAATATAAAAAACTATACGATTTCTCATTATATATTAATAATATTAAAAATTACAGAATATATAAAAATGTGTCTGAGGATGCTGCGTCTTTGTTAATGGTGAGTTAGAACTGTACAAAACATAATTTTCAACTGATTGAAATTGTTTCTATTCTAGTTGCTAATTAGTTTATTTATACGATAATCCGATTACAGAAATGTTGTTAATCTTCTATGTGTCATGTTCCTTCAGAACGTGGGAGATCATAGTTATCTACATTTTCCTATCCTTTGTAGCTCATAGGTTTGTCTTTTCACCAAATTTTCTATTCCCTGTTCTGCCAGCCATTTATACAAATTAGTTCGGTAGGTTACACTCTGTTTCTTTTTGTCCCTTTTGTTTTTAGTATATCATGCGAGCGTTAAATTCTCTTAGCTCCACTTTTTTCACTATTTATAGCACAATCTGTCTTACAAAATACTGACTGCAAGAAATATTCCAATTCATGAAATCATGAATTTAAAAAAAAGAAACATTTCTTTTTATTCCCGAAATATCAATTGATAAAAATATTCGAAATGAGTATTAACCTGCGAATGACTAGTACAGAAATGAGCGGTGGCATGTAAATGATATAACACATTCCCTGTTAATTGTGGAAAATAAATTAATTAGATTAATCAGATTAATTTTTGCCTGTCCAAACAGAAATACGCAATTTTTTTGAATATCTATAGCAGTTTTTTTTTTTCAATTGGAGTAGATAAACTAAACTATCGCCCGGTTCACACTCCACCCTCGTCTATTGAACAGGTGAAGAGGCTTATCTCTTGTTCCCTGTTTAGGATGTGGTTTCTGGCTTTCTCTTTTCCAATCTTTTCACTCCTATGTAGCCCCCTGCACATCAATGGCGTTACCGCCTTGCTCGGGGTGATATGATTAAAAAAAAAAAGTCATTTGTGCGTATGAAAATAAAGTAAAATACTTCCAGTCATCGGTGTGGAAGCACAATTTGATGGCAATTATCAGTCACTTGTCATACGTGATACACGCTTGGGCGATCATGTCTTGAAAGAGACGTGACTGATTGAGCTGAAGATTTTCCCGCAGTAGCTTGCCATTACTTTCTGCGGTAGACTGGTTGCTAACTAAGGCTATAGAACCCAATCTATTCTACCATTTAACCCATAGATGGAGGGAGAAGAAATGGATTAATAACTTACTTGCGCGTAAGTGAATGTAACGAATTCGACTGGAATTCGAACTTGGCTCTCCGATTTCTCGTTCCTAGCCGATATCTACTGTACCACAACGCACATTCTAAAGTGAATGCTTACAGCACCTCGTATTTCTAAGCTGTCACCCATCCAAGTACTGACGAGGGTCTACGTAGATTAATTTTGTTGATCGGGCGAGAACCGGGATGTTCAGCATAATATGACCTTAAACAGTTATACGAACCGTAAAATCTCTTAGAAATGAGAGAAAGAAAAAAATGGAAGTCGTTCTCATTTTTCATTCTTACCTTTTTTCTCGCTCGTTCACTGAAATATATTTTATATATGAGAGTTATTTCCCTTGCAGTGGTAATCATCATCATTTATCCATCACACCCAGATGGTGCATAGGGCAGCAACTTTTTTGTTGCTGTAACAAACTGTTTTTTACGGGACAGGGTTGTTAGCCCTGCACCCAACCCCCAAACCTGATGCACCATTCTTGGTCCTTACGTTTACAGCACCTGATATTCCCAAATGGTCACCCATTTAAGTACTAACCAGGCTCGATGTTGCTTAATTTCGGTGATCGGACGGGAACCGGTGTATTCAACACGATATAGCCGTAGACTAGTGGTAATGCTAGGTGTATATTCTATAATGTATACTGACCACATAGCCCTGTATACATTTTTCTTTGTGTGGTCGGCTGAAAATTATTAAGGTCGATGGCATAGTGCTGATAACAGACACAGAAAGAAAAATACAAAAACTTCCATAGAAGGTAGTGAAGAAAAGCGTGAAGAAAGGAATAAACACCAATTGCAAGACACCAGAAAGCATGGTGACAGCAAAAATAAATCAAAAAGACAATTACAAATTGGAGATAAAACAAGTACAGTTTAAATGTCTGGGAAATGTTTTAACAGACGGCAGAAAGTGTGACACTGAAATTCAAAATCGCATTATCATAGCGAAAGTTACTATTCAAATACTAAAACATAAATCAAGAAACAGGAAAAATTGATAGCAGCAAAATAAAAGAACATTGAAATTTTACGTAATATCAGTTCTCCTATATGACAATGAATGCTGGAAAAAGCTATTCACAAATGAAGAAGAGAACAGAAATAGGAAAGATGCTGATATTACCATGGATCGAACATGTGAGCAACGAGGAAGTTTTACTGAAAATAGAATAATAAAGAATACTTATACTTAACATCAGGAAGAGACAGTTGAAATTTTTAGGGAACACAACGAGAAAAGATGGCTTGAAAAATTTAATACTCACAGGATATATTAAAGAGAAGAAAGACAAACGAAAACAGCAGATAACCTACGTAATGAGCATGTACAAATTGATGGCAGGCCAAGGTTTAGGAGAGATAACAAAAAAATAAAACTTATTAAGATCTACACATTGTGGAGAGTTATGGTCGCTCAAGTCCTGAAGGGACACGGTACACACATAGAAGAAGTAAAATGAGCTTGAGTAAATGGATGGCAGAACAAAGTTTAAAAGAAATAACAAAGTGACAGAATTTATTAAGATCTAAAAAAGACAGGAAATAGTGGAGAGCCATAATCAGAAACGTCGTGAATGGACAAGGTACATAGAATAAGGAAAATGAGCTTGAGAACAGGATTTAGGAGAGATAGCAAAAAGACAAAATTTATTAAGAGCTACAAATGAAAGGATATTGTGGAGAGCCATGATCACCAATGCTCTGAAGACGTAACTCGGCATATAGAAGAAAAATAACAAGGCATAGTTACTATAGTAATGATTGGTAAGAGAATATTTTACATTTTACTTGAACACTCAAACAATAGGAAACGATGTATCTATTCAATAGGCAATAGAAATGTCGACTGAATTGAAATAGAGTAGTAATAGCTCTCCCCACATCCTTTGTCATCTAATATCTTTCCTAGTCACATGTCTGTCATGCTTATGTAGGTTAACCGATGTTTCCCACTGGCTTTCTTGCTTTCAATATGTCTTGTGAGTGTCAAATTCTCTAAGCCCTCTTTTCTCATTATATTTCCGACAAATTTCAATACTCTCATTTTGATTCGAGTACAAGGGTATTTTATGTTATCATTTTTCTTAAAACTTTCTTATCACTTTCTGTAGAACTATATATCTGTTGTCAGATTGTTTTTTATATAATCATTTCACCCTAAGCAAGACAGGACCGCGACTGGTGCGCAAGGGTTTACCGTTAAAAAAAAACAAGGTACAAGGGATGTCGAAGAAAAGATAAGAGAGGGATGGGAATCAAGTAGATAGAAAATGGCGATTGACGTTGCATTTAAACTTTTAGAAATTGTAGCATTAGGGAAGCAAGCAAATGGACGAGAGTTTCACAAACGGAAAGTGGGAGACAAGAAACTGTTAGAATAGAAGAAGCGGTTATATTTACCTATTTCTACGGCAAAAAAGTGGGACCTAGATACCAAGCTAGTAGCACAATATACAATAGTCGGGGAACCAGGGAAAATAGCTCGTAAGAGCGGTTGCCATGAAAATACTCGTAAAAAAGACAGAGGGAAGCCACATCACATTACTGAAAAAGTGACTGAAGGCTATTTCCTCCCACCCATTCGCTAACATATTTGTGTTTGGTGATTTTGATACCCACTATGTCGAGTGACTGAAAAACTCTGTCACTGATCCTGCTGGCATCTATACCATGAACTTTGCTCAATTGCTCAATTACTCAATCTCTTCTGCAAGTGATAGATTTTCCCATGCGCTTCCCAGTATCCCCACTGAACACGATTCTCTGGTCGATCTCTGCTTCACTTCTATCTCTGACTTCTGCCAAGCCATGCTGCTTGCCCCCTTGGAAACTTCGACCATGATGTGGTTTTCATTTTTATCCCTATCCACTCCCACTCCCCTAGGATTTTCCTACCAACAAAATTTCTTGCTGTTACCAAAGAGCAGTCTGGGATTCGTTCCGCGATTTTTTGTGTGACATCCCCTTGAATAAAGTTTTTAGCTGCCCTGTTGATGATTGTGCTACTGAGGTCTCCTGAATGAAAGCTGGCATCCCTGCCAGGAAGTTCCGTCCTAAACCTCATTAGTTTTCCTGCTTCTCTCCTGCCTGCACGGCCGTCATTGCCTACATGAATCACTTCTTCCGATTATATCAAAGTCACGCGTTAGACCATAATAGACACCTTTTTGCTTCCTCTCGTAATGAGTTTAAGAAGATACTAAGTGATGCTAAGCTGTTGTTTATTGATAGAATAAAGCAGCGTATAGCAGCCCACAAGTTTCCTTCTCCAGGAAGTTCCGTCCTAAACCTCACTCGTTTCCCTGGTTCTCTCTTGCCTGCAAACCCTACACCCCTCCTTTAATCAATAAATCTGAGGTCCTCACCTCTTCGGCGGACAAGGCTAAGTGCTTTGTTCGCAGATTCTCCTCCAACTCCACATTTGACTTGTCTGGAGCATCTGCACCCGACTGCCCGCCTAGAACTGAGGCTCAAATAAGTTATACATAACTCCATCTCTGGACATTTATTTGATCTGATCCAATCGTTCCTATGAAACCGTTGGTGAAGGTCGTTTTAAACTTCTACTTTCAGCTTCTTTTTCCGCACTTCCCGCCTGTGGAACTCCTTTCCGTATACTTGCTTCTCTGACAGCTACAATCTCCAAGAGTTTAAATGCAAGGTCATTTGCCATTTCTTATCCACTTGATTCCCTTTCCCCTCGTATGCTTTCCCCAACACCCCCTGTATCTTGTGATTCTCCCTTTTCATTCTACTCTCACGTAACTCTTTTTACATCAGAATTCCCATCCTTCTCTTACCTATTCTGACACCCCCTCCAATCGGTTCCTATTTCTCTTTGCTTTCCTGATATGTAACTTTTTACTCTTCTCTTATGCAAACCCCTACACACCAGTCGTAGTACTGCCTTGCTTAGTGTGAAATAATTATAAAAATAAAAACAAACAAACAAACAACAACAACAACAACAAAAAGATAAACCATTAATCTGAACTTTAAGACAAACCACCAATGGAAATTGTTAGATAGCATGAGAAAACGATATATAAAGATTTACTCTTCAAGAAAATATTTAAGAGAAACTATGACAAAATGAAAATAATTGTTCTATGTCATCGAATAAAGTGATGTTTCCATTGCTGCGTCTACGCAGGTACATGAAGAAGGGACGATGCAATTGTTTATAAAAGCTATCAAAAGGGGGAAAAAAAACTAAATGAAATCAACGAGACCATATATCCAAACAAATATATTTTTTAAATATATATATATATATATATATATATATATATATATATATATATATATATAAACTTAGAGCAAACCACATTCACAAATAAAGAGTCCGCGATGTACTGTAAAAATTGCCAAATTTTAAACATTTACAAGTATTTTTTTTTGTTTGTAAGCTTAAAATAGATTCTTATTGACTACGTATTATTAAAAATGCATTTATAAATAAAATACAGAACTTGGAATGGTTATTCGTGGTTTAGCCTAGTGACAAGTAAATTCGGATATAAGTAAATTTGACTTAAGTCGTTTTTTCGGCGTAGACAGGATCACAGAAATAATAAACGAAATCTACAACAGCAGCGATATACCGGAGGACCTAAGCAGACCAACTTTTATAGCACTACCTAAGAAGCCAGGTGCAAAAGAATGTGAGCACCCCTGAACAATCGGTTTAATGAGCCACATAACAAAACTCATGATCCGGATTCTGATGAAGAGAAAGCGCAACAGAATCGTATCAGAGATCGAACAAGAACTGTAGGGTTTCGTTAAAGAAACCGGAACGAGAAATGCAATATTCATGCTCAGAATGCTATCTGAAAAAGCAATGCAAATGCAGAAGGACATTTATCTGTGCTTTATAGACTAAGCAAAGGCGTTTAACAAAAGACGGCTTACGGCCATATCACGTTGAATACACCGGTTCTCGCTCGATCACCGAAGTTAAGCAACGTTGAGCCTGGTCAGTACTTAGATGGGTGACCGCATGGGAATATCAGTTGCTGTAAGCGTATAGTGACAGATGTGCGTTGTGGAGCGGTGGATATCGGCTCGGAAAGAGAAATCGGTGAGCCGAGTTCGAATTTCAGTTGAATACCCTGCATTCACTTAAGCACTGGTACCCTTGGGAAAGGTATTAATCCGTCCCTTCCTTCCAGTTATGGGTTAAATAACAGGGTAGGACTTGGGGACCCGGCCCTTAAAAACAAATCCCTATGAATCTTGATACTTGGAAAGAAAAAAGTATTACTAGACACAAAACTTATACAAAAACAACTATAAATTGTTGAAAGAAAAAGGTATAACCAGAAATAAATAAATAAAAATTTAGTTGGCAATAAATGACCCGCAGAGGTTGATATGCCATAAAAACAAAACAACCAACCAAACTTAACAAAATACGCCACAAAGACTTGATAGAAATACTTGATAACCTCGACATTTTTTGAAAAGACATTAAGATAATCAAAAATCTATATTGGCAGCAAACCGCTTGCGTACGGATAGAAAATGAATTCAGCAGGTATAAAAAAATAGAAAGGGGCGTAAGACAAGGATGTGTTTTCTCAACCGATCTAGTCAACTAATACAGGGACACAACTGTGAAAAAAATTAAAATCTTTGCCAGGACGCATTCCATGGGCGGCCACAATCACAACTATATAAGATACGCGGACGACACAGTGCTGATAGCAGACAGGGAAAAGAAAATGCAGGATCTACTACAGAACGTAGCAAGAGAAAGCGAGAAGAAAGGACAGCATAAACTTCAAGGAAACTGAATTCATGGTCATCAGCAAAAAGAAAACACAAAAATGCCAACTACAGATCAGAGAAACTAAAATAAGACAAGTAAAGAAATTTAAATATCTGAGAAGCGTACTGACAGAGAATGAAAAGTGCGACATTGAGATCCAAAGACGCATTGGCATGGCCAAGGACGCATTTCAGAAGCTAAGCAGAATACTGAGTGACTGGAAAATCTCATTGGAAACAAAGAAAAGAGTGCTGGATTGCTAGGGGGCATAATCTCTTCACATAGGGTAGACAGACCGAGGCTGTTTTCTGAGAGATGTTAACCTTATGCACCCTCCCTTCCACGTTCGTTGTTTTTATGTACCTTGGATAATTGTTACGTTGTCAGTATCTATCTATCTATCTATCTATCTATCTATCTATCTATCTACATGCATGCTGATAGATAGACAGACAGACACACACACACACACACGTTGGTAGATTTTGTTTCTGTTTTGTTAATGTAGTGATCTTAATGCTCACTGGACACACACACACACACACACACACACACACACACACACACACACACACACACACACACACACACACTTTGATGATTTCAATGAAATTGAAATACACATCTGTTTTGTGAGAGTCAATTTCAGTTCCTACCCGCCAACAAACCTGGAGTAACCTGAAAAGATACGTGTTGAAATGCGCGGTCCTTTGAAATTATTTTATAACTCCTATCTTTAAACTGAATATATTTTCTAATAAATGTATTATTTTAAATGGGCAAACAATTTATATTTGAAATTTCATTACCGTGCTGTTAATGGAACCGACATGTAACGAAAGTAAAACAATTTAATATACTTCCCCAATTATGTTTCTAAATCACTATTTTTTCACTTTCTAAGGAAAAGTTTTAGGCTTCTAAATTTGATGTAAGCAAACTTTGCCATAAAAAGCTTAATTCAATCGATCTGTTCAATTTTTCTTTCAACAGCTTCTTGTGACAACGATTTCGAAGCGGAAGCGAACTTAACAGAGGACCGTTTTACTGAAATAATTAACGGCTACACACTTCGCATAGTGAAATCTTCAATTGACAAAAAAGAACAAAATCTGTTCCTCTTTCCAGTAACTGTCGTTTCTATGCTATCCACGCTTTATCTGGGATCGAATGGCACGTTTACTGAAGAACTGGAAACAACATTAAAGATAACAAATGAAGACGACATCCATAATTCTTTTGGAAATTACTGGAAAAAATGGAATTCACTGAAAAGACCATACAATTTTAAAACTTACAATTATATTTTAGTGAACAGTAATTTTTCGTTATCTGAGACGTATAAAAGCAACGTAACAAAACATTATCCAACTTCGCTTTTACAAAGTGTAGTTTTTCCGGGTGGCTTGGAAGACATCAATCAGCTCATTTGGGAATTAACCCAGAAAAACATTAAGAGTGCAATTAAGGAAGACGAAGTAACGCCTGAAACTTTATTATATCTGGTGAGCGTTGCTTATTTAAATGTGGAGTTCGTTCTTGGCTTTCCTGTTATAGAAACGAAGGAGTTTTATTTAATGGATGAAAGTAATCAGATCGTTCAGCACGAGTCGATGTTTGTATCCAGTTTTTTTCATTATAAAAGAGATAAGGAAACTCAGTGTGATGTTGTTCAACTTGAAATGAATGACGCAGCTCTCAGTATGTTTCTCGTCGTCCCAGTCAATGGTACGCACTTAAGTTTTTTTAGAAACAACATAGAGGCTGATAGATTAAAATCTTGGGTACATGCGGGTGGCTTTGAATACATAAAGCTTAACCTGCGAATGCCCAAGGTCTTTATGAAGAGAATTTTATCATTAAAATCAATGGTTGCCGAAAGTCTTTTTAATAAAGACGAAATGGGTTTATTAGGAATGGTCACAAATCAGACAGGCTTATTCGCGAAGCAGTATTTGGAAGTTGGTTATCTGGATATTAATGAGAGTACTAAGTTTGGAGAGGCAAACTCTGACTTTGATGCCATCTCAGTTGAAGCAGTTGTACCATTTGTATATTTTGTAGTCGAAATGAAAACAAATATAATTCTCCTTGCAGGAACATATACACAACCACAGACTTAAGAGTGAAAAAGAAAAGGAAAGACGTCATTTCAAATAATTATTATGTGTTATATATAAAATAGATTGAAATCTTCCAAATAAAAATACCCTCGTGTCAATTTTCAATGTGTTTATATCTTTTTTTGTTTGAATTCTTTAAACAGAACAAAAAATGCTAGCATAAGGGAGATAACTCAGAAGCAAAGAAGGGGTGTAACTCAAAATATTTGTTGCAATATTAAATGAGTTATTGCCCATGAAACATTTTGTTCCGATTTCGTTTTGGTAACTTAATGACGCGTTCTTATCACACACACACACACACACACACACACACACACACACACACACACACACACACACACACACACACACACACACACACACCTACGTGCATTTATAAAATGGATTGTGATTAAAATTATCGTTAGAATGCAGCAAAGTTTTGTCTGTAAATATTTCAGTATGTTCAGTGTTAATTTCTATCTAGCAAATAAAAATATAATCATAGATTTTTAGCGGGCAATGATATTTTTTTTGCATTTTTATATTTTACTACTAGCAGTATAGCTCGGCGTTGCTCGGGTGTAATGAAAGCTTTAAAACTAATCCATGGTCCTGGAGCTCAGACTCAGCCTAAAGAATATTTGTGTGAAGTTTGGTCAGAATCGGATAAAAATTGTGGATTTGTATAAATGACATACAGACAGATAAACAAACACACACACAAACATCTTGCCTTATATATATATATATATATATATTCTTTTTTCTGCACTAATGTAAGAACTGCAACCTTGAAACTTCTGAATATCGTTTCTTATGTCTTTGTCTATGAGTGTATCAAATTTGATTAAAATCGGATAACTCCTTCTATAACCCGATTTTTCGATTATCGATTTTCGATATTTATCGGGAGTACCTCGACGCAAAACCTAGCTAAGGACAGTCGCAGACGCTTATAGTACAACTGTGTAAATTTTCAAGAAAATCGGTTCAGCCGTTTCGGAGTCTATAGGTAACGGACACACACACACACACACACACACACACACACACACACACACACACACACACACACACACACAAAGTTCCATTTTTAAATAAATTTAGATTAATATACTTTATATATTTACGGATTTCCCTTATAACAAATGCCGAAATCACACACAAAGTTCGATTGCAGTTTTGTACCTATTTTATAGTGCTGTTTGAACAAATCAGTCAGTCTGTTAAATGCTATACGTGATACTCGAAGGTGACATGACTGAGTGGGCAAAAGATTATCCTGCAGTAGGTTGCCATTACTATCTGCGGTAGACTAGTTGCCAGCCAAGGCTATAGAATCCAATTTGTATTGTTATTTAACCCATAACTGGAGAGAAGAGACGGATTAATACCTTTCCCAAGGATATTTGCGCGTAAGTGAATGCAAGGAAAATTCAACTGGAATTTGAACAACCATCACTATAAGATAGCCACAAAACTGCATTCAGATCCCTAATTATTTCTACTCATTATTCTCTAGAATAATCTGAAACATAACTGCTAACGTCCACTCAATAATCATTAGAATAATGCACTAAACCTACTCGTAATGCACCATGGGTGTGCGTTGTGGTGCAGTGGATAACGGCTTGGAAAGAGAAATCGGGGAGCCGAGTTCAAATTCCAGTTGAATTCCTTGCATTCACTTGCGCACAAATACCCTTGGGAAAGGTATTAAATCGTCTCTTCCTTCCAGTTATGGGTTAAATAACAGGACAGATTGGGTTCTATAGCCTTGGCTGGCAACCAATCTACCGCAGAAAGCAATGTCAACCTACTGCGGGATAATCTGCCCAGTCAGTCATGTCTCGAAAGAGATATGATCGTCCAAGCGTGTTTCGCGTATGGCACTTAACTGACTGACTGAATGCACCATTGACCAGCATATATAAATAGTCGAGAACAAATATGGCCCAACAACTACCTTGACGAAGTATTTTGGCTCTGTCCCTGACAAGTTAACGTCTGGTGTAGACTACACCTCTAATTCACGATTATTTTATTTTTTCAAAGGATTGTCAAAAAAGTTTTAACTTATTTTGTTTACATTTGTTTTACATCGACTGTATTTGTTGCGATTCTTGTATTTAGTCTCTCATTATTTGCAGTATTCGATCTGTTGTCCTCATTTTTATTGTCATGTTTATGAACGTTTCGGCCCAGTGGATATCGGCTTTGGTTAGTTTCAATGACTTGACCCAAAGAATTGTGAGTTCAATACCTGGCTACAGAAGTTGAGTTAAAGGGAGATAACTACCGCAAAGAACATTACACATTGTGAAGAAACGAGAAGACTTACCTGCCGCGAGGCGAATTTGCTTGGCGTGTCAGGTCTTTTTTTTTTATTTTTATAAGCGTTTCACCCCGAGCAAGGCATGTCACTGCCACTACTGCGCAGGGGGCTACGTAGAGTGGAGAAAGGCTGATTAAATATAGGAAATGTCAGAGGGTGGGTGATAGGCGGGTAAGGATACTGAGAATGAGGGTTGGGTAGATGAGAGTGTTCTGAGACTAGTTGGGAGTTAGTGTGATAGGAGGTGTCTATTGACCCTACATTTAAACACCTGGAGATTGTAACTGTCCGGAAAGCAGACTTGTGGAAGGGAGTTCCACAGGCGGCAAGCGCGAGAAAAGAAGCTGTTGGAGTAGAACTTACGGTTACCTCTTATTTGTTTAACTGTAAAAGGGTGGGACCTAGTTGCTAATCTAGTATCTCGTGTAAATTCGTGCTTAGGCGGCACCAGTGATCTAAGCTCATCGGAGCAGAAGCCATGAAAGTACTTGTAGAAGAGGCACAGGGAAGCCACATCACGCCGGTGAGAGAGCGGCTGCAGCCGGTCTGCCAAGTCAGTATCAAGCACGTTACAGATCCTCCTTTGTATTTTGTCAAGAAGCACAAGGAGAGAAGCAGGGGCACCCGACCAGATATGGCAGCAATATTCAATACACGGGCGGATGGTAGATTTGTATATGTGCAGAATAGATTCAGGTGGGAAAAATTTCCGGGCCCTGCACAGGGAGCCGACTTTCATAGCAGTAGATTTGGCAATGGATTCAATATAGTCATTCCATTTGAGGTCCGCCGAGAGTGTAAGGCCAAGGAGGCGTAGTATTTTACTCTCTGGGAGGCTAGCCTGCCCCATGCTAATGGGAGGTAGATGCGATTGTCTATGGTGGTTAGTTGATAACAGCTTTGTTTTAGAGGCATTGAAATTTACCAACCATTTCCTATCCCAGGCCACTACGGATTGGAGGTCCCTTTCAAGTACGGCAGCGAGGTTCACTTTGTCGTCCAGACCTGGTTTCTGATCGATGCGAGAGTAGATTGTTGTGTCGTCGGCATACATGCCAACTTGGGATCTAATGGTGTCGGGGAGATCATTAATGTAGATCAGAAAGAGCGTGGGACCTAGGATGGAACCTTGAAGGACGCCCGCGTTCGTATGGTAGTTTTGGGAGGCATGCCCATTTAATACCACCTTCAATGTGCGGTTAGAGAGGAAAGACTGGATGAGGTCAAACAGATGTCCAGTTATCCCATAGCTTCGCAGTTTGCACAAGAGGCCAGCATGCCAGACCCTGTCGAATGCTTTGGAGATATCCAAGGCAACGGTTCGGGCTTCACCATTCTTGTCGAGTGCCTGGTATATGTACTCGGTAATGGTCGTTAGCATATCAGCAGTAGACCTGGTGAAGCGAAACCCGTACTGTTTGTCAGAGAGAAGCCCGTTGGCCATAAGATGCTGAATCACCTCGGCGTTGATAATGGCTTCGAAAACTTTGCCAAAGATTGGAAGGAGACTAATAGGACGGTAATTGGCGGGGTCTGAGTGTTCGCCAGAATTCTTAAATATAGGAACAAAGATCGTAAAAGTGAAATGTGGTCTCGTGTGCAGATGTCAAATAAATGAAAAAAAAAAAAAAAAAAAATTCGATCTAGTTTGAATTTATGAAATAAGAAGTCTTGCGCGAACGAGAATTGAGTCTAGTATGCAAATATTAGTTCCCCCGACGCAGGCATAAAAAGTTTGTGAGGTAAACGGGAGGTAAAAAGAAAAAAAAAACTTTGGTTGGCGTGACGTCGAACGAACGAGAAGGGGGGAAGACGGAAGAGGTTTTATTCTAGAAAGTAAGTACGTTAATCAATTTCAGACATCGCAAACGACTGGTGACATAAAGTAACTACACACATAAAATGAGAAATATCTACCCGAGTGATCAAAAATTCCTATCACCTAAAGAAGGATGGAGCATACAAAGGCCGAAACATGGTAAACATAGCAATAAAGATGAGAATAACAGCCCACACAGTGTCAGTCAGTTGGGTGCCATACCTGATACATGCTTTGGGCGATCATGTCTCGAAAGAGACTGACTGACTGGGCAGAAGATTATCCCGCAGTAGGTTGCCATTGCTTTCTGCAGTAGACTGGTTGCCAGCCAAGGCTATAGAACCTAATCCGTCTAATTATTTAAACCATAACTGGACGGAAGAGACGGATTAATACCTTTCTCAAGGGTATTTCTGCGTAAGTGAATGCAAGGAATTCAACTGGAATTCGAACTCGGATCCCCGATTTGTCCCTTTCCGAGACGATATTCACTGCACCACAACGCACAGCGTAGGTAATGTAAATACTACCTCAGTTCAGAAATCTAGACAAATACTTAGTTTTTCATTTTCTGTTTTCTTTCATTTCTTATGTTATTTACCCTTCCCGGCAATGTGCTAATTTTTTTCCTTATTTTTCTGGTGTAACGTCCTTTCATCTGTTGCACTAGAGATTGTGATTGATATTTTTTCTTGCTTTTAATCTTGTAAGTGTTTATGTTTTTCTTTCCTTGTTCTTAAAGCCCCCGTCTTTAAAAGCCAATCTTTTAATTTTATTTCCCACTTTAATTTTTATTTTACCCCAAACGTTCTGTCAAAATTCTTTTTATTTTTCGGTTTATTTCGGTCATTTTATTTTCTTGATAGACCAAGACTTTTTTTGCTACGGGTGTATTTAATTTAATTTTTATTTTCAGTTTTCGTTGTTTTTAAATATTTTGCATTAATTTTGCTATTTTTATTTGTTTAATTTAAAAGACCACTATTTTACGTTGTTTTAGTCTTTGAAGTAAATTTCTTTTATTTTTACTCGTTAAATCTTTTTGTAATTTTCTTCGTTTACTGGTAAACCCAGTTTTTCGTCTTCCGTTTTAATTTGTACGTTAAACTAGTTTTATTTTCCCCCCTACACTTTGTAGAAATACTATAATTTGTGTCTTAATTTTGTTTTTATTGTTTCTGTTTCTTTTTTTCATTTGGTCAATTGTTAATTTAAAAAAAATCCTTGTTTTGCTTATAAGGAGTCAAAAAGCACATAACAAAAAGAAGGCATAATCTTAAAAAAAAAAATCAGCGACAAATGTCACTTTGTTAAAAAGAATCGGTTTGGTTAAAAAAAAAATCCCACAACCGCTGGATAAAGAAGCAAATAACCAGGATCAGATTAACATCGACACCAAAATGAAAAAAAGCATGGGGGCCGCAAATGACCAAAATTCCGAAACTGGAAAAAAAGATACGCCAATGGAAAATAAGACAACCCAGAATGTAACGGACAATAACATCGGCAACAGAAACAAAGATTATGCAGTAGCTGGGAAATCGTCCTCCTGCTGAAAGTCCCCCACGAAGCGTATAATCGACATTACGGAATTCCTGAAGTGAGCCATGAATTACGCACATCTTGTCAAAGAAGATTGATTCTTGGCTTGGTTAGCCGCCTCTCTGATACAGTATGGTCAGATACTCAGCCTCTGACAACCTGAACTTGGGATGGAGTTTTGAGATAATGCTGGCTCAAACAGCCTTAATCTCCGTCCCAAACTGTGTAGATATAGAGGGCCAGAAAATGCCAGTCATTGGGACCGCCCGTAAAGCAACCTGTTGGACGTTTGGAGAGACTAGTCACTTCTTGCCTAGAGAAGAAAGCCTCTGGAGTTCTGCCCTACACCGACCTAAACCTCGCTCTGGTCGGGTCTGCCGATGTGGCAAAACATGGTCCAATGAGCGGCTCTTATTTCCAGAAAAGCCCTTGTCACACGCTTGTGCGGTCATGGAGAAGGAAAAGGGAGAATACCTGGTCATTATCAAGACCAGAGGGAAATTTCGGACAGCGGGATCCCAGTTCCGGAAACCCTCCATGGATAAAGACAGTTTTAATCCCGCTTCTTCTACAAGTTTTAAAGATCAATGACTCGGCCAGCTACGCCGTGAAGATGAAAGCAAAATGAAAAAATAAAAAATCTAAACCCATCTACAATTTAAGGGACGAGGTATACCGGGTGTCGAGGGAGCAGGCGGAAAAGGCATTAAGAAAACCAATAAAATAAGATTTAAGATATATTTCTAAACTTTAAAGAATTCAACTCAAAAGATGTTTTAAAGCCCCAAATATTGTCCAAACGCCAAGAATGTACTAACTGTAGTGCGATCGGGACAGGTTATCCCAACAAATATGGGAAAATGACGCCTTCGGGACATCCATACTCTGGCGTTCTTCGACGAAGATGATGTGAAAAAAATTAAATCAGTTTTGTTCAGAGAGACACGCTCAAATATCCACCAATCCCTGTATAGGGCACAAAAATTAACGTTCCACTAAGACATTATTGGTTTCTTTCTTGACGGCACTATCAAAAGTGAGATTAGGCAAGGTTCAATGGAACAGGCCATTGGAGCCTTATCCTCGTCTATATTTAATGCAGATCCCCCAACCCTAATGAATGAACATAACTCTCTTGTTGGGAAGTCGGAGACTCGCAGGGCGAGTTTCGCTCACGATCTTCCGTGTCTCGTTGTGTACAAGAGACTCGGTTTTCAATTCGCGAATGTGACAAATCTGTTAGACAGTATATAGGTTTTGCGTTCTGGATGTTACCATAAAGGATAAGTCTCTTTGTTTCATTGGGGTTTGGCCTAATGGTCATGCAGAGCGACCTGGTTTGTTTCAGCAGATCGAGCTTTTTTTAGCGTCTCTTCGGGTAGTTTTAACGGGAGACTGTAATGCTGTCTTTGATCCCAACATAGATCGCATAAGGGATAGATCGAGTACTAACAATCCATATGTGAAGCAATTTAGGAACTTTATCGATAAGTTCGATGTTGACGATAAGTATCGTAATAGCAACCCCGGGATTTAGTGTGAACCAGTAGAGAGGCTCGGATTCAGTAGTGCGTTTTATCTACTTCGATTGAGTTCTAGTTAAGAAAGTCGATGCAGGGCTCTTAGATTGTCCAAGTTTCTATTCTACAGTTTAAATGGATCATAGGCTCATCCGGGTTTCGTGTAAATTTAAATAAGCCTAAGGTTAAGATAATTGGCTACTGTTATTATTTGGTTTCCTAATCCCATATATATATATATATATATATATATATATATATATATATATATATATATATATATATATATATATATATTAACGCATGTTTCATTAAATAATATAGACAAGTTTTGCCTATTTATTTTATGTAATTTTTTTTTCATATTCTCTGATAAGCTTAATAGCATTGTCATTAAATGAAGAAAGAAAATTACAGTATTGATACATAACTTTTTTAATAATCCAACCTAAGTTTTCGGCTTACATAAGCCATTTTCAAAGATGTCACATTACATTATATATTATAGATAAGGACAAACTGTTTTTGTTCACATGGAAGAGTTTCAAGAAGCAACAAACTCGTGCATTTAAGACACTGGGAGCTCTTGACGTCACACATGACCAAGCGAGACTGAAAACAAGAAATATTAAGTATGGAAAGCCATTGGACTAAACCAATGGCTATTATTAATTATAGGGATTTAAGGATATTTGTGGAGATTTTATGTTGTTCAGGTTATGTTTCAACTGTTACACACACACACACACACACACACACACACACACACACACACACACACACACATATATATATAATGTGTGTGTGTGTGTTATCACTGACGTACCTCGGTTACGTAGAACCTATTGATCAAACAAAACCGACATCAATAGAATTGTGTGTTCAAAAGCACTTCTAGGACTTTGATCGAAAGGCTTATGTGGCCGAGCGGTCTAAGGCACATCAGGTGTAATAACGGTTTCCTATAGGGAATATATATATATATATATATATAACGTAGAATATTTAGTATTTTTGTCAGGTAAATTCTAATAGAGACAAACTCAAAGAACTTAATGTTAAAGTTTTTATTAAATGTAACAGAGTAATATAACCTTGAAAAATGTTTTGGATATTCTACAAAACCATGGGTAATATATATTTTGCAGCTAAGACAGCCGTTCCTCAGACCCAAAACCATACAACAGTCGTATAGTTTTAGGTCTGAGGAGCGGTTGTTTTAGCTGCGAAATATCTATTACCCATGGATTTGTAGAATATCCAAGAATTATTTCAAGAATTATATATATATATATATATATATATATATATATATATATATATATATATAATATATATATATATATATATTTGGACAGAGTGATATATACGTAAACGGTGGTTATAATCACGCATCAAGAGGAAACGCTGAAAACCTAGAGATGTTAAATCTTCAGTTTAAATTAAAAAAATATTAGGAGTTTGATGTGTCTAGACGTTCAGCTCACCCGATCTCATTTTTGTTTTTCTCGCTTTTTTTAAATTCAAAAACGAATTAAATCTAAAATAAATATTCAATAGGATCGTGAGTTTCTTTATCTATATATTGTGTCTTTTTGCTATATTTAATTTAACATTTGTTTAAACCACTTCATCTCAATCAAAGCGAAATAGCCACTAACTTGCAAGGGGTACCGAGAGTGAAAAAATTGAGAAAACGTTTTTAGTAGAAATGATCATAAAAGAAAATAATTTTAAAAAGTGAGAAGATGACAAATGACATTGCATTTAAATTTTCAAAGATCGTAGTTGTCAGGAAGGCAAGAATCTAGAAAAGCATTCCATGGTCGAGAAGTGCGAAACTATTTGAATAGAACTTATGATTATATCTGTGCATTACAACTATAAAATGATGAAACCTAGCAGCCAATCTAATAACATGTTCAAATTCATGAAGTTGAAATAACAAGGATAACAGTTTATTAGAAGAATCGCAGTTACTAATGCACAAACCAAACCAAATCAAACCAATTCCTAACTGTAGAGCAAAGAACGAATGCCCCTTAAAAGAACGAATGCCCCTTAAACAGCAATTGCTTACAAAACAATGTAATATACCAACACACTGAAAAATCAGTACATAACGAAGAAAAGTATATAGCGTTAATTGATGGACTCTGGAAACAGAGAAATGCACACACAAAATATATTTGACAAATTGTAAATACTTTCTAAAAGTATATAGGAAATTAAAAATCAAAATAAAATTTCACCTTAAATATGTAAAAAAACAACAAAAAAAAACGTCAGCCTAGAGCAATAAATAAAAAACTGTAAATTTCAAGAAACTGCAACGGCTGAACTACAGAAAAATAATAAAGAAATAATAAAAACCTTCAAAATCTTAGGATTCACAATCGATATAAAATCCAGCCACAAATTAGTAAATTTCGTAGATATATCCTTCAACCTAAACAACGGAACATAGAAACTAGGCAGAAAATCAAATAACAAGTGATATATAACAGAATTTCTAACCACCGTATTTAAAGGAATATCCATATCTATAAACAAAATAATCTCAACAAATTCTGGTAACTTAGAAATATTCAACGAAAACAAAAACATACCAGACAGACCTAAGAAACAACGGATATTCAAACATGCTAGAATTCAAAAACGAAAACAATATACACAAAAACAAACAGAGAAAGAAATATAACCGGGATCACCCCACAGCAACAATATTAAAATACAAAAAAGAATTAATAGTCTTCAAACTAATTGACAAACACTTCCCTAAAACAGTAAATTGTAAAAGAATTATCAATAAAAATATAATCAATATTAATTACAGCTGCATGGATAACATAAAGAAAATTAATCATTAAGCTCAATAAAAAAAATTCTCAGTAAAATCAATAACAATTACAATAACACCCAACAAATTAACACCATCTTATGTAATTGCAAAAACAAAGCTATAATTAAGACACTAATACTTAAGATACCACGAAATGAAATAAGAAAAAGGAAATACTGACATATATAAATTTATAGGTACCTCCAAAAAGTCGCTGGAAAAACAGCATAGTCTGAAGGAAAAAGACCCCAAACTAAATAAAAACAGTTATATCGGCAAAATGTTTTTATTATTATTAAGAGGATAGATCAAATCATTTTTTAATTATTTTTTAAATTCTCTAATTATTTCTAAGACGTTCGAAATTTTTGGAGAAAATCTTTTTCTTCTTACGTCAGTGCGAGACCTAAATTGACGCATAGTTTATTACGTAAAAAAAAAGTAATATTACGCAATGCACTTTTTTGACCGTCTAAGACACATTAATTTCGAAATTCTTGCAAAAATTCAAATAATGGTCGGACTTTAATGAAAATTTCATGACTTATTCATAATTGATTGAAATCAATTTCGAAATAATTATATATGTTACCCCCACCAATTAATTTTCAGAAATGCTTGAAAATTCTACATTGGGCCTCAATAAACCTAATATAATTAAATGTAGGAATCATTGGGGAACTGTCTTTTTTTTCTTCAATAGTCCCCGATTTTCTAAAAAGTAGGTCCGAATTGCAAAAAATGCAATAACAATGCCAAATTTTATTTGGATAAAATTTTGATTGCTTTTATGAACAATATAAATTAAGCATATCATTGTCTGAAAAGAAAAATAAATTCAATGAATAATGAATTTTTACAAGAATTATTTTCATTAAAAAAAATTTTTTTTATAATAATATATAAAGTTTCCAAAATATTTTAAAATTTCTTCCTTAACTGGATGGGCTAGGGTATGAAATTAATGTATGAAGACTACATTTAATAATCGAAAATTGAAAAGCTTAATACAGATGATTGAACCCGTCAATTTTTAAAATAATTGAAACATTTTAATTGTGTGCATTTTGATTGCCCATAGCTTATTTATACGGATGACTGCAAGGGATATTTATCATTAAAGTAACTTTTACATTTTAATTCCTAATTTTCTAATTTTGTTAAAAAAAATAGTTGTGAAATTTACAATTTGTGGAGGTACCTAAAAAGAACATGAAAAATAGATATTACAAATAAAAATTAATAAATGCCATATATTTAATAAATTATAGAGTTACCTTTGCCGTTATTTTCATTGTTCAATTTTTAAAAAGAAAGTTTCATCTTATTTTAAATTTTATTTTTCATAAAATATCTTCAAACATAAGCCTATAAAGCTAAACTAACAAAAATTTCATAAAATATTGAATAATTGCTGCAAACTGTTAAATTTTTAATTTTAACATAGTTAAAAAAAAACGATTTGTATGAATAAGATTTATACCGAATTCATTTTCCATCCGTGGCATTCTTTGGCCAGCTACTGTAAATCATATCATTAATGCCTCCTTGACAAGTGTTGACAGATGCGATAACAAGGATACCGAAATTTGAAACGCTTTTTTAAAAATATTTCAGAAAGTAAGCAAATAATTCTTGTTTCAAGCCAACTTAAGGTAAGTTTAAAGTCGGTAATTTGAATAAAATAATGTGTCAGCGAGGTGCATTTTATTTTTGTAAGATTTTTTAAAACTTTTAAAACGGTTTCTGTTTACAATCGATATAATTTTGGTTTGAAATACACCAGGGTATTTAGCTTACTGTAATTAGTAACATTAATCTCTTGGCTTTCAAGTAAAGCTAAAATTAAAGCTTCAAGAAAACTTTTGTTATTTTTAAAAATTAAATTTAAACTGAGGTATCGAAAATGAGTGGAGGTACATATATAAATATATACTTGCATGAAATAGAACTTTCCAAACTCAAGAAAACTGTAGAACGCTGAAGAGTTAACAAAAACAGTGAATGTCTGAAAAACCGAATGTCAAAACTGCTACAATTATAAAAGAGGGAAAAGTATAAAATCAGCAAGGAGAGAGTATAGAGTAACATGAAAAACGACGAAAAGGAGAAATAACAACGCGATTCTACACGTACACACAGATGGGCTCACGTACGAACACACACACACACACACACACACACACACACACACATACACACACACACACACAGACACACAGACACTCACACACACACACACTGAAAAGAAAAATATAACCTTGCACAAATGAAAAGTGCAAATATATAAGAAAACGAGAAATATCAACAGCCAATTTCTGATATTTCCTGAGAAGTGTGTGTGTGGGTGGGGTGGGGGGCTGATTGAGTGAAAGTTGCCTACGAGACACTCGAGTCGGGTTGCTGAAGGTAACAGCAATCAAATAGACACACTTTATATTCTTATTAATTCTTCTCTCTCTCGCTCCATCCGTGTGCAATAAGTTGGGCAAACTTTTACAAATCCTTCAGTAGTAATTTATTTCATGAATATATAAATATTCAACTCATCAGACCAGACTTTAAAAAAAAAATAAATGGAGATAATCTATCCAGAGGGAAGGTATAGTGGGGAGAGGAAGACGGAAAACATCTTTTTGTTAAAAGAGAAAGTAAGAGTTACAATAATAGATAGTGGAAGAAAAAGTCGAGCCGATATGATGACCTCGATTTGAGTTTTTTTCTTAGGATTGAATATTTCCAAATACACGGCGGTAAATTTACGGACCGTATTTTAAATAGATAAACTGAATTATTATATTATTTATGTTAATTCCAACGGCATAATTAACGTCTTATAAATATAACCATTTTATTTTATGATAATAATATTATTAACATTAATCTTTCTTTGATAGTATAATAATAATAACAATAATGTTGATGATGATAATAAAATAATAATAATAATAATAATAATAATAATAATAATAATAATAAATTTTAATAATAACAATAGACTTAAATTAGTACGAAATATTAAAAAATATCATATTATATATATATATATATATATATATATATATATATATATATATAAAACAACAAGAATAAATTTAAATAATAACAACAATAAAAAAAACTTCTAAAATAAAGCTTTTTAAAATTACTAAGATTTAAAATGGCACTGAAAAGAAATAAGCATTTTAAGAAAACAGTGGTGGGTAAGCCATCTTAAAGGACTTAAATTATATACCTATTTGCATATTTAACTCCTTAGAGGCACATACTTTTAAGTCCTATGTCATTATTATTTAAAATTTTATTATTATTAATTTTATATTTATTATTAATATTTTATTATCATCATCAACATTATTATTATTATACTACTATCATAGAAAAAAATAATATTAATAATATTATCCTAAAATTGAAATGTTTATATTTATAAGACGAAGTTATCATTTTTTCCGTTAGATTTAACGTAAAAAATCTAAACATTCAGTTTAACTATTTAAAATACGGTCCCTCAATTTACTGTCCTTTATTTGAATGTGTTCAATTCTAAGAAAAATTCAAATCGATGTCATCATATCGACTCTTCTATCACCTATTATTGTAACTCTTACTTCATCTTTTAACAATAAAATGTTTTCCTTCTTCCTCCCTACCCAGTATTCTTTCCGTCTAAATGAATTAATTCCATTCATTTTTGTAAAAATTTGGTCTGATGAGTTGAATATTATATATTCACGAAATAAATTATTACCGATGGATTTATAAAAAATGTCCAATTTATTTCATTTATAATACGCTGTTAGTTTCTAACATTAAATTTTCATCGAATTAATGCCTCTGTAGAATTATCCCTACAATTACCATTACGAAGGATTCTTATATATATATATATATATATATATATACGTTCTTTCTTACTTATCTACAAACGTAAATCTCTCATGCACTGAAAGACATTTATAAGAATATATTATTATACTTGCATGCTTGATTATATTTCAACTTCCAATCCACCATTGTGTCCTTACCCAAGAGAATAAACGCAGTTCATTTTTTATTTCAATATTTTTACCAGTCTTCATTGGCGCCATACTTCCTCCAACGATTCAGTCGTCTCTACCCGCTGCCGTACTCACAATGTACTGTCACTCACATTTCCACAAGTCATTCACAGTGGGAATCAAATAAAATCAATAAACAACGCATCAGTTGTTATTAGCTTCGAGGATATATAATTCCAAAGTCTCCAATTTCACTTTAAATCCCAATATAATCATTTGCAACATGAAGATTAATCAGTTCTACACTGAAAAAGTGACGAATATTATGATTCTGATAATATTATCCAAGAAATAACTGAAATAATGATCATGAGTATTAATCATAATGTCAATGACAATGATTTATGCGAACAAGATATTACAGATTGCTTATTTGGGAGGTTAGACTCGTATTTTCCATGGTAGCCAAATGGTCAGAGTTCAAGCATAAGGGAAAGGATTTTGAAAGCTGATTGGTATTTGCTTTTCCTATGTAGAAGATCAGCGCAACAAATGTGTCCGATTTGGATCATTTTCGACTTGTTCCAAACTGAGCTAATCAATGTAATAAATCGCGAATAACTTATATTATACTGGGATTATAGTCCGGCGTTGCTCGGGTGTAATGAAAGCTTTAAAACCAATCCCTGGTACTGGAGCTCAGACTCTTTGGACGTTGGCACGAAAGACTAAAAAGCAATAGTTGTTTCCAGTTAAAGCGAAACCGTAGACTGAAAAAAAAAATGAATGGATGTAAGTCAAATTTTGATTTCCTGGTATCGATATCAAATAAGTTTTTTCCTTGGAAACTGAATTTTGAAGGCTAAATAAGTCCTCTGAGTAAATGGTATCATGGCTGAGACTAAGAACTACAATTATACCTACTTAGAGCCAAACCCGAAGCAAAAACTAAAATAAAAGGGCTGAAAAATACAGACATACAGGCAGATAAACAGACACACACACATACATCTTGCCTTATATATATATATATATATATATATATATATATATATATATATTATCGATTTTCTGCACTATTGTAAGAACTGCAACCTTGAAACTTCTGAATATCTTTTCTAATGTCTGTGTCTATGAGTGTATCAAATTTGATTAAAATCGGACAACTCCTTCTATAGCTCGACTTTTTTGATTATCGATTTTTGATATTTATTGGGGGTACCTCGACACAAAACCTAGCTAAGAACACTCGCAGACGCTTGTAGTACAACTGTGTAAATTTTCAAGAAAATCGGTTCAGCCGTTTCGAAGTCTATAGGTAACGGACACACACACAGACAAAGTTCCATTTATAAATAAGTTTAGATAAGATCTGATTCTCTGTCCGTCACAAAATGTCTGCGTGTAAATTGGCATGCGCACATGAAATGGGTATAAGAATGCGATGCCCAGACTGTGGCTCTAGATACCTCGAAGGCGTTCGACAAGGTTTGGCTTGATGGTCTTCTACGCAATCTCGAGGGCTACGGTATCACAAGACGAATATTTGGCTTAATCGTTTAATGAAGGTCGTGTTGAAAGGGAACGCTCCTGATCATTTCATACTTGGTACCCCAAGGTTCTATTCTTGAATATACGCTGTTTCTCATCTTCATCAATGACCTACATAATGACATAAATTCCCAACTAGGTATTTATGCAAACGGCAACAATTTACTCCTGTCTTAGGAAATTTAACGAACCAGCAAATTTAACGAATAGTAAACCTGGCAATTACTCTTGAAAACGACCTCCAATCAATGGCTTGTAAATTTTAATGTCTCCAAAGCAAAAATGCTCATTTAATTTAAGATCATTTAATAACCACAGGGTACAATTTCTGCCTGTCATCAGCGTTGGCTGATGCTAAACTCCAGGAGAACAACTCTCATGCTTGGGCACACGTTTTCCACTGACATGAAGTGGAGTAACTATATAGACTCATTTATAGGAAAGTTGGTTCACAGTGACGTGTCAGAAATGTTTTCTCATCAGAATCCATCTTGTCCTTTTATAAATTTACCATTAGTCCGTGCATTGAATACTGTTGCCGTTTCTGGTATGGTGCTTCTGCTGTCCATCTAGAGAATCTTGACAATATCCAAAGAAGGGTCTATAATGTAAGCGATTTTGACCAGGTATCTTGACTTCTTGCATTCATTTACGCGTAAATACCCTTGGGAAAGGTATTAATCCGTCTATTCCTTCCAGTTATGGGTTAAATAACAGGACAGATTGGGTTCTATAGCCTTGGTCGGCAACCAGTCTACTACAGAAAGCAATGGCAACCTACTGCGGGATAATCTTCTGCCCAGTCATTCTTGTCGCTTTCGAGACATTATCGCCCAAGCGTGTATCACGTATAGCACTTAACTGACTGACTGAATCTCTGGTGTGTTAGTGGGATCATCAACTTGCTTGGGGTGAAATGATTAAAAAAATGATGTGTGTACGTAGTGTGTTTGTGACTTACATATGCTTGTGTCATTTAATGTACATGAAAACACAAGCACACACTCACACACAGTTTGAGTGAGCCTGAAATAAGACACTTGAACAATATATTTTCCGCTCACTCAGTCCGTATACCTACTACCTTGGTATGCGTAATAAAATCAGAAAACTGAATACAAGGCAGACAACAAACAAACAAACAAACAAACAAACAAACAAACAAACAAACAAACAAACAAACAGAAAAGCTTAAACCTTAAAACATCAAATAGTTATAAGATTGCATTAAACTTTTCGGAAATTATTCGATAATGCATAGAATTACTTTTTAAAGATTTAAAAAATTTTAGAATTATCTTTTAAGGTTTGTCATTGAATTATAATATACAAATATACTTTCACACACAATTTAAGTGAAAGTGAAATGAACTTGTGCGCCGCGAGTGTTCATTTTTCTTTCTATCTAAAAACAATCCTCAGGTAACAAGACAATAAAAATAAAATACACCGTTGGATGCATTTTGAATTTATCTTTTTGAAGCCATTTTTATCACTACGCCGTATTTAAAGTAAATATATATTTTCTAATAAATGTAGTATTTTAAATCGACAAACAATGTATGTTTTAAATCTGATCATCATAGTATAGTAGGGTTTGAAGATCCAATACGAACATTTCAGAGATTTTGGATGATAATCTGAGAACAGTGCAGGGGTTTCGGAAATAATTGGATAAGTCTAATGGTGATCACGAAGGTACGATAGCACGGAAAACTCACTCTAAACGTTCTGATGAGAAAAGAACTGAATTTGTTGGTGAAGGTTCAAATATCAGTAAAACTCCTTGTTAGTGACGTGAAGAGGTCTGGTAGCGCCTGGAGCGAAGTCTGGTAGCGTCCGAGGGAGTATTGTGATTGGTGTCCCTTCTACCCACCCCATACAAAATTGCAACAGTATATTTAGTTTTTTTTAAAAGACAGATTCATTGTTCACAAAGGCTTATTACATTCAGAGGGAATGTTTAAATAAGATACATCAACAGAGGTATCTCCACGCAATTGTCGAAAAAACAGCATAGCATGATGTTAAAAGGGCTCAAACTTAATAAAAAACAAAGTTTTATCATCAAAATGCTTTTGTTATTATTTAGAGGAAAGATCAAAGTGTGTTGTCATTGTTTAAAATTTTTTTTTAATCCTTTCTAATACATTCGAAATTTCGGTTACTTTTGTTTTCGTTAGTGATTCACCCGATGTTTACTTGAACTTACTACCATGACAAACGTAATATTACGCAAGTCGTTTTTTTTTGGCTATGAAAGACACGTTAATTGGAAATTCTTGCAAAAATCAACTAAAAGTCTGAAATTAATAAAACATTCAGGACTTTTCATACATGAATGATGTTATTTATGCAATTATTATTTTTAGAAAATCATTGTAAAAATGTATAATTTTTACATCTATTACCCCCACTCTCCAATTAATTGCAGGAAACTATTATCGAAAATGAGTAGATGTACCTACTATAGCATTAGTACCTACTATAGCATTAGTACCTACTATAGCATTAGTACATCCACTCATTTTCGATACCTAACTTTTAAATTGAATTTTTAAAAATAAAAATGTTTTCTTGAAACTTTTATTTTAGTTTTAATTAAGTACCTTCACTCCATGTTTGGAAACTAAGTTTTAAATTGAATGTTTAAAAATAGCAACTTTTTCTTGAAACTTTAATTTTATCCTAATTGAAAGTTAAATGATTAAATTTACTATTTCCACTAAGCAAAATACTCGGGTGTATTTCAAACAGAAGTTATATTTATTGAAATCTAAAGTTTTGAGATTTAAAAAAAAATTTTCAACTTTTAGGCCAGTTTTTGAGCGATCAACACATTTGTAAACAAAAATTAATTCTCGGTTTTAAAACTCTTGCGAAAATGATATATATCTTTCATTAGTTATTTTTGGAAAATTATCAAATTTAAAGTTAAATTAATCTGATTTGTAACAAATATTACTTGTTTATGGCATGGAATTTAAAATAAAAGTATTTCTTAATCTCCAAGGTCTGACTCGTTGACCTTTTAAGTAGGCGATGAGAGCACCTATCAATCAAAATGGACGTCTGGTGATCAAAAGTTGACATAACCGCGTTTAGAATTTCGTAAGGGAAACTACCCTTAAAACATGTGGCCTGTTAATGATAGGTCCCTTATAAGTTTCCATAGTAAAAGAAAATGTGCAGTTTAACATAATAAAAAATATAAATTATTTTAAAAATCTTAATTCTAAATGATTTGTATTAAGCTCATGAAATTTCGATTTGTAAATAAAGTTTGTTTTTGATGAATTAATAACTGAAGCAATTTAAAAAGATGTTTGAAATTTTAATTAACAAAGAAAAAAATGAAAACGATTCTCATAAAAATTAATTATTCATTGAATTTTTTTCTTCTTCAGAATATGATATCCTAAAATTATAATATTATAAAATTAATTAAAAAACTTTATCTACATTAACAATATAGCAGTTTTAATGCATTTTAATTTTACTATTCGGAGCAGATTTTCGGAAAAATGCTCTTGCAATTAAAAAAACTACATGATTTACATTCCCCAATGAGTCCTGCATTTAACTAGTAAATAAAATATTGGTATAGATAATGTATTTTTAGAAGTTTTATGCAATTAATTAAAGTAGGGGTAACAGATGTAAAAAAATATTTTTTCAAGATTTTCTAAAAATAATAATTGCATAAATAATTTCATTCATTTGGGAATAAGTTCTGAAACTTTCATTAAACTCAGACATTAGTTGATTTTGAAAAATTTTCAAATTAATGTGTTTTTCAATGCCTAAAACGACTTGCGTAATATTACGTTTTGCTTAATAGTCACATTACGTAAACACAGCGTGAATAGCAGACGGAAAACAAAAAATAAATTTTAATTGAAATTTCGAATGTTATAGAAAGGATTAAAAATGTCAAAAACTAATGATAAAAAAATTTGATCTTGCCTCTTAACAATAGCAACAACATTTTAATGACAGAACTTTGTTTTTATTTTATTAAGTTTTCACTTAATAAAATAAAACTCTTTTAACTCTTTTAACATCATGCGATGCTGTTTTTTTGGCTATTGAGTGGAGGTACCTAATTTTAATTGAAAGCTAAATGATTAAATTTAGTATTTCCAATAAACAAAATATTTTGGCGTATTTCAAGCAGAAATTATATTGATAGGAATCTAATATCTTGAGATTTTGTTTAACTTTTTAAATTTTTCGGCCATTTTTGAGCGATCGATACATTTAAAAAAACATGTTAGTTTTTGGTTTAAAAAATCTAGCAAAAATAAAATATACATCTGTGACACGTTATTTTTTAAAAAATGAATGACTTTAAGGTTAAATTAATCTGATTTACACAACTATTACTTATTTATAGCATGGAATTTAGAATAAAACAATTTCTTAAACACAGTGTGCTGATCTTTTTGACCTTTTCTTTGTATATTTGGCATGTGATGACAGCCAGACAAATACGTGATGAGGGAAGTGTATGTCGACCGGAATTGATAGAAATAGAAATTACCATACCAAAAATTTCAAATACACAAGAAAAAAGTTAAAAATTATTTTAAAAATACGAAGGCATGACTATTTGTAATAAACTGTTCAATTTTCGATTAGCATATGTTGTCTTGATCTAATAATTTAATAACTTAATGCCAACAAATCTTCGAAGTATTTTAAAAATATTTTTGAAACTTTATAAATTATTATAATGAAAAAAATGAAAACAATTCTTTTAAAGTTTCATTATTAACTGAAATTTATTTTTCTTTAGACTATAATGTCCTTAATATATATTATTTATTAAAGCAATTAAAAGTTTATCAAATTAAATAATGACATTGTTTTATTGCATTTTTTATTTTACTATTGGGAGCAGATTTTCGGAAAGAAGGGTAAAATGTTTGAAAAATAATAGATGATTTACATTCCCCAATGAGTCCTGCGTCTAACTAATAAAGCCAATTTTCCCAATAAAATTTAATTTTTCTTAAAATTTCATGAATTTACGTGGAGGCGGGGATTAACAGATGGAAAATTTTTAGCACAATTTAAAAAAAAAATAATTTCAAAAAGAATTTCATTCATTTGGAAATAAGTCCTGAAAGTTTAATTGAAATCCGACAATTATTTGATTTTTTTCAAGAATTTCCAAATTAATGTCTTTTTCACCGAAAAAGTTATGAATATTACAGTATCCATTTAAAACTCTTGTAGCGATTTGGTTACCCGCAAACGAAAAGCAAAACAGAATTTTTATCAAAATTTCGAGCGTGCTAGAAAGAATTAAAAAAAATTAAAAAATAGTAAAAAATACTTTGATCTTTTCTCTTAATAATAACAAACATTGCGATGGAAAAATCTTCGCTTTTTTAAGTTTCAGGCCTTTTTCTTCATACTATGCTTTTTTTCAGTGATTTAGTGGAGGTACCTACTATAGTATAACTGAAAGAAAGATCTACTCCTACAAAGAAAACAATTTAAAATTTCACGTTACCTTAAAGGATCGTTCTAAATATGAAAGAAAGGTTAATAAAAATGCTAGCAATTGATTTTTCATTTGTTTCTTAAAACACGTTTTAAATTTCTTTAAAATAAAGTTAAGAAAAGAAAAATACACTTACAACTATGCTGAATTCAAATTTCTTTTGGCTTTTCAGTTTTTAGTCTGAAAGAAGTTGACTCTACGTGACGAGAATGAAAACGTAACTGTTTCAATAATAAACCAAAAATCTTTTTTTAAGTCATCTTTGATTTTATGGCGTTTTATTTCCGCATCCACTCTTTATATATTTTGAACTTTCTTTTCCCTATCAGTTCAGAGACATGAAAAATCAAAATGAAAGAACTGACGCCAAAGTCTTGGACTTCTCACATAGTTGTGAAAAAAAGTAGGCGCTCACAAAAACTAAGGGGAAGTGGGTAACTCGTGGTATACTTAATGACCAGTCAAAATTGATCACCATGTGTAAATGAAGTCTATTCCCGCCGCCAGATTGCGCTTTTTAAAGACATTTTTTAAAACATGCTGGCGTCCTTTGAACCCTATCTAAAATTTTCTTCACAGGTTTATAAACATTTTAAACATAAAATTAAAAAAATTATTTTATTCATCTTTAATATCTAATTTTAGGTGTAATTGCTAAATAAAAACAAAAATAATATACTTCATCGGAAGTTCCTCCCCCTACCCTGGAGTGACATCACCTCAATGCTCTCCGCACTATTTGCGCGCCATTGCTCCTTGTGATACTAAAGATGATTTGAAGGCAAGGCTTATAGCAGCATTCAGCAATTCAGCAATGTGACACGATAACTAGGCGTATATTAAGGTAAAATATGTATTTTATTATAATAGATTAAGAAGAGAAAATGGTTAAGAATAGAAAAATAGTTTAAAAACATGTGTTTCGTTTAACAAAAGTACTAAGTGAAAAAGAAAAGGAAAAAATAAATAAACGCTTTTTCTTTTATAAGTAAATTTAAAATATTTGACTAAGTGATTTGATGTGATAGGTGACCAGGTCAAAAACTGTCTTTACTGTATCTTGACCACACATAAGAAAATAAAGAAAAGATAATAAAATTTTCCCTTTCTCCAGGCAATAAACAAAACGCCTGGTCACGGGTAAAGTGTCAAGGCTATAAAAACCCCCGACGGCCTTCACACGAAGCTTTATTAAGATAAAAAGATAAAAGAAATCCTGGAAAATACGTCGTTGGAGGTTAAGTGCAGACGAGAGGTCTGCGGGATGTTTACACATCAAAGGAAGCAAAATTTAAGTACCTTGAAATTTTGGACTTACAGTCACCAATGCTTAGTTTTTGTATTAAGCCGATCGGCTAGTGGATTCCGATTATTTCAATATAAATACAAGTGATTTTTCCGAGCCAGTCAGTTTAGTTCAGCCGGGAGTTCAGTTCAGCCGGGCGTGTGCTTGAAGTAGCTACGTATGTCAGGCACACTGAAGAAGGGAAACTCCGTTCGTCTGAGTCGGTCGGTTCGGCATTTGATCTCCATTAATTAGAGTTAGAGCTGAGTGTCACATCGCCTGCTCCAACTGCAAGACTAACTCTGAACGAAATAAAGCATCGATTTAACTCATCCAAGTTGTGGAAGTTCGTTCCTTATAGTTTATCTTGTACCCCCAGCTTGAGACTTCGACTTTTTCAACCAACCCCCGGCAACATCACAGCGTGGAGAACGGCCACCGGAGAAATTGTTCGGACCCCCACTGGGGTGTTACAGCAACTTAATCACGGAGACCGCCTAGAAGAGATGCAGGAGATCCCGAAGTCGTTTAGAGGCAGCGATTTGATTGAATAAATTTACTCTTGTATTTTAAGATATTTTTGTGCAGTTTTGGTAAATATATCTGTTTAAATTTGATGTCAGTGCTTTTTTCATTTTTGCATAATTTGAACGGCAATTTATCCATCGTGCCCTCTATATACTGCCCGGACTAGGGTTTGAACTCACAACTACTATGTCGCCAAATTCACAAACCAATGCTGGACGTCGGAAAGCACAGCGACTGAAATGTGATAACAACAACAAAAATGAGGAAAATTGTTCGAATATAAATAGTGTAAATAATGATAACTCCTCAACCCAAAAATTCAGACAGAAAAATTGATTAATAATTTTGGAGTAAATTAATTTTTCATCCAGAACAAGATTACCGAGAAGCACATATGGAGACTATTATCCAATATTATTAACAGTGGTTAATCCAGCTAAGTGTTCTTTTTTTATTGGCTCTAAACAACCTACACATCCCAGAATTTGTTTTTATTGATTAAGATTTTCAGCGTTGAATTTGATTGGTCTGAAAAGTCGTTTGCTGCACTTTTTCGTGTCCAGGGAAACTGCGACCGGATATTGATGATAAAAGGTAAGGCGCGTTCATTGATCTGTTTCATTTATCGATCCAGTTCATTTATTTCTTGTGGAAAATGAATGCATACAATAACTTGCAAATGCAATGTATCACGGCGCGGAACCTGCTTGAAAAACAACTAAGCTTTTGATGGGACTCAAAGAAAGAACGACAGACCAGACAGGAAATGAGAATTATCCTGTCGCTAGAAAGCTCCAATCGATTTACCAGTAGATCAAGAAGAAGCGTAAATATATTTTGAGCTAATGGTAACAGCTTAGTATTGAGCGTTCAACTCGTCGTAACCAATGAAAGCATAACTTTAAAAGACATTTTCAATGAAAATTTCCTTTGACGTCATTAGACTTATTAAACAGTGTTTTTTATATCATTATTTCTCTTTTAGATTTTTAAAAAATCAGTACCACACAATGCAAGGCAGTAGAGCCACTAAGATGCAAGGAGGGTTACAGGGTGTCGAAGAATTAGGAGCGGAAACATTAATACTGAACGGAAAGAAAAAAGAGTAATCACGGGGGTGGGGTGACAGACAGTAGATAACAAATAACTTTGTATTCGTTGTTGCAGATTAAAGTTGCTTGGAAAGCATTGAGCAGGAAGGGAGTTCCACAAGCGAGAAGTGTGAGAAAAGAAACTGTTAGAATAGAATTTACGGTTACATTTAGCTAACCTAACTGTAAATTGATGAGATCTCTACGCCAGTCTCGTACTGCGCGTAGTTAAAAAAATCTAGGTACCATACTGGAGAGCTCATCCGCACAATTACCATGAAAGTATTTATAAAAAAGACACAGAGAAGCAACCTTAAGGCGGTCGGAAAATGGCTTAAGCCGAGTCAACAGATCAGGACTAATAATATTGCTGATTCTAGCAAAGGAAAATATTGGGTGTACAGAACCATATGTGACAGTATTATTCTAAACTTGGACAAATAATAGACGTATAGATTGGCGATATAAGGAAAAAATTGTGTACTAAACATGCAACTTTAACATGTGGGATTACTTTTCGAGTAACCAAGTATTTAATTCTAAATGTCTAATCTTGTGCACTTGTGACGTGTATATGTGTAATAGTGAAAGAGATATGACTGACTGGGCAGAAAATTATCCAGCAGTAGGTTGCCATTGCTTTCTGCGGTAGACTAGTTTGCCAGCCAAGGCTATAGAACCCAATCTTTCTTATTATTTAACCCATAACTGGAAGGAAGAGACGAATTAATACCTTTTCCAAGGTATTTGTGCGTAAGTGAATGCAAAGAATTCAACTGGAATTCGAACTCGGCACCCCGATTTGTCATTCCGAGTCGATATCCACTGCACCACAACGCACATCCAATAGTGGAAAAAATATTCAAAGCAAGGCGAGAATGCCGCCAAAACGTAAGAAATTACTGAAAGTTAAAGAAATCGAAAAAACATTATTGAGGAGAAAGACAATTTAAAGATTTACGTTGTATATAAATGTTTGAGAATTCTAGAGGTAATAAGAGCAAGAGAAGGAATTATTAGACTAAGATTCATGATTACATTTAGCTGAGTTCGAATTCCAGTTGAATTCGTTGCATTTACTTACACGCAAATACCCTTGGGCAAGGTATTAATCCGTCTCTTCCCTTCAGCTATGGGTCAAACAACAGGACAGATTGGGTTCTATAGCCTTGGTTGGCAGCCGGTCTATCTCAGAAAGAACCTACTGCGGGAAAATCTTCTGCCCAGTCAGTCATGTCTCTTTCGAAAGATGATCGCCCAAACATATATCACGTATGGCGCTTAGCTGATATCATATTAAATGCAAGATGATCAGGAGAAGGTGATTTTCCTGCGAATGGATGGTGGAACGGCGAGTGGGAGAGATGACAGTGAGGCAAGAGTTGCTATGAGCTACTTGAGATGGGAGGTGGGAGGTAGGTGTGAGTCCTGATCACATATTTCCTGAAGGAACACGGCATATAGAAGAAGAAAAAGAAGAAGAAGAAGATATTTGGTAAATTATCCGGTGACTTACATCATAGCAATAGGAATATCCTCATGTTCACAGGGATAAAAACATCCACAGAAATGACACTAAAAGCATGTCAAATTGTAAATGAAATTCATACAATCTCATTTATTTTGTTTACTGGTATGTGTGTGTGTGTGTGTGTGTGTGTTTGTGTTTTAGTTACATGTGTTTTAAGGTTGCATGTGATGAAAGGAAGAAAATAACTTCATTTTATCCTCCAACGGTTAGTGGCGAAGAGAATGAATTTAGCATTTTTGTCACTAAGTCCGTTTTCAGGAAGGAAAAGTTTCTGTTGCATTTTGGGAATTTTTTCTGTTATTTGGATTTTATTTAATTTATTTAAAACAAAATTTGAAAGTTGTTTTATTTTATTTACGATAGTCATTATTATTTTATATTTTTATTTCTATTTATCAAGAATAATGATTTTCCTGTATCACGTCTCCACCAAATTAGCAGAGCTAATCGGTCGTGATGGATGTCTCTATAAAGTAGAAATAGTCATTGTTTTTGGAGAAATGAACTCCTCTCCGAACATGTAGTTGTGGTTTTTGATAATGGCTGTTTTTGTTGTTTTGAGTGTTCAGCAGGTTGTTCACGAGTTAACCTTACAAGATGTTTCTTGGCGTAATTCTGTAGTAGTGTCACAGGTTTTATTCTCTCAGTAGAGACTATAAGGTGCTTTCATGAGGAATTTTCTATTATAAAGTATTTTTATTGTCTGGTAATTACTTTATAGAGTCCCAAGTAGAGAACTTTAAGAAATTTCCTGACTTTGTCTGTTCTTAACCAGATATGGGTTGAAGCACGCAAGTTTTGTGGTTTGAATGATTGATTAGCTGAGTGTAACCGTCCTTCAGAAAAGAAGGACAGGTTCAGCATAACCATCTCTTTTGAAAATTACTAAATATTTTCTTTGATAACAGTGGAACTGTTATGTTCTAACAGTGTGCTTTTTTTTTTGGACGGGACAAACACCGAAGTTTGTTGCTGTACGTTGGAGGATTTCCTTTTACGGCATTGAGTTATTAGCGAGGTGGACAATAGTTGCAGTTTTTGTGTTAGTCGCATCGTATGGTTGCGGTTGTTTTTTTTATTGTACTTCGGGAATTCGAAAGCAATGTTTTTTGTTTTATTTTCTGTCATTATCACCAAAATTGTGGTTGGTTTCTTTTGCATATTTGTTTTTCTAAATGGTGTGTTAAATAGGATGTTTTTGTTTTATGTCGATGGTCACCAACTGTTATGAATAAGGTGAATTTAGTTGGAATTGCTGAAAAAAAGGAATACAAAAGACACAAGACAGAGATAAAGAAACAAGTATTAATTGAAATTGTTATGGCAATAACAAAGAAGAAAAGTCCTTGCAAAACTAGTTGTGTTTGCGGCTTTAGAAGTCCAACTATGAAATGTTCTTTAACGTCCAAATAAATTAGACGGCTCAAAGTAGCCTCAAATAAGGAGAGGAAATTTCCTACCTGTTGTTCCTTGCTAGAACATTTGAAAAAAGAGGAAGATAGAAGGATTTTTGCATTGAGCCCGCCAAAATTGGGTGTCCACTGATTGGTCAAGGAAAATCATCTTAGCCAATCAAACAGGCCCATTTAGATTAGGGGTGGGTGAGAAGAGAAATTATGTAGGAGAAGTAGTAGTAAACCCTTTTTTAAAAATATGAATTGTTCTTTGTTTTATATACGCCAGGTTCATCAAATGATACCACATCGCCACATCATAGCAGCAGGAATAGCCTCGTGTTTACATGGATAAAAAAATTTCCCACAGAAATGACACTAAAATCGTGTTAAATTTTAAGTTAAAATCATAGTCTTATTTATTTTGTGTACTGGTGTATGTGTATTTTTGTTACATGTGTTTTAAGCTTGCATATGATAAAAGGAAGAAAGTCACTTCGTTTTATAACAAGCAATACCTTGAGGAGAGCAAATGGACATCCTGATCATCGAACAGTCAGTAGCGAAGAGAATGTGTTCATTTTTGGCGACGTTTCTGTTGCATTTTGGGAAACTTTTATTATTTTGGTTTTATTTAATTTATTTTGAGCAAAGTTTTAATGTTGTTTTATTTTATTTTATTCATAATAATAATCATTATTATTATTCTATATTTTTATTTATGAATAATAATGTCTCCAAAAGATACAATTACGGATAGCGTGCAGCTAATAGGTGATGGCAGTTAAAGATAACGTCTGCCATTTTCATTTTATGAATGTGCACACACACACACACACACACACACACACACACACACACACACACACACACACACACACACACACACACACATTGTCTATTTATATCATACTCTTTATAAATTAAAAAAAAATAGTACCCTAACATTGTAAGACTTAACTTCCACGAACATAAATTCAAGTGTCTTAAGCGGTCAGTTTTTAATATGCAACTGATGATTGCGTAATGTATGAAACTCCCGGCTAGGATAATCTGTATATTTATTCGTATATATATACAAATCAGGTATATTCTAACTACCAAATATAATTAAAAAAAAAAAAAGTAATCCCAGTATAATATATAGCTACGCGAACAACTAGATATGGTTATTAAAATTTAAATTACGTAACGGCCAGTTTATACTTAAAAGCTGAAGATTGCGTTCGTTGTGCATTAAACTTCGAGTCGTGCCACTGATGAGGGATTATATATATATATATATATATGTGTGTGTGTGTGTGTGTGTGTGTGTGTGTGTGTGTGCGTATGTGTGTAAATTCAGATAATATTTAGGACGAATAGGTATTTTAACATGTCAGTTTAAGACATGCATTGTTAACCCGTTCAGTCAAAGAACAGAGAAAAATTCTTATGCCGGAAGCAGGGATTAGTAAAGGTAGGGTATATTGGACATTATAGGGTTAAGCCGAGGGGTATCATAGTGAGAAATTCCCTTTTGGTATTGGGAGGTATGTGGCTTGACCTTTGGGTTAGTAGTGGTAGGTAGGAGGGAAAAGGTTACTGATTTACCAAATTTTAAAATCTAATTTATGTTAAAGTCCATAAAAAACGAACTATATCTCGCACTGTTTCTCTCTCGTAACTCTAATGCAGTCATGTAATTAACTGCTGAATATCATTCGGCGTAGGACAACAAATTTCGGTCTATTTTCGGTTGATTTTCTTCCTTTACTGTAATTTCCGGCGATTTACTTCCTGTAATGAAAGTAATACACTATTGTATTTCTACGCTTATTACTTTCATTACAGGAAGTAAATCGCCGGAAGTTTCAGTAAAGGAAGAAAATCGACCGAAAATAGACCGAAATTTGTTGTCCAACGCAGTACGTCATTTTGCAGTTAATTAAATGACTTCGTGAGAGTTACGGGAGAGAAAAAGTGCGAGATATAGTTCGTTTTTTTTTATGGACTTTCAAATAAAAAAAAGGTAGGTTTCTTTAATAACTAATTGTTGATTTGAGTTCAGCAAATACATTTGCATAGAAAAACTGCTATTTTGGATAAATTTGAAGTGGGAAAAACCTTCGGGACCTAAAACGAAAATTTACCGATATGATATTTCAGAATGAATTCTTATTTTTCAGTCAACTTTCGTTTGAGATGAAACTGCAGTTATTTAAACTGATTTACTTCCTTTCAAATGTTTCAAGTTCCGTAGGTTAAAATTTATTCCAAAATGAATATTCAACTTGACGCTGTTAATTTGACACTTAGATTTTTTTGCCAGCAGTTGATCAATATTTTTTGCTGCCGCTTCAATCAGTCGTCTGTGTTACACATGATCAACTTATCTGTTGTTGCTATCATTTCAGCTCGTTCGTGCGTAACAGGAATGGATGGTTGACCATGCCGAAACAAATATTCATTTAGTGATATATTTGCTTTTTCAGAGGTTGACTGATTTGCATATCAGTAGAGGGGGGGGTTAATATAAAAGATCTACAGGAAGTAATAGCAGCTGTTGTAATCTACACTTTTCCCTCTCAAATTAATCTTCCGAACACGCAAGTTAATCTTCCACCCAGTCAAATTAATCTTCCGATCACGCAAGTTAATCTTCCACCCAGTCAAATTAATAAAAAAATACGATAATTCTAAATTTATTATAAAAACAATAAGAAATTTACATATTATGGGATAGTTACTCATCAACTGAGAGATCCTCACTTGCGAGGCAGCCCTGGTAGTAACAATTCACAGTTGCTATACTACGCTAGCCCCTCTGGCTAGCGTAGTATAGCAACTCCTTCAAGATTGGTAGCACCCCCAGTGTACTGTTATTATAATCACAATAATATAATACGTTGCTAATACAAAGTAAAATAAAAAAATACAAAGTAATATAAATAAAAAATTCAAAATCAATAAAGTTATAAATAAATAAAGTTTATATAATCATGCGACTGGTTAGAAGATTAATTTGACTGCGTTTAAGATTAATTTGAGTGGTCAGAAGATTAATTTGAATGGGCGAAAATTAATTTGAGTGGGCGAAAAATTAATTTGAGTGGGCGAAAAATTAAGTTTAATTTAACAGACAAAAGGCATAGATCACAACGAGAGCGGGTGTTTTGTCATGCCGAAAAACATTTACAATATTTTATTCTGCTGATATCGACCGGGATGTGCGTTGTGTTGCAGTGGATATCGGCTAGGAACGAGAAATCGAGAAGCCGAGTTCGAATTCCAGTTGAATTCTTTGCATTCACTTTCGCGCAAATATCCTTGGGAAAGGTATTAATCCGTTTCTTCCCTCTAGTTATGGGTTAAATAACAGGATAGGTTGGGTTCTATAGATTTGGCTGGCAACCAGTCTACCGCAGAAAGTAATGGCAACCTACTGCTGGATAATCATCTGCCCAGTCAGTCATGTCTCTTTCGAGACATGATCGCCCAATCGTGTATCACGTATGGCACTTAACTGATTGAATGATATCGACTAAAAAGCAAGTAAAACTAATGCTTGACTGAGTTATGAAGGTTATAGAATGTCAAAAATACCTTTTTTTTTTATAAGCGTTTCACCCCGAGCAAGGCATGTCACTGCCACTACTGTGCAGGGGGCTACGTAGAGAGGAGAAAGGATGATTAAATATAGGAAATGTCAGAGGGTGGGTGATAGGCGGGTAAGGATACTGAGAATGAGGGTTGGGTAGATGAGAGTGTTCTGAGACTAGTTGGGAGTTAGTGTGATAGGAGGTGTCTATTGACCCTACATTTAAACACCTGGAGATTGTAACTGTCCGGAAAGCAGACTTGTGGAAGGGAGTTCCACAGGCGGCAAGCGCGAGAAAAGAAGCTGTTGGAGTAGAACTTACGGTTACATCTTATTTGTTTAACTGTAAAAGGGTGGGACCTAGTTGCTAATCTAGTATCTCGTGTAAATTCGTGCTTAGGCGGCACCAGTGATCTAAGCTCATCGGAGCAGAAGCCATGAAAGTACTTGTAGAAGAGGCACAGGGAAGCCACATCACGCCGGTGAGAGAGCGGCTGCAGCCGGTCTGCCAAGTCAGTATCAAGCACGTTACAGATCCTCCTTTGTATTTTGTCAAGAAGCCCAAGGAGAGCAGCAGGGGCACCCGACCAGATATGGCAGCAATATTCAATACACGGGCGGATGGTAGATTTGTATATGTGCAGAATAGATTCAGGTGGGAAAAATTTCCGGGCCCTGCACAGGGAGCCGACTTTCATAGCAGCAGATTTGGCAATGGATTCAATATAGTCATTCCATTTGAGGTCCGCTGAGAGTGTAAGGCCAAGGAGGCGTAGTATTTTACTCTTTGGGAGGCTAGCCTGTCCCATGCTCATGGGAGGTAGATGCGATTGTCTATGGTGGTTAGTTGACTCCCTGGAAATAGGATACTGAGTTAATAAAACATATGTTTTTATTTGTCTATATTTTTGAGATGAGGTATTGTGATTATTTACATTATTTACATTGTTCGGACTGTTGTCCTCATCTTTGTTGTCATATTCACGACATTTCGGCCATTGTACGTTCCGAACTTCTACATTGTTCGGACTGCTGTCACCATATTTGTTGTCATATTCGCGAAATATCGGCCGTTGTACACTCTGACTTGACAAAAAACTTAAAGAGTGGTGTTAAATGGAGATATAGTCGGAGGTCCGTTATTTTAGAGTAGTTGTGTGTTGTAAATTAACGGAATTTGGGCTCGTTGTAGATAGCCCACTATAAGTCATAAAAAGATTATAAATCAAGAAAAAATTGAGTTTAGAAATAACATTTTATATATACACATATCAATTAAGTTTTTATTTACAATTAAAGTAATCCTTTAAGTATTGGTCCATGGCAACAAAATGCTGAAAAGAGAATTAGTAAGCTGCTTGACGTCGGTCAAGGGAGATACTAATTATATTCGTCTCTCTCGAGTCTGTGTGTGTGTGTGTGTCTGTGTCTGTCTGGCGATGCTTTCTGTATCGGCTTTTTATTTCGTCTTTTTGGATCGCAGCAGATCATTTGGGAATTCACATCCGTATTTGATTCTGGGCTTCCCATTGGCTGATAAATAAAATTGGCGTAGGCTCGCGAACTGGAATTTGATATTTAATTAATTTTTAGTTTTCAACCGGAACATCTGCGTGGAGCCGGGGTGCGCATCGACGAGTTTTGGTCATTTTCTTTCTGGTCGTGAGAGTGCAAACATCCGGTCCATCGCTTTGTTTCGTATCACCACAGAGATAACATACATCTGCAAGTGACATGACTCATGGAACGAGAACAATTTACCCTAGTAAACGAAATAAAGGGTTCAGTTCAAAATTCCAATCGCCTGAAGAAGATCGGAGCGTACAACGGCTGAAATGTCGTGAATAGTACAGCATAGATGACGACAACAGTGCGAACAATGTAAATAATGTAAATGGTTCTAAATTTTTTTCATTTATTTTTAACTAAACCTTTATGTTGTTCTTTGGAGAATCTAACATGTATTCCACCAAACAAATCACCGTAAACTTGTTTTAAAAATAAAAATGAATTGTCTGATTAATAACAAATTTGCATAATAAATTGTGACATAGTGGAATGAAATTATGTGATGAAAAGAAAATGAATTCTAACTTTAGTAACCTCAGTGTATGATTTTTCTTCGAGAATTTCATCTTTTCATTTTTCGTTGGCATATCTGAATTGTCAACACCACCATTGTTGTGCGCTGGAACCATTGTTACGGTAATCTGAAGAATCGTTGACCTTGAGAAAATTTGAAACTGCTGAAAGCCAAAACGCAAATAATGAAACCATATAGATGTGGCTGCAAAATCAGGTATACAGCAAATTCAACGGATCTTACTCAAATGTATTTTTTCTGGCTATTTGTAAAGGATATACAGTAGCGGCCATAATATAAGGAACGGAAACAACAGAGACATAAATATGTGTATTACATAAAAAGCTATGCATGATTAGCAATGAAATTTTTACCTAATAAAGATTAGAGTGTAATGCATAAGTACTATACAAAGTTACAAAAATTTACATAATAGTTTTTTTTAAAAATAAAGATTAAATGGAACAAAGGAAATAAGCCACTGGACAAAAGTTAAGGAACCATCTTCTTAATACTTGATTGTGAACAAAATATTAACAAAATTTAATATTTGATAAACATCCCCTTATTTTCAATGACTTCTCTGCATCGTCGACCACATGTTCTAATTAATTTCTTGCAAAAATCTGCAGTAATTCCCTCCCATTCGTCTTTCAATAACTCCCATACGTGATCCTGGGTTTTCGGGTTTCTTTTTCTGAGCCTTTTCTCCAAAATATTTTGGCCAAATATTTTCTATTGGATTCAAGTCGGGGCTTTGAGCTGGCCACTTCATTAAGGCGGTTCCTTCTTCAAATAAAGCCATAACTTTCTGAGCCTTGTGGCAAGGTGCATTGTCATGCATGAAAATAGGAGATTCATAAAGATTATGGTGTAATCTTGGTACCACATGCCGCTGAAGAAGCCTTTTGTAAATCTCAGCATTGATATTGCCATGTACGCAGATGATAGGGCTAACTCAGATGAAATCATTCCCCACACCATCACATTGCCGTCACCAAACAACAGTTTTCTTGACAGATTGAGAAGACAGTCTTTCACCTGTTCTACGGTGTACTTAAGTTTTGCCCTCAGAATCAGATATAGTAAACTTGGATTCGTCATTGAAATGAACTGTATACTATTGTGCGTCAGTCCAAATAACATGTTCTCACGCATACTCCAAGCGTGCTCTTTGATTTCGCTTTGAAATGAGAGGCTTCGAAGCTGGAATACGGGCATTCAATCCTGCATTTTTTAACCTGCGAGCAACCGTTTTCCTTGAGATCTTATTATCAGTGTCTTCATTAAATTTACGAGCAATTGATGTAGCATTTTCAAAACGGTTTTTTGTAGATATTCTAACAATTCTTCGATCTTCTGTTTTCGATGTCTTTGAGGTCTGCCGTTTTGCATCTAACATTTTATCGGTTTTATACCTGCTAATTACACGCTGAACGACACTTTTAGACCTATGAACAATATCAGAAATTTCTGAAATTGACTTTTCTCTTGATAGCGATAATGAGTTTTTTTTTCTTCAAAAAAGAGTTTTGTTTGTAGAATTTGCCATATTGCTTAAAAATAAAGTCCTAATGATAAATGAAATTTTACTTATTGTTGAAAAGCTCCATTGACTTTTATAACAATGTAAATTAAAAGTTTATGCAAATCATTAACATCGTTTCTTAACTTTTGTCCAGTAGCTTATTTCCTTTGTTCCATTTAATCTTTATTTAAAAAAAACTATCATGTAAATTTTTGTAATTTTGTATGATATTTATGCATTACACCCAAATCTTTATTCAGTAAAAAGTTCATTGCTAATCATGCATTACTTTTAAGTTATATATATATTTATGTCTTTGTTGTTTCCGTTCCTTATATTATAGCCGCTATTGTATATTTAATTTTTCATTACTGTATACCTACTTTTGCACACGTCCCTGCATATAGACGTATTCATTGGACTCTAGAGTCACCTTTGAGTTCATTCAATATATATCATTATTGAACTCACCAGATAAGGCATCTACGGAGTTAATATTAAACACACACACACACACACACACACACACACACACACACACACACACACACACGCACACACACACACGTATATATAGAGGATTAATGCAGAGAAGTTTGTTGCTTAACTGAGCTCAGTGAAGTGACAAACTTCTTTCCATTAATTCTATTAAAGCGCTTTCTCTACTCCAATACCCAGCATTTTACGACAAAAAAAAACAAAAAACTGCTTGACAAAATATCTTTATTCAGTAATTTTCTGAAAAAAACAACCAGGCTCTTGACAAAAATGCCGAAGCCTGAACCGTTGCCTTGGATATCTCCAAAGCGTTCGTCAGAGTCTGGCACGCTGGCCTTTTATGCAAACTGCGGAGCTACGGTATAACTGGACATTTGTTTGATCTCATCCAGTCATTCCTCTCTAACCGCACATTGAAGGTAGTATTAAATGGGCATGCCTCCCAAAACTACCATACGAACGCGGTCGTCCCTCAAGGTTCTATCCTAGGTCCCACGCTCTTTCTGATCTACATTAATGATCTCCCCGATGCCATTAGATCCCAAGTAGGCATATACGCCGATGACACCACAATCTACTCTCGCCTCGATCAAAAACCCGGTGTGGGCGGCAAAGCGAACCTCGCGCCGAGCTTGAAAAGGTCCTCCAATCCGTAGTGGACTGGGGTAGGAAATGGCTCGTAAATTTCGATGCCTCTAAAACGAAGCTGCTATAAACTCACCATCACAGACAATCGCATCTACCTCCCATTAGCATGGAACAGGCTTGCCTCCCAGAGAGTAAAATACTACGCCTCCTTGGCCTTACACTCTCGGCGGTCCTCAAATGGAATGACTATATCGAATCCATTGCCAAATCCGCCGCTATGAAAGTCGGTTCTCTGTGCAGGGCCCGGAAGTTTTTCCCGCCTGAATCTATCCTGCACATATATAAATGTACCATCCGCCCGTGTTTTGAGTACTGCTGCCACATCTGGTCGGGTGCCCCAGCTACTCTCTTTGGGCTTCTTGACAAAATACAACTCAGTATACATATATATTTATGCTTAATATGAAAAATTATATTCATAATTTTTTTACACACACACACACACACATGTATATATATATATATCATATATATATATATATATATATATATATATATATATATATATATAAATCAGGCTCATTCTAAATGCCAAATATAGTTTCTTAAAATTAAAACACTCTGTAATACCAGTATAATATATTTTAATTTAAATAAACTTAAATTTAAATAAACAGATATGTTTATTTAAATTTAAATTACGTAACACTCAGTCTATACTCAGTCTATACCCAGTCTATACTCAGAAGCTGAAGATTTCGTTGTGCATTAAACTTCGAGATGTTCTACCGATGAGGAATATATATATATATATATATATATATATATATGGCATATTTTCATTCAAACATGTTTCATTGAATATTATAGACATATTGTATCTCCTTGTTTTTATATTGGTCTTTTACAGTTGCCAAATCAGTTTCTTGATGTTACAATGGCATTCATCAAGGAAGGCGCCAAGATATCTTCATTCAAACATGTTTCATTGAATATTATAGACATATTGTGTCTCCTTATTTTTATACCTATCTTTTCTAGTCTAATCAATTTCCTGATGTTAAGATGGCATTCATCGACGAAGGCGCCGTATGCAAACATAAAGAAAACTAATACATAGCGTCTGGAAGAGACAGCTGAGTTTTCTGGGTAACGTAATGAGGAAGAAGTATTTGGAAAATTTAATACCCACAGGACTGATTACGACAAAGAGAGAGGGGAAACTATCACGGAACATACTTGATGGGCTTGAGCAAATGGATGAAAATAAATAACAATAAAAAATAAAACAAAACATCAGGGGCTGTGAAAACTGTGCCAACGTAAAATATTAAAGTAAAGATTTAAAATATTAAATTTTGTTTAATTAAATAAACTATGTTAAAATATTCTAACAATTGTTAAAATATTTTAAACTAACCGCAGTATTTTCCTTCTTCTTCAAATAAAGCCATAACCTTCTGAGCCTTGTGGCAAGGTGCATTTTCATGCATGAAAATAGGAGATTCATAAAGCTTATGGTGTAATCTTGGTACTACATGCCGCTGAAGAAGCCTTTTGTAAATCTCAGCATTGATATTGCCATGTACGCAGATGATAGGGCTAACTCTTAGTGCTTTTGGTTGTATTTTAAAAATGCTCACCTCAAGTTGCAAAGTGTCACAAGAAAATAAAACAGAGCAGCATATAACTTACACACTTGTGCAAAATAATTGAAACACCGATTTAGTTTCCTTTCTTCTACCATACGGTCAGTTTTAGACCCACTGAAGTGATATGGTGTAATCGATTTATAATTGACCTCAGATTAGGTCATTTGCAGTGGTGTGGATTAATATTAATTTATTTTCGGCGTGTATGATGAAATTTGACCTTGAAAGATGTTGCGTCATCCGTGATTGCATTAGATTTTTATCACGATCAGAAACTATAGATTAGTTGTTTTACGGGCATTGTTTACTATGGACGTTACTCCAAGGAAGTGTACAAAAATTGTAACGCTGCACGAACACACTGGCAAGCCATACGAAGATCTCGTGGATATTGCTGGTGTCAGCCTTTCAACTGTCAGTCGTGTTATCAAGGCGAAGAAACTAACTGGATCCATCAGTCTAAAATGTAAAAGAAAATGTGATCTGAAGAAAATAAAGTAACGTCAAGAGACAAAGTATACGATATCAAGAAAAGTGTGAAAGATCCTAGGAAGCCATTATTCGTTTTGTTTCAATTAACTTACATAAGGGTGTACTTATGTTCTATATTCCATTTTTTGTATAATTTGTCGGATTTTTTAATTCAATTCGTTATACTACTACTACTAATAATGATCATTATCATCATCATCTTAATTTTCTTCTGTTACTGATGAAATTACTCAATTCATAAGTGAGAATAAGAAATAAAGAGATCCATGGATTTCTAAATTTTGAATTATTTTTCAAATTTTTTATTCGACAACAATAAAAAAAATCTAAATGAAATCGTTTAGATTACATAACTAAAACACGTCAAAAAATTTTAAAATGAAAAATAGTTTAGAATGTAGAAATCCCATGTGTAGTCGCACCAACTTAAACAAATTCAGTCTGATGAAGTCCTAAAGGATGAAACGCGTCACATGAAAACGTTTTTTTCTCTTTGTCATAGATCATCCGCCTACGCGCGCGCGCGCACACACACACATACACATATGTGTGTGTGTGTGTGCGTGTGCGTGTGTGTGTATGTGTGTAGAAACAGAAAGAGAGAAAAAGAGAGCGTGAGAGAGAGGGGAGAGAGAGTGAGAAAGAATGAGAGAAAGAGAAAGTAGAAAAGAAGGGAAAATAGAAAGGACTAAAAATTCGTTTAACTGTATCATTGCAAACTGTCTACTGATACTAGACAAATGCTAATAATAGAACGAAAGAAAAGATTGATTTACCATCTTGGAAGGAAACCATAGAAAGTTTTCTTCAGTATAAGAATGTCTTCTACACTTGCGGCTGTTAAAAAGACGTTTGAAGTCTTCTCATCGATGGTTTATATAGAAAACCTCAGCGACAATTACAATAAATTGTGAAGATATATCTTAGTTTTGTTATTTATGGATCTAGGATAAGAGAGTCAAAATATCTCAAGATTACATACACATAGATAAAACGCATGCACACACAAAATATATAAAATATTACATGCATTCATATATATATATATATATCTTTCTCTTTTTCTCTCTCTATTAATATTAACAATGATAACAAAGAGAATAAACCAAGTTTTCGGTAAAGCGTCGACAGACAGCCTTACTAATACAAGACAAAGGAGAACCCAAGGAAAGATAAAAGAAAAGAAAAGTTATGAATAAAGAGAAATCTTTCTTTCTTACGATGACACTTCTCTTGTTCAAGAATCAGGACCCATTGGAAGTAGGGGGTTATAGATAAAGAAGTACATCTTATGTGGAAACGTGGAAACTTGAACGAGTTCAGATTATAGTGATCGGGCAAGCGTCTACTTTTGAATCAGTTTAACAAGTACATCAGTTCGTAGGAAGAAGCTGCCCGAGTGTAATTTACAACTTACCAAAGGAAGAGAATGAAGGTAGTTTGCTACAGTATTCGTGGGATAGCGGGTCTTAGCCGTAAAGATTAGGACTAGTGTAACAAAAGAATGTATTTCGTAGGAACATTTTGCGTGAGAATAGCGATAGAGGTTTGCAACGTAGTCTGCTGGAAAAGGGTTATTATGTGAATATGACCCACAAGGATGCGGAGAAGCTTTTGAACTCTATAAAGACTGGGACTCTTACCTACATATGTCAGTGGTAATCTATTTTCGGCCTGATCTGGAAAGCCGGTATAGTGAGGTACTTACTGGATAAGGAATACAAAGCGTGATTCGCTACGATGTGTATGGCATGGCGGTCATAGGCGGGTTTTAAACATCGTAAACGTTGGTGGAACTAAAAAGTGTAAATCGTCTGAATACTTTTCATGGAAATAGCGACAGAACAGCAAGAGGCTTTCGACATTTTGTCTACGAGAAAGAGGCTGTGGCGAGGAGAAATAAAAAGAGAAACATACAGACACCTATTAAAAGAAAAACCTAAAGTGCTGAATGCTTGTAAAAATAACTGTTACGCACGTAAATGAGAATAATGTTCACCACACACACACACACACACACACACACACACACACACACACACATATTTTTGATGGCATTATTGGTAAAGTGACATATACATATACATTATACATTATGCCTCTCATCTAGTTAAATGAGTAAGACCTTTGTTGAAATATTAAATTTCTAATTACAATTTTGAATTAAGAGTTGTATTTCTCGTAGAGTGGTATCCAACGACAGCTAGAAAGTCCAGTCTGCTTTACTATTTAACCAGCAAGTGGTTCTGGGCGAAAGAAGAAATAAGATTCCTACCTTTTTACGACAGTATTTGCGTGCAAGTCGATTGCCTGAAATTCGAAATCAGTTCTAGGAATTCTCTCACCGATTTAGTGAAGTCGGTCAAACTGCAAGTTTCCCACCATACTGAGATAGGTAGATATATAGATAGATAGACAGCGAGAAAGAGATAGATAGATAGATAGATAGATAGATAGATAGAGAGAGAGAGAGAGAGAGAGAGAGAGAAAGAGAGTGCATGCCAGACGGAAAAAAGTTTTCCAGTTTCAAACAGCTATTTACGAAAGTCTACATATTTGTTCATCTCTATACCCATTTTTTATAGTCATTTGCAGACGACTGCATGTTGTTTCCTCCTCTCTCTCCCCCTCTCTCTCCCTCTCTCAACTTATCAAATTACCTACCAATTATTGTCTATTATGAAATTCAATCGATTCACATTCCGCTGAACGATAGTTAATCAAACAACTATATGGCAAGTCTTCTTTCGAACAATGTCCTGAACTATTTTTCTTGGCAGTTTTCTACGAAACTAAAGACGCTTGTAAATGAATTCTCTATTGAAACAGGAAGAAAATCCCAGTGCGATGTGCACTTACTGCTTGTTAAGTTGCATCGCATGAACTGAAAATTCCATTTAAACGAAGAAAATGTTTTTCTATACGAGTTTATGGCGCTGAAAGTTGAGTCTATTGTCAGAATAAATAAATGATTATTTCGCAACAAGAGAACAGTTTTCCACGGTGCGATTTCGTTGTCTTTCTTTTTCTTGTCTTCTTTTTTTGCTAATATTGTTACCTTTGTAACTATTATTGTTGACTACTATGTATAGAAAAACCCATGGAATATCTGAACCACTTTTTGGAACACGGCTCCTGGGTATTTACCGGTAAATATTTTTCTCTTGAATAACAAGTTAGAAAAGAGTTGCTGTTCAGTTAATAATGAATCGAGAAAAAGATTTAAAATCAGTCAAATTCTGTGAGATTTTTAAAAATAGTCTTCAGAGTGAAAATTGAAAAGGAATATTAAACTCGCAATTTCATTTTTATATGATCAAATCTACAGCATGGTGATCATAAGAAATCTAAATGATGTACCAGGATTTATTATTGGAGGTCACAATCTTAACAACATAAGATATGCAGATGACACAGTTTTGATAGCCGGCATAGAAAGAAAAAGAAGGCAGCAAAGGAAAGTGAGAAGAAAGGACTAAACATCAACTGTAAGAAGACAGCATGCGAGATTATTAGCAAGAGAAATAACCCAAAGTTTAAACTATAGATAAGGAATACGAACACTAAGAAAGTAAAAATATTCAAATATTAGATTATTACAAAAATAATGACCAATCGAAGTGTTGTATTTTGAGAAGCCATTTTAACATAGTATTCATTGGTATATATTAGGTGAATTTTGGTATGCATAATAATTCATGCAGGCACTTTTATAATTTTTATTTATTTTCAAACAGAAACATTCTTGAAGCATAGAAGCTCTTAATTATGAACATTATAAAATATGATTTTCATTTACTTTTCTTGCATGAATTCAAACTTCTGCCAATATCAATAGAGCATGGGGTGTTGGATCCACAAGTGATCGGACAGTACCAAGGTGGTTCCAGAAATTCAGTACTGGTGATGAGAGCCTTGAAGATGAAGAAGGTAGAGGACGTCAACTTAGGGAAAAAGTAATGATTTATTATTTGTTTAATCATATACAAAATAGCAGAATCAGGAACTAATCAAACAAAAGATAACGTTTGACAGTGTATTTAGTTTTTTTTACTGTCAAACGTTATCTTTTGTTTGATTAGTTCCTGATTCTGCTAATGTTCTCTCTCCTTAATCCCCTTAAGATTTTGTTTTTCCTCATATATTTTTTACATTCAGCAATCCCCTTGCGTCTTAGTGGCTTTATTGCCATCTTTTTGGCGAAAAGATTATATATATATATATATATATATATATATATATATATATATAGTCATCCACAGACAGTTCTGTTTTTCTGTATCACTTCTAATCAGTAAGCATTCGATTGCTTCTAGCCAGGATTGAAACTCGACCGAATAGACATCAGTCGGCTCTATGCTATGGCCACTCGGTGGAGGAAGGCGGACTTTAGCGTGTTATATATAATGTAAATGAACGCCCATATATATATATATATATAAATATATATATATATATATATATATATATATATATAGAGAGAGAGAGAGAGAGAGGGAGAGAGAGAGTGATAGATAGTTATATATTAAGAGAAATGAGTAAAAAAGGAAATTTAAAATTTAAAAATAAATATTTTAAACTATGTGTTTTGGGTATATAATTAAAATTGATTTAAGTTAGATAAATTTGAAAAAAAAAATTTTTTTATTCTTTTTTACGGGTTTTGGTTGTAATTTGCTTTTGATTATTTTTGTGCCTCGATGGTATATTTTTTAAAATTCTTGGCTCTTGTCTCAATAGTGATATGTTTTTTGTAGATAATGTATGCTTTTGTATTTTGGGGGTTGGGTGTTGAGATATAGAATAGAATAATGGACGTAAAGGAATTTTTTGTTTCTCGTAATTCTTGAATATTTATTGCTTTGGCGCACTCTATTCCGTTATCTATTATTAAAGAGGAGCTTTGTCTTTCGAATAGAATTTCTTTTAATTCTTGGTGTCTTTTATTCCACGTTTCATAATTTAATAGAATTGCCCCGTCTTTTTGCATAATACGAAAATAATTCTCAAACTCCAGGTAGGTGCGTAGCCACACGTCTGTTCACCTCTATTTAACTTTTAAAGATAATCGAACTGTGGAACCGATAAAATTGCTCTAAATAAACATTCTTAAAATTTTCAGTTGCATTTACAACTTCTTTTATCTATCTTTTTACCTGGGATATATAAAAACTTTCTTTTTATACATACACACCATACGAGGACCGAAAATACGACCAAAGTCTCACCAAAACAACAGCATATTGAACCAAGATATTCTAAAGCAATTGTTTCGAACCATTAAAACAGCAATGTTCCAAAAACAAGAACAACACTTAAAACCAACAGAAATTAATCTACAACTAGAAATCGATTCACTTAAAAGCACCCTGACCAATATATGGACTAAAAAAAATACAGCGCGTAAACATGCCTTTTGGAATTTCCCAAAAATAACAACAAAGCAGATATATATGAAAATTGGCTAAATCCATCTCTGATAATTCACCATAAAACTGAAAATAAACCCTATTCAGAATGAACGTGAGAGACCAACAAAAACTTAGCTAAAAGATGGTTTTAGAAAAATTCAAAATGGCGATTGAGTTATTACGGTTAGGCGTCAAATCCAACGAAGAAAATTTCAAGTTATTCTACGAATAAATAGAAATACCAATTTCAAAGCAATCTGAATGTCTGGTCTATGAAAAGGTCATCAAACGTTGGGGAAACAGTTGCAAAAATGAAGAACTGAAAACTCTTTAACGATTGGAAAAATACTATCTGGTTCATCAGTTATGAAATGGAATTCAAAATACAGAGAAGCCATGAATGAGAAAAGTTAAAATTCACACATCACACGCACAACCAATAAAAACATACAGCAAAACATCAAATATATTCTCACCAAAGCTATGGTGGTAATCCCAAATTTTTAGATGATAATATGACTCTACTAAAAGAACTCAAGAGCTTCCTGCTTCAAAACTGGACTTCCTCCAAAATCATAGATCGCAACATTCACAAAGGAATAGAAACAAGACAAAAAACACCCCGAACCCGAGAACTTTCAGAACTACTATAAAAACTGTCCTATGACAGAGAAATTAGCATAAGATACAGAAATACCGCGAAAGAACAAATTGAAAAGCTCACTTTTTAGACCAAGTTGACAGAAACCACGACACATTTTATTGGTAGAAACTGACTTTGAAAAACCGAAAATATTCAACCAATCAAATATAAATCTCTCAACCCAAGAAAATTAAAACCCTCTTAAATGGACTAAAACTAAACCTAATATCACAATACTCTAAGCTCAACGAGATACAGGATGATATTTCTCGCTTCTGTAGAAAATTACGTCCAACAGAGGAATTTTTTGACAAGTAGGAAAGTGACGGGTCAATTGTATAGAACAAAAGCAATTACAAATTCACCAAATCTAGAAACAGATTTTTTGAACAAATTTTCTGATCAGACATCAACTTTTCCATACCAAAGAACTAGGACATCCTAAACCTAAATCCAACTCCAGTTGAAAAGAATAGAAACTTATTCATGAATTGCAACTCAATAATGACATCGGAATTAAAAAATCGGATAAGAAAAGTACTGACTCCATTCTGGATATTGAGAACTACAAAAATACCATAACTTTTCTCCTACAAGACACTACATATGATGATGAATAGGAAAACAAGAAACAGTAATAAAAGACGATGACTAACTTGAACACACTCATTTGTCAGCATTAAAAAGGCTTAGCAAGAAAGAATATGCCTATTTAAGACATTGTAAATGCAGATCAAGCAAGTTTTATGGACTGTCTAAAATCCACGAAAGCAAAATGATTAACAATGCATATAAAAAGTCAACTTCAGCCCGCATAAACATACAACACCCCAAGGACCTTAAATTAAAACAATTGTAGCGGACTTAAATTGGGAATTCACTGATAAATAACTTTATAAACATATTACCAAAACTAATCGTCAAACACAAGTCTTGTATAAGATGACATTGACCTTTTCAACACAGACACTATTATTGTATTTTTTGATGTAGTAAACTTCTACACTATGACCCCAAACCAATAAGAAGATTCTGGTTCGAAATATTCCATAATAAGACCACGGAAAGAATAAAAGATGGTTTTCATCCCCGACTGAGTAAAATTAATTCTACAAAACAATTTTTGATTGCAATGACAATATTTACAAGCAAATATCGGGGACTGAGATCGGTACATATATTACTCTGACTTACGCTAATTTAGTACATGTAGTACATAGTGTATTACTCCGACTTACGCAAATTTAGTACATTTAGTCCATAGTATATTACTCCGACTTACGCTAATTTAGTACATTTAGTCCATAGTATATTACTCCGACTTACGCTAATTTAGTACATTTAGTCCATAGTATATTACTCCGATTTACGCTAATTTAGTACATTTAGTCCATAGTATATTACTCCGACTTACGCTAATTTAGTACATTTAGTCCATAGTATATTACTCCGACTTACACTAATTTTTAAATGTCATATCTGGAAGTCCAGATAAATGGACTTCAACAAACTGAAAACATTACTTGAATGACTGCCTTTTTCTTTAGAAGCGCGCATTCAACGAATTTTAATTTTTAAAAATTCAATTTAAATTTAGGTATTGAAAATGAGTAGAGGTACCAAAATTAAGGTGTTTCATTCTGATATATTGTTAGCTCTGCATGTTCAGTTTTTTGTTTTGATTCATTTTTTTATTTACCGTCTGTTTGTACTGATATATATATATATATATATATATATATATATATATATATATATATGTGTGTGTGTGTGTAAGGTAGGATACAGAATTCTGACAAAATTTTAAAGAAATATGACAAACGGAAGACGTTCTATTGAAACTAGATTTGACGACACGTTTCGCCTTTCTAACGATACAAAAACGAAAGAAAGAAATATGCGTTTGTAATTATGTATATGCTTAAATCATCAATACTTTTACTGCTAAGTTGGCGTTTCTTATTATGGGTAAAAAGAACGAAAATATGTGATTTTATATACGGCCACATACGGCCATATTTATTGTGTATTTTCCTTTATGATTGCTCACACACACACACACATACACACACACACACATACATACATACATGCATATATATATATATATATATATATATATATATATATATATATTATCAACTATTACGTTTGAACACGTGAAAACTACTACAAAATTGTATATTTTGTTTCGACATTAAAAGAACAGTGTTTCATCAGGGAGTTAACAATGATAGTAATAAACGGTTTTATTTTAAAAAATTGATTTTATAAAAACAAGACTTCTCTTTATTTTTTGAAAAAAATCCGTATTTAATTTTATTCTAATTTACAACATAAAATTAATTTGCATCTTTGTATTGCTTTTTTAAATATTCTTTATTTTACGTTCTATGAATAATATTTATGTTTCTATATGAGATTTAATTTTTATTTAAATGCCAAACAATCTGAGTTGCAACATTGTAACTATGTATTAATATTTGTCTGCATCTCTTTTCCGTTCTAATTTTGAATTCTCCTCTCTAGCTGTTTTTATTGGCTTTTCCCTTCTCAACATTTTTTCACATTTTTTCTTCACCTTCTATTTCTTGTGTAACTTTTCTTTTCCTATTTGTATTCCTTTTACTGATTTTTCATCTTTTTTTCTTAATTTTTCTTCTCTCTTTTTTTTTTCTTTATGAAATCCTTTTATCTTGTATGATATATATATATATATATATATATATATATATATATATATGCGGTCTTCCCGGTGGAAAAGTGGTCGATATCAGGGATAGAATACATTGTCTATACTGTTTATATCTATAAACGCACTATCGCCAATATCGATCAGACTTTCTGAATAAATACTGCCTATTTTGAACAACCCTTTTCTCCTTCCTCTCTCTCCTCTTCTCTCTATTTATGCATCTGTGTTGGTCTGAGAATATATTCGAAATATTTATTTAATCTCGTTTTGCTGCTTACACTTATTTTAAATTTCCAGAGGCGATGAATTTTGATAGAAATGACAATTATTTAGAAGAAAGAAAACAAAAAAAGAATATTTTGAAACTTTATATGCAAAATATGAAAATATAAATATGAACCAAGGTTTCGCTAGGAATAATATTCAGAATCTATTAACAATTCATAAAAATCTTATTTATTAAGAATTCAGTGCAAGGTCTTTCAGCACCTGCACTGAAAGTCCTGTAGACTTCCAACAATATTTCACAATATATATATATATATATATATATGATAATATTATATGTTTACAGATATGCTATATTTATTGGTAAAAGTCATTAATATCATGAATAATTGGTATGTAAATTAAACTATTGATATTGAGGTCAACAGCGATTGACTTGAAAAAATCCTGAAGTCTGAAGATTGCATTCAACCACGAAAGGGACAGTCGGCAATGCGTATGAAACTGAGTGTTCATTTATATATATATATATATATATATATATATATATATATATATTACTTTGGGGTTTCTTAGATAGACGTGATAGGGGTGGGGTGTTTTTTCTTTCCAATTTAGATTTTTTTGGTATGGAATATTTTTTTATTTTATAGGGTTCTTTTTAAAAATATGAAAACCTAGACATAGGATCAAAGTAAATACATACATGAATTAGGTCCACTAACAGCAGACATCAACCAATTAAACGACAGCCAACCATAAAAATGACCACTCAACAGCGCTCTCTTAGAAATCCTAACCAAAAGATATACCCAACCGATAAAAAGATAAAACATACATTCCAACAGATAATACCATTAATCAAAAATTTAACACTTACACACCAAATTCCTCAAAAGTCTAACGGTGAAAACGAGACATTCACTTAATTACCAATAACCCCACCCAACCCCCCACAACAACAACGAACCAAATATAAACAGAGAATGATTCCAAACCTTTATTCTCCCCGAAGAGGTGTTTAAATCCAAACACTGAAACAACCATATGATTGTAGGGAAGAGGACATATATAGAAGAAATTATGTACATGTTCTAAAACATAATATAAAATAAATATTCACTGCTCTATACATCATATATCGAGCATTGTTTTAAATTAATGTTTTGGACGGAAAAAATTTTCTTTTTTCTCTCCTCATTCTATACTCACTCGGATATATATATATATATATATATATATATATATATATATATATATATATATATATATATATATATTACGGAAAGTTCCGCAAATTAATGAAATGGGTTAACAGGCGAAATATTTATTTCCTTGAACATTATTTTAGATAAATAGTTGTATTTGATTAGATATTCTGTTTTTAATTAAACAGTACACACACACACACACACACACACACACACACACACACACACACACACATATATATATATATATTTATATATATATTCATTTTTATAACTCTACCGACCTGAATATTTTTGAAAAATTTTGTTAGGAAAATGAGTGTCATTCGACAGGATTCGAACCTGCGACCGCTAACAACATAGGGGAATCAATTTTCATGACACATTTTCCTAAAAGAATTTCTCAAAAATATTCAGGCCCGTAGAGTTTATATATATATATATATATATATATATATATATATATATATATATATATATATTCATATTCATGATTCCCCTATGCTGTTAGTGGTCGCAGGTTCGAATCCTGTCGAATGATACTCATTTTCCTAACAAAATCTTTCAAAAATATTCAGGTCGGTAGAGTTATAAAAATGAATATAATGACAATTATAAATGTGGAGTAATTGGCCATGATTAAGTGTCATTGACAAAATTTTTAACAAGCGGAATTGAAAAAGATGCCAATAAACAATAGACCATGCTAAAATTCTACGACGCAGACAATATAAATGCAAGTCAAAACTAAGCAAATCAAAAAGTTTACAAAATAAAACCTGTGTTCACATACAAAAAGGATACAGTCAACTGGTTATAGAATCCTCATTTTATGACAAGAAAATAAAATTATGGAAATGAGACCAAGAATTGCCCAATTTTATGGTTAGGAAGACATCCCAGCATGTGTCAATAGGGGATGGTCATATCTGTCAATGACTAACGATTGACATTTTGTTTTTGTCATTTTCAGACCATTGTTTTTGTTATTTTGGTATTTTTTTGGAAACTTTTGATTGATGACAAGTTTGATCTATTTTTTCTTTGATTAATTTTTGTTGCAGTACTTTCATTTATTTGAATTTCTTTTGCTTTGCCTTTTTTCATTGCCGCTGTTATATTTTCTTTTTGCTGTTATAATTGCTGTTTTTGTTATTATTTTTCCATTAAAAACCAGACAAATGAATGTCCTTATAGAAAAATAACTGTTGTCCAATCATTATTGTTTTTTTGTTTTGTTTTTATGTCAAATCAACCTCGGCGGGTCATTTATTGCTAACTAAAATTTATTTATTTATTGCTGATAATACCTTTTTCCTTCAACAATTAATTGTTGTTTTTATATAAGTTTTGTGTCTTTTTCTTTTCAAGTATCAAGATTCATTAGGGTTTGTTTTTTCCCCAAGTCCTACCCTTGTTATTTAACCCATAACTAGAGGGAAGGGACGGATTAATACCTTTCCCAAGGGTACCAGTGCTTAATTGAATGCAGGGTATTCAACTGGAGTTCGAACTCGGCTCACCGATTTCTCTTTCTGAGCCGATATCCACTGCACCACAACGCACATCCGTCACTAAACGCTCACAGCACCTGGTATTCCCAAGCGGTCACCCATCTAAGTACTGACCAGGCTCAACGTTGATTACCAATCAGTATTGCATTTAATGGCAAAGTTGACACATTTTGAGAAAAATGAGTTCCTCTGAACTCAGTACCATCGAATTTGGAAGGGACCATTGTAAAAAGCAAAAAAACAAAAAAAAAAAACAAAAAAAAAAACAAAAAAAAAAACAAAAAAAAGAGACATTTTTTTTCGGAAATGTTCGTAGTATATTTTTAGGGGAAGAGTGCACACTGTCGAAGATAGAGTGTTTATAGTGTCTACATAGGAATCAACGTTGCAAAGGGACTCAAGAAACTGCCAGTCACCATACATTGTTGATTTTTATATCCACCATTTCTTTCTTTCTTTCTTTCTTTCTTTGTACATGCATATACATATATACATCTGCACACATATTTACGGAAATACTGTTTGTGTTAGTAATCACGCCCGTTTTAAGATGTTAGGTCATTTGGAAGAGTTTTATACCGATGCTTTTCTTCGTGAAAGAAACCAGAGAATGGCGTGTTATAGAACAATGTCTTTTATTGCATTTTAAAAAATACCAATGTTTGGTCGTTTTGAATTATTTAGTAATGAAATAAATCATTAACCTTTTAAGTTAACGATTGTTTAGTGATTTACGGAATCAAAACAACATCCGAGTTATTTATATTACGTTGTTTGAGCGCTTAAACTAGAGAGAGATATAGACAGACAGAGAAAGAAAGTATGAGAGTGTGGGAAAGATAAAAGAAAGAGAGAGAGAAATAATAAAATAAAGATAGTATCTATTTGTGTATGCGAGTGTGTGTGTGTGTGTGTGTGTGTGTGTGTGTGAGAGAGAGAGAGAGAAGAGGAGGAGGAGGAGGAGGAAGGGATAGCTGCGTGTAAGTTAAAAAGCGCTGGAAAAAGGGGATCATGGGAAATTATAAGTTTACGTGGCCTAAATTCTGATGGAATCTTGGCATAAATACAAAAAATATTTTTATCTGATTCGGGTTTCTAGTGAGAATATTAATATTTTTAATTTATTGTCTGAATTTGACTAATTTTAATTTCTGTTTGACTAGTTCTTCATTCATATTTGACTAATTCTTAATTCCTATTGAACCAGTACTTCATTACTATTTGGCCAGTACTTCATTCCTATTGTAAATTTTCTTAATTCCCATTTGACCAGTTCTTCATTCCGATTTGACCAGTTTTTATTTCATACTGAACCTATTCTTTATTCATATTCGACCAGATCTTTAGCCATATTTGATATGTTCTCCATTCATATTTGACAGATATTTCATGCATTTTTGGCAAGTACTTAATTCTTATTTGAACATTTCTTCATTCATACTTGACCTGTTCTTCATTTACATTTTTTGGGTTCACTTAAATTTGTCAGGTACTACATTCTTATTTGACCAACAATTTTTAATCTATATTTGACCAGTACGTAATTCCCATTTGACTGGTCATTAATTATTAATTGAACGATGCTGTATTCACATTTGTGCAGATCTTCATTCATTCAGTATTTCAGGCATACTTGACCAGTTCTTCATTCATTCTTGACCAGAACTGAATTCCTATGTGACGATTCCTTCATTTTTATTTGACCACTTTCTCCTTACTATTTGACCAGTAGTTAATATCTGTTTTACCGGTTTTTAATTCCTACACGAGCAATACTTAATTTCCATTTGAACATTTCTTCATTCTTATTTTACCGGTTCTTTATTACTATTTGACCAGGTTTTAAATCTTACCAGCAGGATAGTCCGGCGTTGCTCGGGTGTAATGAAAGCTTTTGTACATATTATCGATTTTCTGCACTATTGTAAGAACTGAAACCTTGAAACTTCTGAATATCGTTTCTTATGTCTTTGTCTATGAGTGTATCAAATTTCATTAAAATCGGACCACTCTTTCTATAACCCGATTTATTCGATTATAGATTTTCGATATTTATCGGGGGTACCTCGACACAAAACCTAGCTAAAACACTCGGAAACGCTTATAGTACAACTGTGTAAATTTTCAAGAAAATCGGTTCAGCCGTTTCGGAGTCTATAAGGTAACGGACACACACAGACACACACACAGAGACAAGGTTTCATTTATAAATAAGTTTAGATTTGACAATTTCTTCATTTCTATTTGACCGATACTTAATCTAAGTTTGACCGGCTCTTAATTTTTGTGGAGTAAATAACGTCCCCGCCCGTGACTAAATGAACTAGTATTTTTTACAAACACCGGTATAATACAAATTATAAGATTGATAACGAGGAATCAAAACTCATGCGAGTTATAACAGAAATTACGAGAATATAGAACCTCCTACTGAGGTTCTATATTCTTGTAATTTTTTTACTAACAAGTAGTAAAAATATACTTGTTGTTTAGGCACACATGATGCCAGTGACGACGAGAATTTTGAACTACGTTCGTTTAAATTTTTCTCTTTGTGCGTAGAAAAAAATTTCAAGAAGGAAAGAGATATTGGCTTCTGGGGTACAAATTCAACAACAGCAGCAACTGCAACAACAACATCAACAATTGTTAGAACTCCAGAAACAGCAACTAATAAATTAATTAAAAAAGCAGCAACTAATTAATTAATTAAAAAACAGAAAATTCTCCAACTTCTTTTTTTATCCCCGACGCGCTCGCAAATATATCTGAATTGACATACAATCCAAACGATGGCGCTACCATTTTTACGTATTTTCGAAAATACGAACACTTTGTTAGAGAAGAATGCAGCGACTGGGCAGACGAAAAAACAAAACAAAAAAACAAAACAAAAAACAAAAAACAAAAACAAACAAAAAAAAAAGAAAAAATAAAGCTTTTATTTAGAAAATTAGCACCGGCACAACATAACAATACTGTAACATTGTACTGAAAAAAAAAAAAAGAAACAAAAAAAAAAAAAGAAAAAAAAAAGAAGAAAAAAAAAACGGAAAATTTGTTTGAAGAAATTTTTATCAATAAAAGCTTTTTAAAAATTGTTGGAAATGTATCTGACGAGAAAAGAAGATGAAGTTTTTGTCATATATTCTATTCTGGAATCGTTAACAAGGAATGTGAAAGATTCAGATTAAACGAACTGACTTCGGATATGTTTAAAGGGTTAATTTTCATTCAAGGGTTAACGGCGAAAAAGGATGCTGAAATGTGGGCAAAACTTTTAACGAAACTTGGACAAAAAATAAACTAACACTACAGAAAATATCTGATGGATGTCAGAAAATTTTAAATCTGAGACGTGTTGCCGAAGAAATTCAGGAAAAAGAATATGCATACATACAAACGAAAAAGAGTGCGCAAAAAGAATACGTGTTTCAGTTGTGGAAGTTTACATCTCGGAGACGACTGTCCCTTTAAGAATTCGAAAAGTTATAAGTGTGATAAAGTAAGAAATATAAAGCCGCATTGTAAAATTAAACCAAGAAAAACTCTCACAGGAAAAATTGTACATAGCATTGAGGCGGAAAAATAATCACAGAAAACAAAATGTCGATATAAAGATGCTACTAGACACAATAATTAGAGAAACCACATCGAAAAAATCGGAAAGCCGATATTAAGAAGGGCTTCGAAAATCGCGTGCAGTTTTTCAGGTAAGAAATTATGCTTTAATGGTGATGTGACTTATCATGTTTAATTCCGTAATAAGTGTGTAAAACTAAGGTTTATGTGTAAGAATATACTACGTAATTATTCGTTACTGACTGGTTTACATAATTTTAGTTTTGGGATTTACCTATAAACTTTTATTGTAAAAAGGTAAGTGAACAAGCGACCAAGTTAAAAAAAATCAGAGTGTAAATTTAAAAGAAGAATTGATAAAGAAGTTTTCCGGGTGTTCTATTGAATGAGTTGGGTCGGTGTTCTAAATTCAAAGCAAAATTTCAAATGTAAAAAGAGTCGACACTTGTATTTTAATCGAAATGGAGTGTAACATTCTCAGCATTGAAGAAAGTCAACAAAGAATCAGACAAACTTAAAAAATTAGGTATAATCGAAAATATTAAGAAATCCAAAATGGGTAGCATCACCAGTGTATGTAAGAAAAAAATTCTGTTAATGCTGATTTTTCGATAGGGTGAAACAAGTGTTTAGATACAACACAATCAAGGCCTATTCGATAGGCGGGACATGTGCTGACGTCATTATATATAGGACAAACCAACACCACCGTGATAGTAGACCTGTTCGATAGACAGGACTTATGTGTTCACGTCATTATATATAGGATAAACCAACCCCACTGTGATAGTAGGCCTGTTCGATAGACAGGGCTTATGTGTTCACGTCATTATATATAGGATAAGCCAATACCTCCGCGATAGAAGGTCTGTTCGATGATCGGGGCTTACGTGTTCACGTCATTATATATAGGATAAACCAACCCCACTGTGATAGTAGGGCTGTTCGATAGACAAGGCTTATGTGTTCACGTCATTACATATAGGATAAGCCAATACCTCCGCGATAGAAGGTCTGTTCGATGAGCGGGGCTTACGTGTTCACGTCATTATATATAGGATAAACCAACCCCACTGTGATAGTAGGCCTGTTCGATGGATGGTACTTATACGCTGAAGTCACTTTATACAGGATAAACCAACACCACCGAATAAGAGCGAATGGGGTTCTTATCAATATTTGTTAACTATGTGTATATAAACTTCCCTATTAACTTTATTTCATAAACATTTCGACAGTTTGCTTTGTAATTTTAAATTTTTTTTTATTAAATTTGCCTAATGACTTTATGAAAATCCAGTATATATATATATATATATATATATATATATATATATATATATATATATATATATGCGATGGAAAACCCATTTCTACCTTTATCCACAGAATGCTTTAAATGAAAACAAGGAGAAATATTGTAAATATGAGATCTCAAATATCCCCACCAGGAAATAAGCTTCTCGAGTCTTTTGAGACCGGTATGTTTGATTTGATTAAAAAAACCCAGTTTAGAAAGCAACATAACCAATTCCAGTTTCTTCTCAAGAGGGACATTAAAATGATCAGAAACTCGAATAAGATGTGGATAAACGCTGATAAGTCGATTAATATATATATAAAATAGAACCATCTCAATACCATAAACTCATTCTTAAGAAAATCTCCTGTACTTATAAAAAAGATAATGATTATATGTTGTCCACAATTAATGAGAAAACTGCTACATTACTGCAAATAAACTAGATATCGCAGATAGAATGGGAAAGATTCAAACAAAAACGTATATTTACTTTTTAAGGACCATAAACCAAATTTCGAGAATAGCCTGCGAACTAGACTATTAAATCCCTCTAAAACTGAATTAGGTTTAGTTTATAGTAAGATAATTAAGATGATTGTAATATCAATACAGGAAAATCTCAATTTATAATTTATGGAAAGATTCTTCTGATACCATAACATGGTTCCAAAACATTCCAAATAACGAAAAAGCCTAATTTTTACAATTTGATATAGTAGACTTTTAGCCTTCCATTTCGTACAATTTATTAATTAATAGTTTAAACTATGCTAGAAACTTCACAGATGTTTCTAATAATGAAATGGATATTATTTTAACTTCTAGAGAATCTCTACTAGTATATAATGACTCAACCTGGATTAAAAATATTAGCAATAATTTTGATGTCCCAATGGGAGCTTATGATTCAGCTCAAATCGCGGATCAGATTGGAATATATATATATATTATATACTCTCGGTAGAATTGTTGAGCCCAATCAAGTAGGTATCTACCGGGACGATGGTCTTATGTGTATCCCTGACAGTAATGGTCCCCTGACATCAAGAATTTCTAAAAAAGTTATTAGAGCTTTTAAAATGCTGGGATTCAAAATCAAAGTTTCATCTAATCTCAGGATCGTTAAGTTTTTTTTAGATATTAGCTTTAACCTATTCAAAAATACATTAAACCGTATCAAAAAATAATCAATCCCCTATCTATATTAATGTTAATCTAATCACCCTAAATCTATCATAAAACAAATACCCAAAACAGTCAAAATTAGAATTAATAAATTTTCTTCTAATAAGTAAATATTCGATGAGAATAAAACAATGTACAATGAAGTTCTAAAGAAGAGTGAGATTAAAGATGAAATATTATACGAAGAAAAATTGAAAGACAAAACTAGAAACAAAAGTAAAATTAGAAAAATAAAAATAAATTGGTTCAACCCTCTTTTCTGCAAGTTGTCCGATATAAACATAGGTATATACTTTTTAAATCTAGTTAGTAAACACTTCCACCAACACCACCCCTTAAGTAAATTGTTCAATAGAGAAACTCTTAAAATTAGTTATTCTACTACAAAAACATATAAAACATAGTCAATTCACATAATAACAAATTACTTAGAGACTTCTTTAGCAAACCTTTGGTAGACAAGCCTTTCTGTAATTGCTTCAATAAGACAAATTGTTCCGTTGATGGCAGGTGTAATTCCGAAAAAAACATCTATGAAGCCACTATTTGTCCAGTGGAGGACCTCAACAATAAAAAAAGTTTATATAGGGATATCTGCTGGTAGTTGGAAGCAGAGACTATATAACCACAGACAATCTTTCTCCAACGCCTCCTTGAAAAATCAAACTGCCCTATCTAAGCAATATTGGAATATTAAAGACAGAGGATTTACCCCACTGGTCAGATGGAGGATTGTGAAATACGCCAATACTCTCAACATTTTCAGGGATAGGTGCAATTTATGCCTGGAGGAAAAATTGTTGATTATAAAATATAATAATCCTAAGGAACTACTAAATCAGCGGAACGAATTAATATTTAAATGCAGACACAAAAATAGATTTAATATAGTATAGCTAAATCCTGATTGTGATTTGAATTAATGTAAAGTATATTAATTTATATTAATTCAATTTTTAATAACGTGTTTATTTTGAAAAATTCTGCAATGTGCTGTTAATATCTTTTTACAGCAAAGGTTGTTTTGTTTTTGTAATTTTTAAATTTTAAATTTTAATTTTTGAAATTGTTTTTTATTTTTTATTTTTATAATTATTATATTTATAGGTATTTTTTATGTTTCTTTTTTTCCTCGTTTTTTTATAGAATAGTATTATTTTTATTACTATCATTTATATTATTATTAAAGTTTGATAGAAATTTTGTTTGATAAATACACACACACACACATATATATTTTACGAATTTCTATTTTCTATTATTAAATTTTTTATAATTATTTATTATCATTGTCTATTATTATTATTATTATTATTATGAGTATTTAAAGGTTTTCGTTTATATTTTAATTTTTATTTAGTTTTTCTTACTAGGTATTATTTAAACTTTGTTTTAAATAAATTACTACTTGTGGTTATATTGTAATTTACATTAGGATACATGAGTTATGATTTATTTTTCACCGCTAATATACCCTAGAAGCAGTATATTTCAATTTAAGAGGAAATCTCATATCGCTTTTCTAAAAATGAATATTAATGCAATAGACGTTGGTTTTTCATATATGAAATTTATTTTAAGTTATTTTAATTTAAATTTTTTCTATATCGTTCTAATTTTTATCTCTTCCTTTTATTTCCCCCCCTCCATCCTTTATGTTTATCTTTCTAACGTTTCATCTTTTAATGATTTAATTATTTTAACGTAATTTTTTAAAAATTAATAGAGTATTTTGAGATTCTAGTAAGAGTAGTTATTTTTTCAAAATGTATTGAAATTATGTTGCTTAATTTAGTTTTGTAGCGTAGATATATCCCATTATATTTTAAATTAAATTTCAATGTTAAATTTGACATGTATGTTAATAACATATTACAGCTAAATTTTCCACGTCAGGTTAATATTATTTTACAGCTATAGCTTATATTTGTATTTTTATTTTATTTTTAATTTTTATTTGTTTATAATGATTATATTTATAGTTTTTTGTAATTTCTTTTGATTTTTTATGTAACAGAATGATTATTATTATGTCATTTTTCATCATATTTCGATTTCTGCTTTGGTCTCACTACCAACTAACTCTGCGGGAAGACCTAAGGCAGATCGTGGCGTGTTGTTATGGCTCCATTTCATGTTTTTCTATCTTCCCTATCATACCTAGCGTTACATAGATAAAGTTTTCCTTAGTGTGTGGGCTGTACTTAATAAGACATTTTTTGTATATCTCTTAAGCTGGGGTTTCCAGGGATTCTTTCAATGTGTTGTTTTGTTCCATTTTTTATAATTCCAAGTGCAACTACTATCACTGGCACAACTCTTGTTTTCAATTTCCACATTTTTTCTATTTCAATTTCCAGGTCTTTATATTTTGACAGTTTTTCAAATCCCTTGATTACTATGTTACAATCCGCTGTACAAGCCATATCAATTAATAGACAAGTTTTCTCCTTCTGGTTTTTAACAATAATGTCTGGCCTGTTTCCTTCAATTTGTCTGTCTGTGTAAATGGTGTAATCTCATTGAATGGTTACATCTTCTATTTCTGTAACCGGTGCTGGGTGATGTTCATACCAGTGTTTGTTTACATATTTTCCATAGTGTTTGAACATTGTCCAATGTAAATATTGCCCAACTCTATCGTGGCGATTTTTATATTCATTTGGGGAAAGTACAGAACAGCCTGAGATTAGGTGGTCTATTGTTTCTTGGTATTTATCAGAAAATCTGCATTTTGGATCTATATTATTATGCATAATATTTGCCTGAAAGTTTCTCGTGAAAATACTTTGGTCTTGTGCTGTAAGAATAAAGCCTTCAGTTTCAGACTTTAATCCAGATGCACGTAACCATCGATGAGTATTAACTTTGTCAACATTGGATTTATTGGCACGTTCTGGATATTAGCCATGCAGAGGTTTGTTTTGCCAGCGCTGTTTCATCTGTTCAAGAGCTTTATCTTTGGCTTTCATTTTCATATTTTTTGCCGCAATAGTTGGTTCTTGGCTTCTGTTTTGCTTTTCTACAGAATCTACTAACTGTAAATCTTGTTTGTATTTACTGTCTTCTTTCATTATTGAATATTTTTTCTTTCTTTCTTCATGTTGCCTTACTAATTGTATCATCCAATCCTTTGTTGTTTCTATGTATGTTAGTAAGCCAATAGTTGTTGTCTTGTATGATATTTCCAGCTGAATAAGACCTCTTCCACCTTCTTTACGGGGTATGTATAGACGGTCTACACCAGCATTTGGATGATGCATCTTATGCTTAGAAAGAAGCTTTCTTATTTTAGAATCCATTCGCCTGATGTCGTTTAGAGTCCAATTTAAGATGTTGAAGCTATATTGGACAACTGGGATTGCAAGGCTATTAATGGCCATAACTCTGTTCTGAGAATTCAATTCAGTTTTTAATAACATTCGTAGCCTTCTATAGTACTCTTTACGCACTATTTCTTTCATTTCTTTATGGTGAATGTTTTCACTCTCATTTACACCTAGGTATTTATAAGCTTCTTCTGGTTTCAATTCTTTTATTGTTACAGCAGGGTCTAAGCTAATTGAGGATGTTTCTTGTATTGATCCACGTAAAACTGTAGCTTTAGCACATTTATTCAAATTGAATTTCATTCCAATCTCTTCGCTGAAGCATTTTACAGTTTGCAGAAGACCTTCCAGCTCATTATCATTCTTAGCATATAACTTTAAGTCATCCATCTAAAACAGATGGCTTATTTTTATTTTGGCCTATTTTATAACCACATTCTGTCTTAATAAGTTGACTGGTTAGTGCTATTAATGATATGCAGAATAGTAATGGAGACAAAGAATCACCCTGAAATATACCTCTTTTGATGTTTATTTCATCAGACTTATAGGTTCCATTTATATGATTGAGGTAAAGGGTTGTTTTCCATATAGACATGCACTGTCTGATGAAATTGATGATGACGGGTGATATCTTGTATATATTTAAAGTCTTTAAAATCCAGGAATGTGGCACACTATCGAATGCCTTACGATAATCTATCCAGTCAGTACTAAGATTTTTCTTTGCACTGTAGCAGTTTTCCAGGATTATTTTGTTAATAAGCAATTGGTCTTCACACCCATAACAGCCACGTTTGCACCCTTTTTGTTCAAGCGGTATCATGTCATTTCTTTCTAAGAATAAATATGTCTGTTTTGTTAAAATAGATGTTAATAGTTTATATGTTGTCGGAAGGCATGTAATTGATCTGTAGTTTTTCGGGTTGTTTGTGTCACCATTCTTTTTATGTAACAGAATGATTATTATTATTATTATTATTAGTAGCATTTTTATTATTATCATTACGTCTGAGAGATATTTTGCTTGAATACATACATGTATATATAAATGCATATGTATGTAAATGCACACATATATATATATGTGTGTATATGTATATATGTATGTATACATATATTTGTTATCTCTTTATTGTTTTATTTGTTATTATTATTATTATTATTATGTCATTTTTCATCATATTTAGATTTCTGCATTGGTCTCACTACCAACCAAGTCTGCGGGGAGACCTAAGGCAGGTAGTGGCGTGTTGTTATGACTCCATTTCATGTTTTTCTATCCTCCCTATCATCCCCAGCATTACATAGATAACGTTTTCCTTAGTGTGTGGGCTGTACTTAATAATACAATTTTTTGTATATCTCTTAAGCTGGGGTTTCCAGGGATTCTTTCAATGTGTTGTTTTGTTCCATTTTTTATCATTCCAAGTGCACCTACTATCACTGGCACAACTCTTGTTTTCAATTTCCACATTTTTTCTATTTCAATTTCCAGGTCTTTATATTTTGACAGTTTTTCAAATTCCTTGATTGCTATGTTACAATCCGCTGGACAAGCCATATCAATTAATAGACAAGTTTTCTCCTTCTGGTTTTTAACAATAATGTCTGGCCTGTTTGCTTCAATTTTTCTGTCTGTGTAGATGGTGTAATCCCATAGAATGGTTACATCTTCTATTTCTGTAACCGGTGCTGGATGATGTTCATACCAGTGTTTGTTTACAGCTTTTCCATAATGTTTGCACATTGCCCAATGTAAATATTGCCCAACTCTATCGTGGCGATTTTTATATTCGTTTGGGGCAAGCACAGAACAGCCTGAGATTAGGTGGTCTATTGTTTCTTGGTGTTTATCACAAAACCTGCATTTTGGATCCATATTATTATGCATAATATTTGCCTGAAAGTTTCTCGTGAAAAGACTTTGGTCTTGTGCTGCAAGTATGAATCCTTCAGTTTCAGACTTTAATCCAGATGCACGTAACCATCGATGAGTATTAACTTTGTCAACATTGGATTTATTGGCACGTACTGGATATTGGCCATGCAGAGGTTTGTCTTGCCAGCGCTGTTTCATCTTTTCAAGAGCTTTATCTTTGGCTTTCATTTTCATATTTTTTGCCGCAATAGTTGGTTCTTGGCTACTGTTTTGCTTTTCTACAGAATCTACTAACTGTAATTCTTGTTTGTATTTACTGCCTTCTTTTATTATTGAATATTTTTTCTTTCTTTCTTCATGTTGCCTTACTAATTGTATCATCCAATCCTTTGTTGTTTCTATGTATGTTAGTAAGCCAATAGTTGTTGTCTTGTATGACAATTCCAGCTGAATAAGACCCCTTCCACCTTCTTTACGGGGTATGTATAGACGGTCTACATCAGCCTTTGGGTGATGCATCCTATGCTTAGAAAGAAGCTTTCTTGTTTTAGCATCCATTCGCCTGATGTCGTTTAGAGTCCAGTTTAAGATGTTGAAGCTATATTGGACAACTGGGATTGCAAGGCTATTAATGGCCATAACTCTATTCTGTGAATTTAATTCAGTTTTTAATATCATTCGTAGCCTTCTATAGTACTCTTATTATTATTATTATTATCATTATTATTATTTTTAAGATTATTATTATCTATTATTAGTATTGCTAGCATTTTAGATAATCTTTAAGATTGTATTTTAATAAATTATATTTTCTTATTGGGAGTTATTATTTTAACTATAGTTAGAATAAATTACTACTAGTGATTATAATGTAATTTATATTAGGATATATTATTTGTTTTTCACCATAAATATTCTATATAATCGGTACATTTTAATTTAAGGGTAAAATCCCTTGTAACGTTTCTAAGAATGAATTATATACGTCGGTTTCGATCTAGCGTTTTTATATATATATATTTTTAATTATTTTAAAATCCGTTCTTTCGTGATTTTTCCTTTTTTCTTTCCTTCTATTTTTGTGTATTTTCCTCCCTTCTGTTAAGTTATCAAATTTTTCCTGTTTCTACAGTTATATTTTTAATTTTAGTATTTTCAATTATTTTAACAATATTTTTAAATTAGCATTAATTTTTAAATTAGTAGTAATAGTAGTTATTTTTTCAAATTGTATTAAAATTATGATGTAAAAGTTTTTGTACCGTAAATATATCCCGGTATATTTGAAATTAAATTTCATATTTAAAAATTTCCAGGTTAGGTGGCTTGAAACGCTATTATGAGGAATGGTGTCAACATTTATTTCTCGTGATACGGTATTTCCTGTTATTGTATCTCTTTGTCTTTTCTTTTTCTCTTCTTGATTTCCATTCTGTTTTTTCTGTTTCCCCTTTGTTCTTTTTTCTCTTTTTTACTTTTTCAACTTTTTTTCTCTTCTTTGCATTAATCAATCGTCTATCCTTTTTTTTATTCTTCCTTTCCTCTTTTTTGGGGGTTCTTTTTCGAATGAGCAAGAATTTTCATAAATAACCGTTACAAATGTCTGTTCTAATATGGACATGTGAGCGTCTGTGTAAGATTAAATAAAAGTAAAGAAATTTTTTGGGGGGGGATATTTTGATTACCTACTGTTGTACCATTTGGGTCTGATGAGCCGCGATAATAACATCTAAGCGGTGAAATATGTATTATCCATTGTAATATTCTAAAAGCTTTTATAATATATATATATATATATATATATATATATATATATATATATATATATATATATATATACTATCAGTATAGCCCGGCTTAAAAGCTTGAAAACTAATCCATGGTCCTGGAGCTCAGACTCTTTGGACGTTGGCACAAAAGACTAAAAAGCAATAGTTGTTCCAGTTAAAGAAAAATGAATGGATGTAAGTGAAATTTTGATTTCCTGGTATCGATATCAAATCGTTTTTTTCCGTCATAAACTGAATTTTTAAGGCTAAATAAGTCCTCTGAGTAAAAACTACAATTATACCTACTTAAAGTCCCACCCGAAGCAAAAACTAAAATAAAAGAGCTGAAAAAAATACAGACATACAGGCAGATAAAAAGACAAACACACAAACATCTTATTTTATATATATATATATATATATGTTATCGATTTTCTGCACTACTGTAAGAACTGCAACCTTGAAACTTCTGAATATCGTTTCTTATGTCTTTGTCTATGAGTGTATCAAAATTGATTAAAATCGGACCACTCCTTCTATAACCCGAATTTTTGATTATCGATTTTCGATATTTATCGGGGGTACCTCAACACAAAACCTAGCTAAGAACACTTGGAGACGCTTATAGTACAACTGTATAAATTTTTAAGAAAATCGGTTCAGCCGTTTCGGAGTCTATAGGTAACGGACACACACACAGAGAGACACACACAAACAGCCAAAGTTCCATTTATAAATAAGTTTATATATATATATATATATATATATATATATATATATATATATATATATATATATAATGAAGCCTATAGTTTTGATTTAGATATATTTTCCGAAACATTACGTTGTAACATTTTCAAAATCCTGTGACATTAAAATAGAATTTAAAATATAAATGTCTAATATATATATATATAAGGTTTCTAACAATTTAACATTTGCTGTTTGTGAAGCATTTATCAGATTCAATGTTTAATCGAAAATTTTTGTTATAGTTCTATTTATTCTCGTCTTTATTCAATATTGTCAGCCAATAAAATAACAAAAACATTTTTCGTTATTTAATATTAAGAGGTACTTAAGACTTTTCAAAAGACTCTTTTTGCCTAAAGTAGTGCACTTTGAAAGAACGCAATATCGACAGGCGTGAGAGCATAAGTACAACTACAAAATCATTAAAAGTGAAGGTTTTAATTGCAAGAGTGTGGATAAATTCTATATCCAACCAAGAAAAACTAAAAAAAAAAAATGATTTTTAGTTATTCGGTAAAATTTCGGGGGAAGTGAGTCTGGAACTTTTCCGAAGGCCGTTGTATTTAGGATGGAGGGTAAAAAAGTTTACTGATATTTATTTTTCTTAATTAAATATATATATATATATATATATATATATATATATTGTAGACATTCTTTCTTTCTTTCTTTTATCTTTTCTGAAGCCGTTCATATCTATCTATCTATCTTTTTAAAAACGTTTCTTTCTTTCATTCTTTTTTTCTTAAGCCACATCTATCTATCTATCTATCTATCTATCTATCTATCTAAGAACGTTTCTTTCATTTTTCTTAAGCCATATCTATCTATCTATCTATCTATCTATCTATCTATCTATCTATCTAAGAACGTTTCTTTCTTTCTTTCATTCTTTCTTAAGCCATATCTATCTATCTATCTATCTATCTATCTATCTATCTATCTATCTATCTAAGAACGTTTGTTTGTTTCTTTCCTACATAAGTCGTTCATATCTATCAACCTATCTAAGTACATTTCTTTCTTTCTTTCTTTCTTTCTTAAGCCGTTCATATGTATCTATCTATCTATCTATCTATCTAAGTACGTTTGTTTGTGTTTGTTTGTTTGTTTCTGTCTTATGTCGTTCATATGTATGAACATATCTATCTATCTATCTGTTTAAGAACGTTTCTTTCTTTCTTTCTTTCTTTCTTTCTTTCTTTCTTTCTTTTCCTAAGCCATTCATATCTATCTATCTATCTATCTATCTATCTATCTATCTATCTATCTATCTATCTATCTATCTATCCCTTCTCCCGCGGGGATACTTTCCTTTGGTTGGTTTAAAACAACGGAGAGAGAAATTGATATTGGTGATATTGTTAATGTTTTATTGCGTCACGCGATGTGAGCTTAGAAAAAATTTTTTTAATACCATCAAGTGCTTCTAAAAACACGGGAGCATAAAATAAAGTTATTTTGGATAAACATACATTTCTCGTTTTTCATGATTTTCGAATCTTTTCATGTTCATATAAATTTCTCTTAGATTTGAAATGTATTCCGCTAATCTGAAAACGTGGAGACAAAACAAGTGTCAGAGTGATTTGATAAGGTCACCCGGATGCCAAGGCCACTGTTTTAGCACAACAGTCCGAAGTGACCCGAGCTGGATTCGGTTCGGTGTGAGTTGGCATGATCTCATTGATCGAGCTAAGACATCCGCAAATCGAATGGGCGGATACTGATTTTCATTGGCCGAAGGCTGTGAACCGGCCGGATTCCCAGAGAGGATCGAAATTGGTTATAAAAAATAGATGCTCGATACGAAAAGTTCAGTTGGGAAGCAGTTTGTTCAGAGTTGGAGAGAGCTTTTTGAAAGCTGGGTGACAGTTTTTGAGTTAGAGCTGCTATCAGTCAAAATGTAGCGGCTGGGGAAAATGGCCCCAACCGGGGAGCCATGACCACGGCTGGTCGCCCACCATAGAACTTATGGCAAAAGAGTTAATTTCGAATGAAGTCTGCCGCAAATTAACTCAAAGAAGTTAATTTGGAATAATGCGCCATCGACATGAAACCCGAAAGAACGTTATTATTATTTTTTTTAATCACGGGAAAATCGAAAATTCTGATTCTTCGTTCGTTCAACCTTGGCAAACTCCGTTAAACTCCGATAAGGCCCGAAATAACTGTTTTAGAAGTTACATAGGAAAATTGACAATCCTGATTATAGAGAATTAATGAAAAGACTTTTAATGAAATACAAGAGACTTTGGCGAATATTTGAAGAGATTTCTTTCTTTCTTAAGAAGTTCATATCTATCTATCTATCTATCTATCTATCTATCTATCTATCTATCTATCTATCTATTTATCTATCTATCTATCTAACAACGTGTCTTTCTTTCTTTCTTTCTTAAGCCGTTCATATCTATCTATCTATCTATCTATCTATCTAACAACGTGTCTTTCTTTCTTTCTTTCTTTCTTAAGCCGTTCATATCTATCTATCTATCTATCTATCTATCTATCTATCTATCTATCTATCTATCTAACAACGTGTCTTTCTTTCTTTCTTTCTTTCTTAAGCCGTTCATATCTATCTATCTATCTATCTATCTATCTATCTATCTATCTATCTATCTATCTATCTATCTAAGAACGTTTGTTTGTGTTTGTTTGTTTCTGTCTTACTTAAGTCGCTCATATCTATCAACTTATCTATCTGTTTAAGAATGTTTGTTTGTTTGTTTCTTTGTTCTTTCATTCTTTTCCTAAGCCGTTCATATCTATCTATCTATCTATCTATCTATCTATCTATCTATAAAACTTTTTTCTTTCTTTCTTTTTCCGTTCATATCTATCTATCTATCTATCTATCTATCTATCTATCTATCTATAAAACTTTATTCTTTCTTTCTTATTCCGTTCATATCTATCTATCTATCTATAAAACTTTTTTCTTTCTTTCTTTCTCCGTTCATATCTATCTATCTATCTATCTATCTATCTATCTATCTATCTATCTATAAACCTTTTTTCTTTCTTTCTTTTTCCGTTCATATCTATCTATAAACCTTTTTTTCTTTCTTTCTTTTTCCGTTCATATCTATCTATCTATAAACCTTTTTTTCTTTCTTTCTTTTTCCGTTCATATCTATCTATCTATCTATCTATCTATCTATAAAACTTTATTCTTTCTTTCTTATTCCGTTCATATCTATCTATCTATCTATAAAACATTTTTCTTTCTTTCTTTCTCCGTTTCATATCATATCTATCTATCTATCTATCTATCTATCTATCTATCTATAAACCTTTTTTCTTTCTTTCTTTTTCCGTTCATATCTATCTATAAACCTTTTTTTCTTTCTTTCTTTTTCCGTTCATATCTATCTATCTATAAACCTTTTTTTCTTTCTTTCTTTTTCCGTTCATATCTATCTATCTATCTATCTATCTATCTATCTATCTATCTATCTATCTATCTGAAAACCTTTCTTCTTTTTTCTTTCTTTCTTTTTCCGTTCTATATCTATCTATCTATCTATCTATCTATCTATCTATCTATCTATCTATCTCAAAACCTTTCTTCTTTTTTCTTTCTTTCTTTTTCCGTTCATATCTATCTATCTATCTATCTATCTATCTATCTATCTATCTATCTATCTATCTATCTCAAAACCTTTCTTCTGTTTTCTTTCTTTCTTTTTCCGTTCATATCTATCTATCTATCTATCTATCTATCTATCTATCTGAAAACCTTTCTTCTTTTTTCTTTCTTTCTTTTTCCGTTCATATCTATCTATCTATCTATCTATCTATCTATCTATCTGAAAACCTTTCTTCTTTTTTCTTTCTTTCTTTTTCCGTTCATATCTATCTATCTATCTATCTATCTATCTATCTATCTATCTGAAAACCTTTCTTCTTTTTTCTTTCTTTCTTTTTCCGTTCATATCTATCTATCTATCTATCTATCTATCTATCTATCTATCTATCTATCTCAGAACGTTTCTTTCTTTCTTTCTTTAGATGTTCATATCTATCTATCTATCTATCTATCTATCTATCTCAAAACCTTTCTTCTGTTTTCTTTCTTTCTTTTTCCGTTCATATCTATCTATCTATCTATCTATCTATCTATCTATCTATCTATCTGAAAACCTTTCTTCTTTTTTCTTTCTTTCTTTTTCCGTTCATATCTATCTATCTATCTATCTATCTATCTATCTCAGAACGTTTCTTTCTTTCTTTCTTTAGATGTTCATATCTATCTATCTATCTATCTATCTATCTATCTATCTATCTATCTCAGAACGTTTCTTTCTTTCTTTCTTTTTTCTTTCTTAAGCCGTTCATATCTATCTATCTATCTATCTATCTATCTATCTATCTATCTATCTATCTATCTATCTCACACTGTTCTATCGAATTTTTTCAATCCCAAGTTCTTTTAAACGAAAAAAAAAACAACGTTTGTATCAGGCTCCTTCCGCCCATCAATAACCTGTGTGTATTGCAGTTGAAGATAAAAAAGATAATCTTTAATCAGACAACCTTCTTTTTTTCATTTCCCTTTGTCATTTATTTTCTTTGAAATGTCTGTAAACGGCTCTTCCATGCTACAAATAGCTGCTATAATATAGCAAAATCGATATCTGATCTATCCGGTTTTCCTTATCTCGCTAACGCTTGAGCAATTTTCAGTTTTTCCATGTTTTTTCTTTTAGAAGCATTCCGACGTAATTTTGGAGACAATAAAATCCGACCGTTATATGGCGTTTATCCGAGTTTATCATTACCAACACTTTTATTTATTTATTTATTCCTTCACTTCATTCAAGCGTCTCTTCTTCTTTTATAGAGGTTAAGTTTTGCTTTCATTCTTATCTGCATTTTCCTTCAATCTCCTCTTCAATCTTCCTTTTCGTCACCCTCTTCTTCTTCTTCTCCCTCCTCCTTCTTAAATTTCCTTATTAGCTTACGTTCTCCTCCCCATTTTTCTTTACAGCCTTCTATCAATTCTTCTTCGTTATCCAGTCCAGATTCTTATTCGACTAACTTTCCTTCCTTTTCATCGTCTTCTTCCACTTCTATGTTCTTTCCCAACTTCATCCTCTCATATTTTTAATCTGCATCCTTGACAGATTTTTCAACTTTTATTTCCTTCAACGTCGCCTCTAGTCTTTGAGCATCCTCCTTATAACACTTTTCTTTAGTTTCTGACCTCCTCCTCTTTTCTTCAACCACCAATTCCTTTTCCGCACCCTCCTTATATAGTTCACTGAACTTAGCCCTGAAATAGGCCTCAGTGGGATGTAGATAGTACATGAATAAATTTAGTATAAAAAAAGGAAAATTATATGTAGATTTACAAAAAAAGGCAAGAAATAACAAACAAGAACTGATTTCACGGGCAAAATGTTTTACAAGGGTGACAGTAAAGGGTGGTGCTTTCTGAAATTTAAGATTTTACTCACGTGCGAATTAATTATGATTTTTTAAGATGGAATATATTATATCCTAAAAGCGTTTTTGACGCTTTTCATACCTTTCTTACTTTGACTAACCTTAAAAAACTTTCTAATGCAAACAGATAAAAAATTCCTGGTTTTTACAATGATTTTAATTCTCTCTTATTTCATCCTATCATACAATAAAATCCTTGTAATATGTTTTCTTCTCTTAGCAGGTGACACTCTCAGCCTAACAAGACTTTAAAACTCACTTATGATTCATTTACATCAGAGTGAATTTATCTGATTTCTTGCGTCAAATTATTGAAAATAGAAATTTATCACACTCACGGCATTCAAGAATTTAGAAAGAATTAAACTATTGTTTATTTAGCTGAATAAAAAACCCGGAAAATCCACTGAAAATTCATGATTGCTGCAGATGGGATTAATGTCAGTATTTTGAGGTAAGAAACAGCCAGGAAGAACAATTAAGAAATTCCAAGTACGTGCAAAAATCATCAGCCTCTCCATTTGACTGGAAACATCATTGCTTCTCTCGTGACTTGGACGCTTCAGCAGATAAAAGAGAGAAAGAGTTTTTAGGGCTACTCTAAACCAGAGAGAAAATTCTCGAAAAATGTAAAAAGATACCTTGAGGCACACGAAGCTTTGCATTGACCTTCTTTAAGGTGAAGCTCGATACCACAGTGAGTGCAAAACTAATTTTCATTTGAAAGTTCTTGCACCTGAAAACGGCACAAAAACAGTAACTAGTGGACATCAAATTGATGTTGATGCTGAAACAAGTTTTGAGGAAGCTTGTTCATACTTGAGGAATGTCACAGAAGTGTTGAGTTTAAAAAATGATAGCAAAATGAAAGCGCTTCCTGGTTCAAGTCTACAGCGCTTTCTCCTTCTTCGTGTGCCGTGTCTCTTCAAGACCTAAGCTATCGTGGACTTCCACTTGCTCCTGTCCCTTGTTGCTCTTAATATTTTTCTATTGATATCTCTCTCCCAAATCCCGCTCCGCAATCCACTTGCTCAAGCCTATCAAATATGCCAATCAAATATGTCTCGAGTTGCTTTTCATTGCCTCTCTTTCCCTTTATCCGTCCTGTGAGTTTTTGATTCTTCAAACTATCCTTCCTCATTACGCATTCCAGAAACCCCAGCTGTCTTTTCCTGATGTTAAATATGAGTTTTTCTCGCTTGCATTCTCTCCAACACCCCATCGTTGCTCACGTCCATAGTATCATCATCAACATTCTTTAGAGCCACATTTCTGCTGCATCGAGCCTCTTCTTCGTCCTTGTAGAGATCGTCCAACGTTCGCTTTCATACAGAAGGACAGATATCACATACCAGTCCAGCACTCTTTTCTTTGTCTCCAATGAGATTTTCCTGTTTTTCAGTCCTGTCGTTAGCATTTGGAATGCGTCCTATTGCAGTGCATCTTAGAATCACAGTGTCACATTTTCCATTCTCATTAAGAACGCTTCCCCGGTATTCAAATTTCTTGTTTTATTTTAGTTTCTCCGACCTGTAGTTGGCATTTTGGTGTCTTCTTTTTGCTGATGACTATAAGTTCATTTTTCTTTAAGTTTATGCTTATTCGTTTCTTATTGCTTTCTTTTGTTGCCTTCTGTAGGGGGTCTTGCATTTTCTTTTCCGTGTCTGCTATTAGCACGTTATCTTCCAATTATTTTATATTGTTAAAATTGTGGCCGGCAATGACAAATCCTACAAGGACTTTATCTCTTTCAGAATTGGTTCGTGGTGCAGGTTGAATAGATCCGGTGGGAAAACACATCCTTGTCTTACGCATCTTTCTATTTTTGTGTATCTCAAAAATTGAAGAAAAATATGGAGAACATTTTTTTCGCACAAATGCTCACCATATTTTTCTTCAATTGTCTTTGTCTACTTTACACTGTAAGCTTGAACAGCAGAACTGACAGGAAACTCTTTCATAAGGACAGCCTTATGAGCGACAAGAACTACTAATTTGAATCAGTTCTGTCCACTGCTGATATCCTAACAGTTATTACTCAGAGAATCAGTGAGGCATTAGACAGCAAATACATCCCAACCACGATCACATATTTTTCAAAGGCCTTTGACAAAGTGTGGCGTAAAGGGTTACTATACAAGCTCTCCAGCTATAGAACCTCGAGAAGAGTTTTCTCAATTATTAAGTTCTACCTAACAGTTAGATCCATGAAGGTAGTTGTTAACAGTAAATCATCTGAGGCCTCGCGATCAACGTAGGCAACCGCTCAGTCTCGTTTTCCAGTCGAATTCACTTTCTACTTTATATAGATGATCTACTAAAGAATATACTCCGATCATTTGTGAATATCTATGCTGATGATGGATGCACCTTTAAAACTATAGATGACCAGAGATTCTCTTGTTTGACTTCGCTTTAACAACTCAGCTAGGGATAAAATTCCTTGTGACATCTGATGCCTTGAAAACCAAACTAATGATGTCCCATCATCACCAAACGGACCCTAATCTTTTGCTTTTGATGAACGGCTATTTTGTCTGGAAGGCCCCGTGCCCTGAGCATCTATTGAGACTTCAGTTAAACTCAGATCTCAAGTGGAACTTGTAAATAGAATTCATCGCAAAAGATGGTGGAAAATGGTCAGTACTATGTAGCGCTCCAGTAAGTACCTGACTTCTCCAGCTTTTGTCTACATTTACAAGAGCTAAATCCCGCCGATCAACCTCTTTCTCACAGAATGTTGCAAGCATCTCGTTGTCTTATCCTTATTTCTACATAAAGTCAGTCAATTAAGTGCCATACGTGATACACGCTTAAGCGATCATGTCTAGAAAGAGAAATGACTGACTGGGCAGAAGATTATCCCGCAGTAGGTTGCTATTGCTTTCTGCGGTAGACTGGTTGCCGACCAAGGCTATAGAACCCAATCTGTCCTGTTATTTAACCCATAACTGGAGGGAAGAGACGGATTAATACCTTTCTCAAGGGTATTTGCGCGCAAGTGAATGCAAGGAATTCGACTGGAATTCGAACTCGGCTTCCCGGTTTCTCGTTCCAAGCCGATATCCACTGCACCACGACGCACATCCTATATTTACACTAAATACATTCTTTGGTTTTACTAGTTACTCACATGACTAAGACCACGCATATTGCAACGAACCACCTTCATTCTCTTCGTATTCCGTTGGTGAATATAAGTTCAACTCGAGCATTTTCTAACTAATCGTTATTTTCTGCTCATTTCAAGGATTAACCGTTATCATTCCAACATTATCATAAACTGTGCTTCTTAATCTATAAGCCTTTAACTCGACTAGCTCTTGGGTCTTGTAGAAGGTGAACATTATTGTGAATAAACTTAAGAAGCGTCAACATTCTTTGGCTTCCAAAACCTTTGCCTACTGTACTGCTATTCACTTGATATAGTAAAAGAGTTAATACGTAAAATCGCATGACTGGGAGTTTTATCTTATTGCTATTAGTAAGATCCGCAAATTGTTTTCAGCAACAGATCATATTCCTTATACAAAAACAAACAAACATGTTGTATCATCAAACGTTATTAAAATTGCTAGAAGACCATCCTAGGATGGATAACTAGCCAGGTTTAAGGACATTTTTAACCGTACGAGGAAACAATCACAAATGGGTTAGACTTTGAACGGACCTTTCAATATATAAAATTCTTATGACGTTCTTAGAAACAAAAGATATTTAAAACGAGGCCGGGGTATTACAGTAATCTATAAAGTTACTCTGGGTAATGACACTAATAAATGGAACAAGTCATGTGACATGTGAAGAATATGTGCAGATGGGCAGCAGCAGGTGCGCTAGAAATACTGAAGATCTTCAGAAATCAAAGATCGGTTTCCCAATACGAACCTCTTAATGCTGAAATCAATTTAAAATGGGCTGACTGTTTCAGAAGCAAGCATCAATTTTGATGAAGCTAACTTGTTTAATATAAAACACCAGGAAACATTAGTTGATGTATTTGCAGAGAAAAAGTTCATTAAATGAGCTGCCAAAATCAAACCACTGGTGTCTCACAACATGGTGTAAAAATTGAAAAGAAGACAGTGAATACTGACCTATTGTTTTTTTTATTCACTAGATTTGTTTTACTGGTGGAGTGGTTAGATCATAAAGTATGATCTGACTATAATGTTGAGGAAGCCAAACGAGGCAGTGATTGTCTATCATTTACTTTCAAGTAATGTTTAGAAGATATTTCTAAGAGAAAAGCTTCATGCAAGAAATCAATGTTGCCAAAACAAGATGACGTTCCAAAAGGTAGGACACAAGAATAAGCCGAAGAAAAGGTGTAACTACTGGAGATCTTCGGATAATTAAAACAACAGCCAGTCGTAGCAGCTATTTCTTTCTAGATTTCACAGAGTTATATGGAGATCAAATGCTACTTACTAAGAAGTTATCCAGCAATACAAAATGTATGCGAAATTCGAGTATTTAATCTGTTCAATGATATCTGAAGAAAATAAAAGAAACTATAAGAATCATGAACACAAGAGAAAATCGAAGAAGAGCAAACTTTGTGCTGGTATCACAGAATTTGAAAATATACAGAAGTCAGTTTCTGTACAATAATAGCAATAATGGGTAGTTTGTAAAATTACTCACAATGTATTTTCTTCTTTTTAGTCATTACATTAAGATTATTACTGAATATAATGATTAGAATCTTTTTTTTATCGAATTTTTCATATTCAGCATTTTATTTTATGGTCATTTAGGAGAAAAAGATATATATAAATTTGTATATATCAGAACAATCTTGAAAAAATCTTTCACAAAATGAAGAACAATTTTCCCGTGACTCATTTCGTTCATTCCTTGAGGATTTCCTTGAATTAAAGAACGAAACGCTTCGCGTGAAAACTTTTTTTGACTTCGTCATAGATTTTGCTAAAATAGTCATTTCTCAAATTATAAACCCTAATCGAAGCTTCCAAATTATGACTTTCACCTTCAGCTTCAAAAGTTTGATACAGGGATCGTTTCTTAAAAAAATTCTAGATTTCAATAATGACATCATTCATTATGTTGTGACAGTTTATTACAGATGATGTTTTATATTTCATTCCTTGTCTAAGAAATATTGTTATACAACAATGCATTACAAGGGTAATCAGAGCTTGTTAAATGGTGGTTATCTTTTCTTGTTAAAATTAATGGCAAGATCATTAAATCTTTAATATACTCTAAAAATGTTTGCCTATTGATTAGGGTTTTGTTTTTTATGTTATTCTGTATGATCTTAAACAACTTTTGATGCAGAAATCATCAATTTACTAACTTATTATGGGTCTTCAATATGCGTTGTGGTGCAGTGGATATCGGCGCAGAACGAAAAATCGGATAGCCGAGGCTGAATTTCAGTTGAATTCGTTGCATTCACTTACGCGCAAATTCCCTTAGGAAAGGTGTTAATCCGCCTCTTCTCCCTCCAGCTATGGGCTAAATAATAAGACATAATGGGTTCTGCAGAAGTTTAAACTATGCACACTACTTACAGAAATAACATGTTCATAGCAAACACACACACACACACACACACACACACACACACACACACACACACACACACACACACTAACAACAACAACAACAACAATTCATATCACATTGAGGCATACAAATCTATATAAAGAGTTATGCCTAAATATCTATCGATGTATACAAACATGTATATTAAGATACACCAAGGAGTATACAAAATATGTCAAAGGTTAAATATTTGACATTTTTTCATCAAGGTGATTTTCCAATTTTGTCCATCTTTGTTTCTTTCATGTAAATATATGAGTTTTAAATAATTTCTGATTTTATCTATCAGTTTTATTCTTTAAAAGAACAAACTACATTTTATTCAACTTTGTGTTCATCAATGACTTGTTGCCGCGTATCAGACTCGTTCCGATACATTTTGAGTAAAATTCCACAAGTTTTGATGTGAAAGAAGAGTTCTAGAATCTGGTTTTCATTAGAGAAGCGTTTTCTTCATCAAGGCGTTTTGCGTCAATCGAAAACGGTAAGAACCGCTGGGTGTGAGGTCAGGTGAATATAGCAGATGGTGTAGAACAAACCAACCGAGTTCAAAATATTTCCTATGTTATTGTCATGGCAAATAACATTTTCCAGTTAATCCACTGTGTACGTTGCCATTGCAATTTGTTTTTAACTACCACGCATGATTAGTAGTTAAGATAATATATTTCATTTTCCAGTTGATTTCCCCCCCAAAAAAAAAGAAAAAAAAAGGATATTACTTCTGACGCAGTAAAATGAAATACAAATTGTAAAACTATTTGTCTATACTTCTGATATTTATTTATAGTATTTACATTATTTACATTGTTCGGGCTGTTGTCTTTATCTTTATTGCCATGTTTACGCGGTTTCGGCCTTCTTCAGGTGCTAGAAATTTCGAACAGAACTCTTTATTTCGATCACTGGAGTATGTTTTTCGCATTACCTGTCTTCATTGACATATGGCCCAGTGGATAAAGGCGTTGGTTAGATCCAGTGACCTGACCTAAAGAGTTGTGAGTTCAATATCTGGCTACAGGAGTGGTGAAATAATTTAGAGAAATTAAAGCGAGATAACTACATGACATCCGGAAGTGGTATCGCATATGGAAATGAGTATAGTATACCCCAGTGATCGAAAAAGGTTCGATTCAGAATTCTTAGCATCTGAAGAAGGCTGGAGAGTAGAACGGCCGAAATGTTGTAAACATGGCAATAAAAATGAGTCCGAAAAATCTAAATAATGTAAATTGGAAAAAGGTATACCAATTAAATTCTAAAGGATAATTTTAAACCAATCAATACTAATAAAAATATTTGCGAGTTGCGTAACAGTTATCAGGTCTAAATGTGGAATCGGAGAACCGAGTTCAATTTCCAACTTAGTTGTATTCATATCGTACAAATGCCTTTGTGAAACGGATGAATACATTTCTTTTTCACATAACCCGCCCCTAACGAAGATTAGTAGTTAGTATAGAAGAAAGGTGTTACGTGTTGTAAATTGTAACAAAAGAAAAAAAAAACATTGATTTACCAAAGCACAGAGCGAAATCACAAACAAATATTTAATTTACAAAAAACACAAACTAAATTATTTACAAATATACAATTTTAACATTCCAGACAGAAAATCGAGTTTACAGGCGAAGTGTTACGAAGGGAGCGGTAAGGTGTGGGTAGAGTATTTTAACACCTTAGGGCTAGCGAGTAATCTAAGTGTTATTACTGGAAATCCTGACATGTGTATATATATATATATATATATATATATATATATATATATATATATATATATATTTGAAATTTTAAGTTTGGTCCATAAAAAATATTCAAAAATTCTATTTACCAGATTTGTTCCATGAGGTTCTCTTTTGGGTTTTTGTTGGTCGGCAACTTTTCATAGAGATTCTTTCGGCTGAATATATTAATCCGCGAATGAAATCGGAGTTGATAATGGTAGCAATTCTTTTTTTTACAACTGACAACTCTCTTCAAAAATGTATTTTTATAGGGGCTAGCTCCTAATTAGCATATTTCTCGAATCATCTAGATTTTTTTTTCGAATATACTGGAATGATCTAGAATCTTTCAAATGTTCTATTTCTAATTTAGATTATTTTACAATTACTTCATGAATTAAAACTTTTTTTGTATTAACAAGTAGGACTCAGTAGAAACGCTTACTATAAATTTTAATTTTTTGTTGACTTTATTAATATTTTTTATATAGAAAGGCATCCTCGTAACAAAAGGTAATTAATAAACCGCGGAGGAGGCAACAGGAAACCGCTCCACTATCTTTCTCAATTTATAAATAATAAAGAAAGAACAATCATAGTGAGCCGTATTCGCCTACAACCTGGAAAACGGGCTTCACATTTAAAATATCAGCAAAATTTCTACTTACTATTTATGGGCTAGATATATTTGGACTGTATTTGACTTAATGTTCAAGTGTTTACACCCAGAATTTCGAACCCCGATTCTCAAGGTTTGCCCTTACTACTCGCCTCTACCCCTGGTGATTGTTTGATCGTTTTAAATAAACATAAAATATGTACTACCATTATAAAATATATAGCTATTGCTTTTTCCGTTTTCTCGAACTTATTCACACATCCAAAGATCAGGGCAAGATATAATTTCCAGTGATTATGTTTTGATGTAGAGCAAACAGCTTCTATAACTGCTATATAATATAGCAGTTATAGATGATGTTTGCCCTACATTTTATGCTAACATCTATATATACATTTATATACGTTTTATGCTAACATATAATACATTAATATAGTTATCAAATATGTGACGTCTTTGTACTTATTAATATATTTATATGTAAAAGTCTTAAAATACAGTCAGCTAAACATAAAGAATCTAGTCTGTCTGCAGCAAATTATCGTTTCCTTACTTACAAATAAAAGCTATAAGCAAGTGTAAGGTCTTCAGACGTTTTGATAATAACAAAGATATCACCATTTTCGGGGGAAGTAACAAAGAAAGACAAGTAAGAAATGAAAAATAAAAATAAATAAAATGTCTGCTAGTATATAAAATACTTTCGGAGACTTACAACTTTTATGTGGACTTTATTTCATTGTCTGAACTTCGATAGTGATGCGACAATTTTATCTTGTTTGATACTTTTTTGATTGAACATTTTCTTTTTCTTGACGCCCATTCGATTTTTTGTTCTTTGCACTGAATAAATGTGTTGCCGTGTGCGCATGCGTGAATGGCTAATCATATACGTGCACAGACATTATTGCACCTTTCTTATTCCGATATGCTTGGCGACTGAAATAGCTGCATATTTTTTTTCGGTGCCTGCCGTCAGTGTCCGATATCAGGTTAATCAAAAACATATGAAAAAACTGATTTAAAAAACAAAACGTTAGACACATTTCAATGAGAGGAATGGTGCAACACATTTTTCTTGCTCTCTCTTAGCACAATTGTCAACGTTTAAACTCTGTAATATCTAAATGGTTTGTCAATAAGTACCATACGTGATACACGCTTGGGCGGTCAAGTCTCGGAAGAAACATGACTGACTGGACAGATGATTTTCCCGCAGTAGGTTGTCATTACTTCTGCGGTAGACTGGTTGCCAATCAAGGCTATAGAATCTAATCTGTCCTGCTATTTAACCCATAGCTGGAGAGAGAAGAGACGGATTAATACCTTTCCCAATGGTATTTCCACGTAAGTGAATGCAACGTTTTCAATTGGAATCAACTGCCAATATCCACTGCACCACAACGCACATCCTATGGTATTTTCAGGTGAAAATAAAGACAAAAATTCTCCAACATCTGGGTGCTTTTTTATTAAATTAGTTCTAAGCTTTTGTCTCACATGAGCCATCTTCAGAGAAGTTACAGGAACGTTAACATAAAAACATCATCCATCAAAGACGATTTGATCGTGCGTTGAGAAAACTTTGCTAAGCAACGATAACAGTTATAAAGTAGCAAACACAGTTTGTAAACCAAAATTAAATTAAATTAAATTAAAGCCAAAATACGATGTTTAGAACCGCTCATGATTAAACATAACAGAAATGTTGTTTATTTAAACAAGTTTAATAAAATTCTACCGACAATGTTTAATTTTTTATCGTATTTTTTCTAAATTGTTAATAATCCGTTGTAAAAAGTAAAATCGTGAATAAACTATCCAAAATTTTACGATTTTGTTTTAGTTAGAGTTCTTACAAAGCTTTCAGCCATTAAAAATGTCGGTTACTACAAAAAACAAAACAAAACAAAACAAACAAAAAATGTGAATGCAATGCGTGTAAAAATGTTTAATATAATAAACATAAATGTTTGTAACATTTATTTTCCAATGTTCTGTGAAATTTCTCCATCATGGCACTTATAGGATAAGCTTAAGATTAAGTACCTTTACGAATTCCCAGATAAAGAACAGCATTGTATGAAGAAAATAAGGCCCCAAACTTAATAAAAATAGTTTTCTCGGCAAAAACTTTATGTCATCACTAAGAAGAAAGATCAAAGTATTTTAAAAATTATTTCATAAAATTTTGTAATTCTTTCTAACACGTTCAAAATTTTGGTAAAAAATGTTGTTTTTCTTTGATCCGTGAGTGATGCAATTTTTACAAGTGTTTACTATAGCAAACGTAATACTACGCAACTCACATTTTTGCTGGTGAAAAACACGTTAATTTGGAAATGCTTGTAAAAATCCGATTATGTTCGGATTTTGATGAAACTTTCACGATTTGCTCACAAATGACTGAAATACTCCTGCTCCAATTAATTTCCAGAAATGTCTAGAAATTAACGAGCAGTCGGGAAATTCGTTTTATTCATCAAATGCAGAGTTTTTTGGGGAATTTTAACATTTGTTTCTGAAATTAGCACTTTTTCAGAAAATCTGCTCCGAATTGTGAAAACAAAATTAGAATATAACTATGCCATTTTGATTTATATAAAGTTTTAATTGCTATTATAAACAATATATATTAAGGATATCATAGTCTAAAAAGAAAACGTTTTTTAACATTTTTATTATAGTAATTTATAAATTTCAAACGTCTTTTAAAATTTCATCCATTCACTTTTTTTATTTAGCACTTTCGACCACACGTAAAATAAAATACGGGTCAATGGTATGCGCACAAAAAATGTTTTACTGATTTAAAAATCTTATGGCTAGAGTACATGTATTTCAAATTTCGATTAGTAAATATAGTCTTCACGTCGTGAAGACTATATTTACGTCGTGAAGACTATAATCGAAATTTGTGTTATATCGAAAGTGCTATATCTTTAAAAGGTCACGTATTTGAACGGTTGCGCTCCTTACAGGAAAAATAAAAACGTATATAGATATTTTCAGCACGGTACAGTTCTTTCATCTAGCTTCCGTGTTTACCAAGTGCCCTACATTTCAATATTCAACGGGCTTTGCAAATCATCCATTCAAAATTTAAATCAAGTTATATATTTTTAATTCCTAGTTTCCTAATTTTGTTAAAAAAAGCTATTGTGAAATTCACAATTTGTGGAGGTACTTAATAAAGAGTATAAAAATAGATATTGAAAATAAAAATAAACTCCATAACAATTCATAAATGGTTGAGTTGCCTCTGTGATGTTATATAAGTGCATTCTCTGTTAAATTGCAAAATTATTTTAAAAGAAAGTTTTATATTATTTTAAGTCTTATTTTTCAGAAAACATCTTTAAACATAAAGCTAAACTAACTAAAATTCTATAAAATTGCTAAATATGTAATGCTAAATTTTCAATTTTACTATATAATTAAAAACAAAACAAAATTAAAAAAAAAACAAAAACGAAGCGTACGATTAAGGTACAAAAAATTATGTCAAATTCTGGCGTAATATTTAGCATTTTTACGACTTCCGTGTGTCATGTCATTTGTCATCACATATAACACTTTTAGAGTTCATTTCAGGCAGTAAGCGAGTAATACTTGTTTCAGATCAGATTAAGGTAAGTTTAAATTTGCTAATTTGAATAAAATAACGTGTTAGCAAGATATATTTTATTCTTGAAAGATTTTTAAAAACGATAGACTTCTGTTTACAAAATCAGTCGATCGATGAAAAATGGCCGAAATTTTTTTAAAATCTGAAACATTTTTGCTTTCAGACAATACAATTTCTCTTAGCTTTCAATTAAAGCTAAATTGAAAGATTCAAAGAAGCTTTTTTGCTTATTAAAATTTATCTGAAACGTAGGTATCGAAAACAAGTGGAGGTACCTACTTAAGATTGAATTTCGAATGTAGCGTTAAAAAAAACAAACAAAAAACAATGAAAACTGAGTAAACTTAGTTCTTGAAAATGACTCAAACAAAAACAGAACAAGAGTATGTACTTTGGACAGTTTACATTTTGGATATATAAAAACCTATTTCGAAAATAAGAAAAATTCAATAAAAATTAAACAGTCTTTTTCTGTTAAATTTCGTAAAACTTGTTCAAACGAATTTTTGCAGTGTCAATATACATTATTTTATAACTATATTCGTATATATCTCATATAGGGGACCGAATTGAAAAATTGGAGAACTGAGTTCGAATTCCAGTCGACTTTTTTATATTCATTTAGGTGCAATGGTAAATGTAAGAATTTATTTTCTCCCCCAAATACGAGTAAAAATAGTAGGACGTTTATCTGTAAAATCATTGTTGTTCTCAAAAAAATATTAATGCAATATTTACACACAAAAACATTATTCTTAAAATTCCACATACATTTCGGTTTCAGATAACCCACAAATAGGTGATAAACCGTAAAAAACAAAAAACAAAACAAAACAAAAAACAATCAAATCAATATCACTTTCCACATGCAGACAGAGATACAAAGGCACTCCATATATATATATATATATATATATATATATATATATATATATTCTGAACATATACTGTTAAATATAAGAGACAATGAATGTCTATTATGTTTAATCATAAGCCGTTCTAACCATCGTATTTTGGATTTAATTTCAGGTGAAAATAAAGACAAAATTTCTCCAACATTTGGATATTTTTTTATTAAGTTGGTTCTAAGCTTTCGGCTCACATGAGACATCTTCAGTGAGGTTACAGGGATGTTAACATAAAAACATCAACCATCAAAGACGATTTTATCGTGCGTTGACATAAAATTTTGCTAAGCAACGATAACAGTTATAAAGTAGCAAACGCAGTTTGTAAATCAAAATTTAATTAAATTAAATTAAAGTCAAAATACGATGTTTAGAACGGCTCATGATTAAACATTATAGACTTTCATTGTCTCTTATATTTAACAGTATATGTCTAGAAAATTATCTGCTGCCTCGATGCACTATATATATATATATATATATATATATATATATATATATATATATATATATATATATAAGTCTATTATTTCTTTTAGATTTTTCTTCGTAGTTGAAAATGGCTCTGAATCCAACATTTACTATTTGTGCGTATGATAGCAGATATAAAACTATATTCAACTGATTGAAACCCGAGACACGTTCTTGAATAGCCTCGTCAGATTGAAACATTCATATGAATGTCATGTCTGACGCCAAACCAATTCAGAAATACATAAACCGTCTGCTGTATACACACTACTTTAAATGAAATTATATGCAATGAAATGCTCGTCAACACTGGAACGAGCAATCAAAACTTAAGAAACCTGTTTTCCTGGAAAAATTATTTTAATAAAAATACATAAATTACAACCAACTGTAATACTGGCGGCTCGGTCAATGAATGCTAAATTTTTCCATGTAAAGAAATGGTTAATATTATCGTTATTATTACTATTAACCGTTAAATTCATTTTCGCTAGCAAAAATAAGTAAGGACAGAGTTTCCTGCACTACAAAAAAAAAATAGTTACATAAAATTTACGAATAAATTTGATGAGTAAGGGAAACCAATGCATTTTCTGGTTGTGTGGTACGTACACCTTAAAGCTATGTATTGTATAAAAGCTATATCTATTACAGTGACGAGGGTGGACGTTGTGTAAGTATTTGTGTGATAGATTCGAATTAGCGTCTGCATTTTGCGGTCTAGCTCGACGGGAGTTGCGCTCAGATGTAGATCAAAATTTTCAGAAAGCCAAAATTAGGAGGAAAAAAAATATGTATTATCACCCCACAAAGTCAGGGATCAGTTTATGTATTTATTATAATATAGAATCAATCACCCCACTTTATTTTATCTGTATTTATATATATTACCCCTGCCCCTCCCACCTTAATCCAATAGAGACATTCTATATTGTTATCTATATCTGTAAAAATGACGAGGGTGGACGTTGTATTTACATAGCAAATAATTCGTCCAACGAAGTATTTGCTATGTAAATTCATTAGATGATTTCATTTTTGTTCCCCGATTTCTCGTTCTGGAAATCGTGTAGCCGATTTCTAATTCGAGTTGAATTCCTTGCATTCACTTACGCGCAAATGCCATTTGGAAAGGTATTAATCCGTCTCTTCCCTCCAGTTATGGGTTAAGTAATAGGACAGATTGGATTCTATAGCCTTGGCTGGCAACCAGTCTACCACAGAAAGCAATGGCAACATACTGCGGGATAATGTTCTGCCCAGTCAGAACTCTTTCGAGTTATGATCGCCAAAGCGTGTATCACGTATGGCACTTAACTGACTGACTGATTTTTAAACTACCCGCGTGAAACCGGGATAAACTGCTAGTGTAAAATAAAACTTAACCTTGAAAAAGCGTCAAGAGCTGGATATTGCTAAGCAAATGTTATCTAATAATAAAAAAAAACAAAAGAAAAATACCTTGTCACTGTTGACCAGACATTGCTTTTTAAATATTTTCCCCTCAATCAAGGCGATAATACTACTAAGAGGCAGAGAGTTACAGGGATTGAAAGAGAATGAGAGTATTAATGAGAGATTAATACTCATTAATGAGTATTAATGAGAGTATTAAAAATGAGGAGGATTGAGGAAAGGAACAAGGTTCAAGAAGACAGAAGATGACAGATAACGTTGCATTTACATTTTTGAAGATTGTAGTTGTCAGTGAAGCAATAAATCGAAAATGTGCTCCACAAGTGGGAAGTGTCAGAAAAGAAACTGTTAGAATAGAAGTGGCGGTTGCTTCTAGCTAGTTCAACAGAAAAACTGTGAGACCGAGTTGGTCAGGATGGATTACATTATAAATCCGTCTTTGGACTTTATCAAGATTCTCGAGATGTACAGCAAGAGCACCAGACCAGATATAGCAACAGTATAGTAGATTTATAAATGTGCAAGATCTAAATCTAAACTTATTTATAAATGGAACTTTGTCAGTGTGTGTGTGTCTGTATGTGTGTGTATCCGTTACCTATAGACTCCGAAACGGCTGAACTGATTTTCTTGAAAATTTACACAGTTGTACTATAAGCATCTGCGAGTGTTCTTAGCTAGGTTTTGTGTCGAGGTACACCCGATAAATATCGAAAATCGATAATAAAAAAAATCGGGTTATAGAAGGAGAGGTCCGATTTTAATCAAATTTAATACACTCATAGACAAAGACATAAGAAATGATATTCAGAAGTTGCAGTTCTTATAATAGTGCAGAAAATCGATAATATATATATATATATATATATATAAAAGGCAAGATACCGGGTCTGATCAAAATCAGTTTTTCAGCCGTTTTTGCTTCGGGTTTGGCTCTAAGTAGGTATAATTGTAGTTTTTAGTCTCAGTCATGATACCATTTACTCAGAGGACTTATTTAGCCTTCAAAATTCAGTTTACGACGAAAAAAGTTTATTTTATATCTATACCAGGAAATTAAAATTTGACTCCATTCATTTTTCTTTTAGTCTACGGTTTCGCTTTAACTGGAAACAACTATTGCTTTTTAGTCTTTCGTGCCAACGTCCAAAGAGTCTGAGCTCCAGGACTATGGATTAGTTTTAAAGCTTTCATTACACCCGAGCAACGCCGGGCTATACTGCTAGTAGATTCTAAAGATAAATGCTAAAGCGAAAATAAGCAAATATAATCAACTTTGTAAACAAAAATGAAATTTTGATTTCACATAGCTCTGAGGACAAAAAGACGAATCTATTTCTTTTTTGGAATTCAGCGAGAAAAGATGTTAATTATGTAACATCCCCAAATTTGCAATTCGAATCCTGTATTCATTTTATCCTCTGCCAATTGCTGAATTAATATCTTCTTTTTACTGATATCATTTGATATATGTGGCCAATGCGCATCAGTTAGAAAAATATTGACGCTGTAGATATTAGTTAAGTGCAGCAACTTACAGGGAATATAAAAGTAAACCCGACAGTGTAGGAAGAGTGATATCTTCGGAACTGTGCAAATGACATGAATTCGGTTATATAAACAAATAGTGTGAATACAAAACATAAGTTGTACCAGAAAATAAAAGTGAAAACTACTCTGGAAATTTGGGATCCAGATTAACCAGTACATTCAAGAAAAAAAAGAGTCTAATTGTTATGGTCAAAGAAAAACAAATTTGCCAGATCATAGACGTTGTTATAGCGTACTAGTTTAGGATATCAGGTTTGAGTAAAAAAATTCCAATTAAATAAACTGTTTTCAAATTAGTATTCAGTTTCTGGATTTAATAAAAAAGAGCTGGAAACGTTTGTGCACAACGAATAAACGGAAAAATTGAAAAATATCAGAATAATAGAAAGATCGAAGATTCCGAAAAATATCTTGGTACAGGTTGAATATCATTTATCTAGAATTCCCAAATCCGAAAACCCCCAAAATCTGCATGTTTTTTAGATGCTGACAAAATTTGAGAAAGCACTACGAGGATTCCTAGATTCCTAAGTAAGTCATCTCATCTGACCTGCGTAGGGGTTTCGCAGCCCAACTAATGTAGCCCCTACGTTGGTGCCAGCTTTTTGTTAGTGATCATCTAAGCAACACATTACTCAGTAAAGATATTATTCAAAATGTAAAGTCCGGTATTTATACATTTTTGTAAGTAGTGATCATGTTTTTTGTACACGTACAGAAAATACAAAACAATATTTTCACGTGAAACTATAATTTCACCACTTAAAAATCAATCCATGGCAAGCGTCATTACCTGTACCTCTATGTACACAGAATTTTTAAAATTTTATATAAAACTACCTTCAAGTCATATTTATAAGCTGTATCATTGAATATAAAAGAGTGTCGTGTTTATGCTTGCGATTCATTTCGAAACCCATTTTGTAGATGTTCTATACAAATTAAAAACATATATATACTCGTCATCCACATACAACCCCGTTTCGCTGTATCACAGTTCATTAATGTGGCTAAACATCCACATGCCTCCGGCCGGGACCGAAAATCGACCGATCTGGCGTCAATCAGAGTCGCTAACCCCTAAGCAATAGGCACATGGAATCAGAGAAGGGAGATTTTAGCGTGTTATATATAAACGGCGTATACACACGCAGGTCACCGAAAAATTTCAATTCATTGCTGAAGAGTTATTCATATATCGTTCATATGGTAACTGTTTTTTTTCAAATTTTCCACTCTAGAGTGCTCAATCGTAATGAGCATATATACAAAAAGAAAACTTATCTTAACCGACGCATTTTATTCTGATGGTGTCTATACAGGCTAATGTTGGGAGTTCATTTTGCAACAAGTAACAATTCAAAATGTTGTTAGTTTTTATAAATTTTTGAATTTAAGAACGCTTATTTATACCAGGTATAACAGATATATTTTAGATATAGCTGTAAGTTTACGCACACACACGCATACACCTTCCCGCTATATATATATATAAAGGAAAACTCAACACGTCTTTTAATTGGTCATAAATTATAATTAATTTCAATGAGCTTAATTAGCTCATGTCATCAGACCACACAATATTCCTTCCATTTGATACAAAATTTTTTGCCGGAATAAGCATTTCCTTTAACTGAAGAGAAAGATTAAAAATCAAAAATCCAAAAAAGAGAAGAAGGAAAAAAGAGAAAAAGAAAAAGAGAGTCAGGACAGAGTCATTGGCGTCAGATCAGATGAGCTCTCTATATAAATATAACACTTAATATTTTATATTAAGTTGATCTTGTTGGATTATCCTCGCTGTTTACGGACTGGACTTCTATACCTATATATATATATATATATATATATATATATATATATATATGTGTGTGTGTGTGTGTGTGTGTGTGTGTGTGTGTGGATTACGAAAGTAGTACCGCTTTTTCTTGGAGTATAGGAAACTGTTTTATGGAGGTCCGTAATTAAAACAAGAGGGATGCCAAGAGGAGAATTGCCATTGTTCAGGTCATTGTTTTGAACTCATAGATAATATTAAAAAGAGTGAATAGAATATATAAACTGAAATTCGACAAGATGGATAGAATAAGTAAAGAACAGGTAGGAAAAAAGTGTCTTTAATCTAACCTATTTCACTTTAAACAGCTTTTTCAGAGATTTTATAAAGACGAACCATTCGTCTTTAAAAAATATCTGAAGACGCTTGTTAAAGTAAAACATGATAGATTAAAGACACCTTTTTCCTACCTGTTCTTTACTTATTCTATTCATATTGAAAAGAGTGTTGGAGATTTCAGAACATCTGCTGACATTTGATCTTCATCAATGGCAATCAAGTAGCGCTGATGTAGCAAATGGAGAATAATGAATTGGAAATTAGAAATTAATCAGCCTCAAGTAAACTTATCTGATTGTCATGACTGCTAAAATGGAAGTGACACGTTTCGTTTTTTGGTAAGTGAATTAGTCGTAAAGAAATAAAAAAAATGTTTTGAAAAACGAAAACAACAAATGACATTTGATCAACAAGTTTTAAGCTAATTTGAGAAGAAAAAACAAAGTAAAATTTCAGACAACAAAATATAAAATAAGCATTAAAAAATACGAAACCTTACTTCTAAAAGTATGACCAAAAATGTTTATTGTGTGCTTGTTATATTTTAAATTATTTTTTATTCTTATTTTTAAGTATTTTCTCCATAATGGGTATTATTATTATTATAACACTTTTTTACTAATATAGTATTTTTGTTTTTAATGATGCATTTTTAAATTAGGTAGTAAGATTTTTTTTATAATCGTATCACCAGGGGACTACGTAATAGTAAAAAGATTGGAAAAGAGAAAGCCGGAAACCACATCCTAAACAGGGAACAAGAGATGGGCCTCTTAACCTGTTCAATAAACGTGGGTGGAGTGTGAACCGGGCGATAGATAGATCTATCTACTCCAATTAGATGCTTTTTTAAACTAGAATAGCGTTCGTTATAATAAGATAATATTTTTGTTTTGAATAAGGTACGACTTTTTGACGATGCGCGTTGTGGTGCAGTGGATATCGCCTCAGAACAAGAAATCCGAGTTCAAATTCCTGTTGCATTCACTTAAGCACAATTACTGTTGGGAAATGTATTAATCCGTCACCTTTCTCTCCAGCTATGGTTTAAATAACGGAACAGATTGGGTTCTATAGCCTTGGGTTGGCAACCAGTCTACCGCAGAAAGTAATGGCAACCTACTGCGGGAAAACTCCTCTGCCCAGCAGTTATATCTCTTTCGAGACATGATCACCTAAGCGTGTATCACGTACCTTACCTGACTGCCCCTTATTTTAAAATAAGGTAGCATTTTCTTTTTACTAAAGTAGTTTCTTTTTTCAAAAAGTCGAAATTAAGATTTTATTTCTTTGTCACTAAGAAATTTAATGAGCTAGTGAAAGATGAGCAGCGTATTAAGAAACAGGACAATTTCGCTAGAAACTAGGAAGAGAGTACTAGATTGCTACGTGCTGTCCGTCCTTCAATATGGCAGTGAATGCTGGACAATATCATCAAAGATGAAGGAAAAAATTGAAGCAATTAAATGTGGTTCTACAGAAGGATGCTGCGAATCTCATGGATCGAGCATGTGAGCAATGATGAGGTCTTGCAAATGATGGAAACAAAAAGGAAATTAATACTGAGCATCAGGAAGAGACAGCTGAAGTTCCTCCGAGGAAGGAGGGCCTGGAGAACCTGATACTAACAGGCCAGATAGAGGGAAAAAGAGACAGGGCAAAGCAACAGATAACATATTTGAAGGACCTAATCAGGTGGATGACAGAACGAGGATTGCACGGTGTAACAGGAGAAGGCGTGCTCAGAGCCACCAGGGATAGGGAAACGGGGAAAGCCATGACTGCCAGCGTCCTGAAGGGACAGGGCACACAGAAGAAGAAGAATTGAAAGATGAACGCAGTTAGTAACGTTGGTTCCTGAATTTGGCAACAGTAATTGTGAGGTCAATGTCTGGGAAGGACAGTAGGTACTTGGACTCAGTGGAAACAAGTCGAGCGATAAATAAAAAGTAATAAATAAACGAGTTATCCCTAGACACGAGCAGTGAAAAAATAACGATTTATCCCTGTAGATAAAATAAAGGGTTCAATTATAAATTCACTTAGGTTGCCTTGAATAACTAGATACCACAACAGTCGAACGTCATAGTAGCAACAACCAAGATGAGGACAATAGCCCAAATGTAAATGTTTTCTCATCCTGGAAATTCAGGCAAAAGTTAAATGATGAATGTCAAGTGCATTGTTTCACATAGCTAAAATTCGTTACAATCGCTATTTGCCTACGGTTCATTTCCATAATTCGTCAAACTTATCATGCAATTATAATAAACTAATCTGCACAATTTTGTTAATGCAGAATTAACGTTGATATTTCAAGATTTAACACACATTGGCGCCATGAGATAATGACGTCACGGAAACTAAAATTGATACCGTATTACACGCGACGTCTACCCAATAAATAAAATCAACATTGAAAAAAACCCCAATGTAACACCAATAAAAAGTGCATGAATTATTTTCTTTAACTTAATATAAAAATATAAAATGAGAAAATCTGCAGACAATTGCTGATATCTCCTGAGGATTGGACCGGACGATTACACAAAGGTTCATTTACGAAACTCTGAAGTAGATGTGCTGAAAGAGAGGTGAAGAGATAGATGTATAAGTGCATATATAGCTATGACTATGATATTAAACAGCTAAGTGACACATTTTGTGTCTGTATTAATTATATATATATATATATATATATATATATATATATATATATATATATATATATTGTTATGAATAAGTTCTCTTTTGTGATCATAGATAAATCCTTTAAATTTTTGCATGTTTTCTCCAAAACCATTACGGATATGATCAGAACCAAAAACACCCATAATAGTAATAATTCAGAAGCGAGCATATGTAAAATAAATTGTCATAATTATCCCCCACAATACATTGTGGACGCATGCAGAAATAAAAAAAAAACGTACTTATTAATTCATACATGGAGGATGGGTTAAAATTATTGATAACTTTTGTTAATATCACCACATTTACATTTCAGTCAGTCAATTAAGTGCCATGCGTGATACATGCTTGGGCGATCATGTTTCGAAAGAGGCATGACTGATTGGGCAGAACATTATCCCGCTGTAGGTTGCCATTGCTTTCTGCGGTAGACTGGTTGTCGACCGAGGCTATAGAACCCAATCTGTCCTATTATTTAAACAATAACTGGAGGGAAGAGACGGATTAAAATCTTTTCTAAGGGTAATTGTGCGTAAGTGAATGCAAGGTATTGAACTAGAATTCGAACTCGGCACCCCAATATCATGTTCCGAGTCGATATCCACTGCACCACAATGCACATTCCTTCAATTACAGTGCGATGGCATTCACAGCCTCTGGAATATCTGCTCTCAATGCCAATACGTTCATCTGATTTTATAAATCATTGAGTTACTTGATGTGTTACTTTTTCAATACATTTACATGACGCAGTATATATTGTGATACCTAAAGAGGTAGAATTTTATTGTTAATTTCTGTTTTTATTTCAAAGTGACAAGTGTAGTCCAGAATGACTCAAGGCCTGGCATTGTATGAGCGTGTGCCAGTCCGTGGTACAAGTGCAGAAGCGGTCGTCCTTCAAAATCCAGATATTCTAACTCTACTTCTTGCATTATCCGTTAAAAATAAAACCTGATTTTTGAATATCGATCAATAATTAATAAAGTTTTAAACACTTTTAAAAAGGACACTTCTTTTCACCCATGTGGGTCTCTTGCGTCTGTGTTAACAAGATAGATATGACGCTATAGTACAACACATTTGTGAATATAGAGAAAAGGTGATCTGTTTTGAATTGCTATACATTGGGTCGTAACGCGTGGTTTAAAGTTTGCTAGCCTTTATGACGCTACGATGCAACGAAGCAAAGCGAAAGCAGGATATTATTTTCAGTCAAGCATGTAAGCGTGTTATATAATCTCTTATAGCAATATAAATCTGTCCCAGTCATAGTTATATATGCACTTACATATCTATCTATCTATCTATCTATCTATCTATCTATCTATCTATCTATCTATCTATCTATCTATCGCATAATGACGATCCCCGTATACTGTCTTAATATGTATAGGAAAAACTACTAAAAAGTTGTGTTTAAAAATGTATACATTTTTAAACATACAACTTTTTAGTAGTTTTTTCTATCTATCTATAGATATATATATAGGGAAGCGAAGAAAAGAGAGGCGTGTTTGTAGATATAAAGTGGCCAAAGTTTCGTGGTCTGAGCATGAGGCCAGAATTCGTATCTAACCATGGTCGATTTCTCCGGGAGGTGACTTCATTATATCGACCTGAGGTGGCATGAAATTTCAAGTTGTCGGGAACGAGGTTTTGAGCGTGTTGGTCTTATTAAAAAAATGATCCTTTCACTTCCATAAATTGTACCTAAGACCCCCACCACAAAACCACGTCTGTGATAGGTATTTGCTAGACGCGAGTGTTCGGGAGTGAGTAACCGGCCATTATGTAAGTATGCATGTGTAGATCAATAAGTCCAAAGGCTTGCACATAGTTATTTTTCGAATTTTAATCTGAATTCTTTATATGTATAATATTAAATAGTTGCAGTGCAGAACGAGAAATCGGAGAGCCGAGTTCGAATTCCAGTTGAATTCATTGTATTCACTTAATAGCCTGGGAAAGTTATTAATGTGTCTCCTCTCCACTCAGTTATTAGATTGAGTTTTTTAGCCTTGGCTGACAATCAGTCTATCGCCGAATGTAATGGCAATCTACTGCGGGAAAATTTTTCTTCCCAGTCAGTTATATCCTTTTTGAGATATGATCGCCCATGAGTGTATGACATATGTAATTAACTGACTGATCATTAGGTTACAGATTTATTGATGTACGTACACACACGTTCATGATTCCGTGTGTGCGCGTGTATGTGTGTACATGCTCGTGTGTGTGTAGGCAAAACGATATTGTATACAGTTGTATGTACGTCAAAGAGAAAAAATACGAAAATATTTTGATTTTTGATATCTCAGCAATGCAAACTGATATTCTTTCCCCACGAAGAGATGGTTGGAGATGACAGAAAATATATTTTTTGTTATGGAATTAGAGGACTCTCATAATATTTTACCGAATCACTTTTAGCTGGGCTATTCGGCCATTTTAAATGGATTAAAAAAAAACATTGGAACAAGAATCTTTCTGTAACAATTCTTTAATTATTAATTTATCAGATACTTTCATCATTTCTCTTTTAGCATTTGTATCTTTAATCGGATGGCATTAGCCGCGCATTGCTCTCTGAAAATCACTTTTCATTTGCAAGAAAATATGTTTGTTTCATTGAAAAATTCGAACTTTGAAAGAGAGTAGCAGCTTAAATTTTTTAAACGTTTTCGATAATGATATGATCATATTTTTCAGGTGAGCATTATGGGGACAAGTTAAATTATATTTGTTTATATATGCGACGAAGATGTTGGCTAAAAATAACATATGATAATAAATAATATGAGGGTGACTATATATATCTCTATCTCTATCTATCTATCTATCTATCTATCTCTCTCTCTCTCTCTCTATATATATATATATATATAAACGCATATACGTACACACACACACACACACACACACACACACACATATATATATATATGCAATGTCAATTGCTATCTTTTACCTCTTTGACACATCTTTTTCCTAACAACCCTTGTATCATGCTCGTCTCACTTTCCACCCTACTCTCCTACAATTGTTTTCACATCAGTGTTCTCATCCTTGACTCGGACGCCCCCTGTATCTTCTTCCTCTTTCTCATTACTCACTTGTTATGGAACCACCCCCTGCGCACTGTACTGCCACTTACAGTGGTATTACTACTTTGCTTGGGGTAAAATGATTATACATATATATATATGAATGCACTATTACAAAGGAGAAAAATCTGATAAAATCACGGGGTATTTTACAAATCTCGGTGCGAAAGAAAGAGTTTCGTTAAATATTAAATTATAAAGTAAGAATTGTTTTGTTATTTTACATAGAAATAGACAAAGATACATACACGTTTAAATGTACCAATGCATGTAGTAAATAGATTTAACACTTTGAGAAACTTTTGTTTTGATATGTTATGTCGATGAAACGGCGTCATCAGCAAAATGATTTCGACACAATCTCCATTAACGAGACAACGTGATTCACATTAAGCGGTTAGACATTATTTTTTTTTTTACTTTTACCGTGTTGATATAGAAAATACTTTTTCACTCATTTCCATGCTATTCTATTGATTTATTTATTACGTTTTATGCTTTACACACACACACACACACACACACACACACACACACACACACACGAATATATATATATATATATATATATATATATGTATATATATATATATATATATATATATATATATATATATAATAATATATATAAAATATATATAAAATATATATATATATATAAAATATATATATATATATATATATAAAGGCAAAATGAGATAAACTGATAGAAGAATAAATATGAATGACTGACAGAGAAAACAGATAGATAAACATGAACAGACTGAGATAAACAGACAGACAAAAAAGCATAGATGTAAACAATGGGAGATAAGTAAATACTTATGAGCAAGCTGAGATTCATAGACAAATGAATAGATAAATATTTACACACTAGATTGTAAACAGACAGAAAGATAATGAACAGACAGGATTCGAATAAACTGAAATAATTTTTGCTCAGAAAAATGGAATCTGTTATGTTAAATCCAGTTGTAGTTGTATACGTTTGCCTAGCGTAATGTCCGTGTAAACATGATGATCCATATTCGCGAAGTTTTTCTGTGGTAGATAGCTTGAGAAAAATATTTTGTTTTCAGTATGTCAGCCAACACTGTTTCATATATTGGGATATCTAGTCATTTATGGCATTAAATGGTAAATAATTTCCTGACAGTTGAAGAGAAAACTGAAGTCAACAGAAATCTGGTTCTATTTCTTCCTTTGCGATTTTCTCCCTCTTTTTTTACTCATTTATTTTTTATTTTCTTGATCAATTTATTTTTAGCGATTTTATAATTTTTTTTTTGTAATAGTGCATTCATATATATATATATATATATATATATAATCATTTCACCCCAAGCAAGGTAGTAGTGCCACTTACAGTGGCAGTACAGTGCGCAGGGAGTGGTTCCATAACAAGTGAGTAATAAGAAAAAGAAACAAGGTACAGGGGGTGTCAGAAAATGGGCAAGTGAAGGATGAGAACACTGATGTGAAATGAGCTGTAGGAGAGTAGAGTGGAAAGCGAGACGAGCATGATACAAGGGTTGTCAGGAAAAAGATGTGTCAAAGAGGTAAAAGATGGCAAGTGACATTGCATATATATATATATATATATATATATAGCATAATGATAATCCACGTATTTTTTTTTAATCGTGTCATCCCAAGCAAGGCATTCCACTGCCACTATAGCACAGGGCATTACATAGAGCGATTGGGTATAGGAAATGTCAGAAGGAGGGTGATAGACAACTTAGGATGTACATAGGGAGAGAGTTGGAGAGAGTGGGTGTGAGTTAGTGTGTTAGGAGGTGTCTATTGACATTACATTTAAACTCTTGGAGGTTGTAGCCGTCGGGGAAGTAAGCATGCGGTAGGGGATTCCACAGGCGGAAAGTGCGAGGAAAGAAGCTGTTGGAGTAGAAATTGCGGTTACATTTCATCGGTTTCACTGTAAAAGGGTGGGACCTAGTTGCCAATCTAGTATCTCATGCAAATTCACATCTAGGGGGCACCAGTGATTTAAGTTCGTCAGAGCAGAAGCCATGAAAGTATTTATAGAAGAGGCACAGGGAAGCCACGTCACGCCGGTGAGAGAGATACTGCAGGCGGTCAGCCAAGTCGGTATCAATCACATTACAGATTCTTCGCTGTATTTTATCAAGAAGCCCGAGGAGAATAGAAGGGGCACCCGACCAGATGTGGCAGCAGTACTCAATACACGGGCAGATGGTGGATTTATATAATTGCAGGATAGATTCAGGCGGAAAGAATTTCCGGGCCCTGCACAGAGAGCCGACTTTCATAGCTGCGGATTTAGCAATGGATTCGACGTAGTCATTCCACTTGAGGTCCGCTTAGAGTGTCAGGCCAAGCAGGCGTAGTGATTTACTCTCTGGAAGGCAAGCCTATTCCATGATAATGGGAGGGAAGTGCGGTTGTCTGTGGTGGTTAATTGACAGCAGCTTCGTTTTGGAAGAATTGAATTTTATGAGCCATTTCTTACCCCAATCCACCACGGATTGGAGGTCCTTCTCAAGCTCGGTAGCGAGGGTCGCCTTGTCACCTACACCAAATTTTTGATCGAGGCGAGAGTAAACTGTGGTATCATCGGTGTACATGCCTACTTGTGATCTTATGGTATCGGGGAGATTATTCCTGGCAGCAAACAGCATCTTAGCTTCGTTAAGTATCTTTTTACACTTTTTACGAGCTGAGGCGAAAAGGCGCCTGTTTTGGTCCGACACATGGCTACGATAAAGCCGGAAGAAGTAATTCCGGTGGGCAATGGCGGCCGAGCAAGCGGGCGTGAACCAAGGAGATGAATGGGATTGAAGCTGAAATTTCCTGGCAGGGATGAATGCATCGATGCCAGCTTTGAGACCTCTGATTCACAGTCTTCGATGGGAAGACTAAAAACATTGTTCCAAGGGACGTCGCAGAGGAAGTCACGGAACGAATCCCAGTCTGCTCTTTGATAGCAGTAGGATATTCTGTTGGTCTGGGTTTCTTGGGTAGGAGTGGAGTGGAACGAGATGTTGACAGAAACTACGGCGTGGTCAGAATTTCCGAGAGGGCAGAGCTGTCTGGTGGAGCAAGAATTTGGGGTGGAAGTGAAGCAGAGGTCTAGTAGCGAGTCCCTTCCGTTAGGGCTATTGGAAAAACGCGTGGGGAAGTCCACCACTTGCGTAAGGGATTGGGAGATCGAAAAATTAAAGGTGTGGACGCCAGCAGGGTCGGTTACAGAGTTTTCCAGCCACTTAGTGAGGTGGGCGTTAAAGTCGCCAAACACGAAAATATGGGCAGATGGGTGCGAAGAAATGGCCTTGTCAATATTGTCAGAGATGCTGTAAAGCACCGAACATTCAGAGGAGGAGGGGGAGCGGTCGAGGAAGAAGAGATAGCTAACAGAGCTTAGAAGTGAGAGACGGAAGCACATGAAAGACTGGTCCAGGGATTCAAGAGATGTTACTCTAGCTAGGGGGAGGTGTTCACTGACATATACACCAAGCCCATGCATATGGATGTTGCAGCAACCAGGAAACTGCCAACCCGGTACCCGGAGAGACATTGCCACCACACTCACTAACAGCAAAGAGCTTCCAATTGATCTACCACTAAGACCGGAGGAGGAGGTAGAAGGACCGGGAACCCCTTCCTAAACAAGAAACAAGGTGATCACCTCTACTCCTGTTCAATAGAAGGGGGTGGAGTGTGAAACCGGGCGATATTAGGTACTATCTACTCCAATTTGGAAAAAAAGTGGTGAGTTAAATAAGTTTTAACTTAGTTAAAGTCCAAAGAAATTTCTTTGAAAATTACAAAGACACTCGTTCAAATGAATTATAGAATCAAGCAAAAAATCGTAAAAAATTACATAACTTTAGCGAGTTTCAAAAAATAAATAAATCTTTCCAACCCCAGTCAACTTTAAAAAGTCATTTGGTAAAATAAACTTATTTTGCCATTTTGGTCGTAAATGACTGTGAGAGGTGGCTGTTGGCAGAAATAAGGGCTTAGTAGTAAAAAAAAAATGGAATAAATAATAAAGAGCTTAAAATGTTACTGTCTTAATATGTATAGGAAAAACTACTAAAAAGTTGTAAGTTAAAAATGTATTTTTTTTTACAGTATTTATTTATTTCTATTATTATATATATATATATATATTTGATATTTCAAATCGGCCTTTCGTCAGAAACAAATGATTTTAAAATTTAAACTAGAAGCGTCCGTCGCGAGAATTTAAATTAGAAGCGACGGACGTTTCTAGTTTAAATTTTAAAATCATTTGTTTCTGATGAAAGCCCGAGGCCGGTCTGAAATATCAAATATATATATATATAATAATAGAAATAAATGAATACTGTAAAAAAAGAAATACATTTTTAACTTACAACTTTTATATATATATATATATTTGTATATGTGTATGTGTGTGTACGTATATGCGTGTTTATATATATATTTACCCTCATATTAATTATTATCATATATTATTTTTAGCCAACATCTTCGTCACATATATAAACAAATATAATTGAACTTCCCTTGATAACAAATCGAGCTTTCCCTACGGTAACAAATCAAATTCCTAAAAATATATATATATATTTTCCTTTTTGTATTTGTCTATATTTCTAAGATGAGGTAGTATTTTCACTATTTACATTATTCGGACTATTATCCTAATCTTTGTTGCCATTTGTACAACGTTTTGGCCGTTGTACTCTCCGGCCAAGGATGTGCGTTGTGGTGCAGTGGATATCGGCTCGGAGTTCGAATTCCAGTTGAATTCATTGCATTCACTTACGCGCAAATACCCTTGGGAAAGGTATTAATCCGTCTCTTCCTTCCAGTTATGGGTTAAATAACAGGACAGATTGGGTTCTATAGCCTTGGGTGGCAACCAGTCTACCGCAGAAAGCAATGGCAACCTACTGCGGGACAATCTTCTACCCAGTCAGTCATGTCTCTTTCGAGACATGATCGCCCAAGCGTGTTTCACGTATGGCGCTTAACTGACTGACTAACCATGGGTATATCATACTCGACTTTGAAAATACCAACAAAATATTAAATATAAATCTTTATTTGAAATATTTTACATGCAGGCACTTCAAAATTTGTACTTTGAGTTAACATTATTAGGAACTGAAAAATATTATTTAGGTAAGAAAATCAGGTACTGAAATTTAATTAAATTGTAATTAAAATGGCGTCATTTGCGCTGATTACTACAGACACATAGTTAGTGTTTCCGGGTTAAAAATGATTTCTTATTTAGTTAGCTTTTAAGAAGTCGGTCAAGCTGAGAAATTTTCAGCACTCTATGCGTATGTTTTACATTTAGAAAGAACTGTCACATTGATTTGTAAATACTTTCTTATTCTTTAAACTAAAATCAGATTTTGAAATTTGCTGCAATCTAATTTTTGGTAATTTTTCTCACATCTTGTGAGAAACTTTCTGTTTCGCAATTTGTAACAATAGAAAAAAGTGATAATAACCGTGTCACTGCCAACTCCACTTTGTAAAAATGGCTATCGCAAAATCTGCAAGGAAAAGCCACTGAATGCAAAAAATGGAAATTTAATTTACACTTGTAAGTTTGTTTTTGTTCACTCACAAAGAAAAAATATGTTTCTGTTTGCTGTTAAGGTAATTGCTATACTTGTTTTCGGATTAAATAAAAAAAACAAAAAAAAAAAACATGGCGTTGGCCATTCTCTTTATTTACAACAATATCTAATCAAAATCTCTATCACCATGACTTTTTCGTCACTAAGAAATAGTAACTGATGTAGACCGCAAAATATTTTTTAGTAATGTTTTCGTTTTATAAATTTACCTTCTTTTAATGTTTATTGATTTCTGTATTCACTTCTGCTTGATTTAAATTTAAATTATATATATATATATATATATATATATATATATATAGGAGTGTTTTAAACTAATGGATATATATTCCACAGTTTGAAATTTACTTTTTATAAAATTTGCTCAATACAGATGCACAGCATTTATAGATATATAGATATTATTATTATTGTTATAATAATAGAATACTGCAACTCAAAAGCTATCAAGTTTCTGTGTTCAATGCACCATCATCAGGTAGTGAATTATGGTTCATTTACTGGGTCATATATATATTGATAAAAAAATTTGAAATAACAAAATTAAGCTTAAAAATAAAAAGTGGCACTTTTAAACAAATGACACTTCCTGTCTGGTATACATCGCGACACTTTGTTCCAATATTCATTCGTCTACACACACAATTCTTTTAAAATATAACATTCCACCACACAAAAATATGTGGCATTTTTTATTCACACACACACACACACACGCACGCAAACACACACACACACACACACACACACACACACACACACATGTTTAATGTGGATGAGATTGTCACTTAACTGGGTAGTCATGCCGTCTTCAAAGTAACGAAGAACGAGCAATAACTGATATCAGAGGGGTAAAATATCACAACAATCAACAGATATTCCATATCAGATAATCAATAGACACTATTGATGACCAGAGGATACTAGGTCAAAACGTAGCATCTATAATAAAATCTATAATCTATAACGAGCAATAACTGAGATCAGAGGGGCAAAAATATCAAAATAATCAACAGATATTTTATTTCAGCCAATCAATGGACACTGATGATGGCTAAAGGGTACTTGTTCGAAACGCTGTATCTAAATAACAATAACCAAGATGAGAAATACAGTTGCAAATAATACAAAAATATAGTAGGATGGATGATTGAAAGGGAGAAACAATGATGCCAAGTTACGAAGAGGTTCGATATTATAATACAAAACACACTAATGGACATTGATAAAGCAGATAAAGATATTAGATTTCATACCGAAAAACAGGGAAAAGGGATTAACAACAAACCTAATAATAATAAGTATTTAACAAAATATCTATTTCACGTATAAGTATTGCCTTATGGCCATATCACGTTGAAATATTGCTTTTTATCCCATTGCTGAAGCAACGTCGAGCTTGGGAATACCAGATGCTCTAAGCTTGGGTATGCGAGTGGTCTAATGGATACGCTCTTCTTGTCGGGTCCATTATATTCACTTATGCGTAAATACCGTTGAATCCAGCTCTTCTTCACTAGCTATGGGTTAATTAGTAGGACTTGCATAGGTAAATAATTTGTATCTCCAGAGTTTCTCCCAATCTAAAAGTATTTTCTGGTTTTAATAAACTTTAAGAGCTTGATAATCCGTAAAAAGCAAATAAATCAGTGACCCAATTAAATAGTATTGATATAATATTTTAATGGCGATGAACTGTAGGTTGGTTTCTATCGTTAATAAGCAATAAACTGGTTCTCATTACTTACATTGTTCGAACTGTGGTCCTCATCTTTTTTGCCATACTTTTCGGCCGTTGTACGTTCCGGCCTTCTCAGGTGTCAGGAATCTTTACTTCCTCATCTCAGAAGTAGACAAAAGTTGGTTCTCGCAAATTACTTCTTCTATGCGCTGAGTGTTTTAGGACATAGACGATAACCGCTCTCCACAACTTTCCTTGTTTAACTCTTAGCATTCTTTCTCTCTTTGCTCTCCCATGTTTCACCATCCATTCATACAAAGCTGTCGGGTAGGAAGCTCATTGCCTTCTCCATCTCTCTTGTCTTCAATATGAGCCGTGCGTACTAAGTTCTCCAAGCTCTCCTTCCTCATTATATTTCCAAGGAATTTCATCTGTCTCACCGATTCTGGATATAATTTCAGTTACCATTTTCTTCATGGTTTCCTTGTTGCTTACTTGATCCATTCATAGAATTTTCAGTATTCTTTTGTAGAACGACAGAAATTATTACATACTAATAATTGGAAAAATTATTTAAAGACTCACGTTAAAAAAGAAAAATAATAATAAGGACTTAACAAAACATCCATACATGCCTTCATTTTTGACGACATATATATACTTTTTACATGTACCTTCAGGAAGGCTTACGGTCTATCACGTTGAATACACCGGTTCTCGCTCGATCAGCAACGTTGAGCCTGGTCAGTACTTAAATGGGTGACCGCTTGGGAATACCAGGTGCTGTAAGCATATAGTGACAGATGTGCGTTGTGATGCAGTGGATATCGGCTCGGAAAGAGAAATCGGTGAGCCGAGTTCGAATTCCAGTTGAATACCCTACCTTCACTTAAGCACTGGTACCCTTGGGAAAGGTATTAATCCGTCCCTTTCATCCAATTATGGGTTAAATAACAGGGTAGGACTTAGGAACCCTGCCCTTAAAAATGAATCTTGATATTCGAAAAGAAAAAATGTTGTAAAAATAAAATAACCTTACCCAAAATCATTTGTTATGACCTTAAATGATCCCATAAGGATTGATAGGTCGTTAAACCTCGAAACAAGCAATCCCTTCAGGATGTGGACAATCGTGGTCCTCCACAACTTCCTATCTTTTGTAGATCTTTACAACGTTTGTCATTTTGACCCTATGTTTCGCCATTCATTGACATAAGCTGGTAAAGTAGGTTACCCGCTAACTTCTATATTCTGATCTGTCCTGTGAGTGCCAACTTCTCTAAGCCATATTTTCTCATTAGATGTCCAAACAATTTCTGCTTATCCTGAGTATATGTGTCTTTTCTATTTTCATTTTGCTTAAGATTTCTTTCTTGCTTACCCACTCTGTCCATGATATTCTCAGCCTGCTTCTATATATCCACTTTCGTGTCCCTCCGCCCATTGAAAGGGATCAAGATGAATATTTCACTGAACACAAACTCGAGCCTATTAGCGCCACAGTGCCCCTTAAGTATGTATGTGTGTATAGATCCCAAGACCATAGTAATGTAGCACCTATGAAGATCACCCTCACGTCTTCTGTGTCCCCTCGTGGGTGATCATGATTCTCCACAATTTTCTATCCTTCGCAGTTGTAAGCAATGTTTATCACCTTACTTCATTTTCTGCCATTCATTTACCAAAGCTCGTTAGGCAGTGTAGTCGCTGCTTCCTTCTCCACCTTTTCCCTGCAATTTCTTGTGAGTATCAAATCTTCTAAATCTATTTTCCTTAATTTTCAACTGTTGTTTTTTAGCCTAAGTATAAGTTCTTTAAGGCTTCCTTGTTGTTAACAGATGTGCGTTGTGGTGCAGTGGATATCGGCTCGGAACGAGAAATCGGAGAGCCGAGTTCGAATTCCAGTTGAATTCATTGCTTCACTTACGCGCAAATACCCTTGGGAAAGGTATTAATCCGCCCATTTCTTCCAGTCATGGGTTAAATAACAGGACAGATTGGGTTCTATAGACTTGGCTGGCAACCAGTCTACCGCAGAAAGCAATGGCAACCTACTGTGGGATAATCTTCTGCCCAGTCAGTCATGTCTCTTTCGAAACATGATCGCCCAAGCGTGTTTCCCGTATGGCACTTGACTGACTGACTGACTGTTGTAAACATGTTCAGTCTGTGTTATTCTTAACGTCTTCCCGTAAAAACTACAGCTATGTAGCCTCAAGTTCCCTCTTTAAAGTGTCTATAATTAACTGTAATTTAGGAGGATTGGTATTACATAGCAGTTCAGCACTCTTTGTTTTAAATTTTTAACGAGGTATCTCTGATTCCTTAAATTTTATTAAGTTTTTGGAACGCATCTTTTGATAATTCAATGCGCATTTGGATTTCAGTACCAGATATTCTATCCCTTGTTAAAACATTTCTGAGAGATTTAAAGGGGTAAACAACGGCAGAAAATAAATCAGAAACTAAAAAAGAGGAACTGAAACAATGTTTGCCACCATTGACCACATGTGATACAACGTATCTTATTTCTTTATTTTAATGTTGAAATCAGAATAGCAATTATAGAAATATTGATGATAATGATAGCAATGCCCACAAAGAGAAATTAAAGAGGAAGAGACTGGAATATGGATTAGCAAAACAAAACTACTTTCATTTGTATCGATTAAGGAGATCTGATATCAGACCACTGCTATTTCTATTCCTATTATCATTAATGACTGAAGACAGTCAGAATTTATTCTGTATAATTTTAATCAAGTAGATTCATTCGGAGAGAGAAAGGAAGGGAGAGATAGAGAGAGAGAGAGAGGGGGAGCGAGAGAAAGAGAGAGGGGAGAGCGAGCGAAGGAGAGATAGATAAAGAGAAAATTCTTCTTTGTTCTAAAATTTAGACTTTGGCGCCGGCGGTTATTCAAATAAGAAGTAAACTAAAATTTACGCGCCAGTCGAATACAACAAACTTTGACATTTGGCAAGGAAATTAGCGAAAAGGAAAGAGTTCAAAACACAGATTGAAGTTGAGATGGTATTTTAAAGTAAGATAAGACGAGGAAATTTTATTTTGTTTCGTTGTAATTCGTAGCATGTCAAAATAAACTGTTATTGTTTTATTTATGAGAGTTTTTATATTAGTTGAAAGTGTTGAAGTGTTATTACAATATACATACATACATACATACATGCATATATATATATATATATATATATATATATATATATATATATATGTGCGTGTGTGTGTGTGTGTGTGTGTGCGTGCGTATGTGCGTAAAATAGAGAAGACCAAACTATAAAAAAACCAAATAGAAAACGAAGCAAAAAATAATGATCATGAATACAAATAAATCATTTCGTCTCCACGTATAAAACAAATAGGAATACAAAAATAATGCTATTGATGCGTGAATTTCGCATTATCAGGATGTGTGAATGAATTTGATATTTCATTTGTTAATAAAGTACAGATGCAGGTTGGAAATATTTCCTCTTAAAATTGATACATTTTAAATACAGAGTAATGTTTTTGCGCATGAGCAAAATTTACAATTCGCCTGCTACTATAATTACTATTTGGAAACTGTTAAATATCTAATCTAAATCTAGATCTAAACTTATTTATAAATGGTCTCTGTGTGTCCGTTACCTATAGACTCTGAAACAGCTAAACCGATTTTCTTGAAAATTTACACAGTTGTACTATAAGCGTCTGCGAGTGTTCTTAGCTAGGTTTTGTGTCGAGGTACCCCCAATAAATATCGAAAATCGAGAATCGAAAAAATCGGGTTATAGAAGGACTGGCCCGATTTTAATCAAATTTGATACACTCATAGACAGAACCATAAGAAACGATATTCAGAAGTTTCAAGGTTGCAGTTCTTACAATAGTGCAGAAAATCGATAACATATATATAAAAGGCAAGATGTTTGTGTGTGTGTCTGTTTATCTGCCTGTATGTATGTATTTTTTTCAGCCCTTTTATTTTAGTTTTTGCTTCGGGTTTGGCTCTAAGTAGGTATAATTGTAGTTCTTAGTCTCAGCCATGATACCATTTACTCAGAGGACTTATTTAGCCTTCAAAATTCAGTTTACGAGGAAAAAATTATTTGATATCGATACCAGGAAATCAAAATTTGACTTACATCCATTCATTTTTCTTTGGGTTTGCAGTTTTGCTTTAACTGGAAACAGCTATTGCTTTTTAGTCTTTCGTGCCAACGTCCAAAGAGTCTGAGCTACTGGACCATGGATTAGTTTTAAAGCTTTCATTACACCCGAGCAACGCCGGGCTATACTGCTAGTGTAAAATATATCTATCTATGCACGAAGACTATATTCATATATATATATATATATATATATATATATATATATATATATATATTGTCACCCGCAGCCAGATCTGTTTCGCCGTATCACAGCTCATCAGTACGGTTATATATATATATTTCCAGATACATGACCAGATACATGAGGAATAGATAGATAGATAGATAGATAATAGAGATCTAATTTAAGCATTGTTCCACTGCTCATGTCTAGGAAACGTAGTACTACATAAAAGTAAGAACTGGATGAGATCTCTCTATTGCAAATTGATGTCTAAACTTATTTATAAATGGAACTTTGTCTGTGTGTGTGTGTGTGTGTGTGTGTGTGTGTGTGTGTGTGTGTGTGTGTGTCCGTTACTTATAGACTCCGAAACGGCTGAACCGATTTTCTTGAAAATTTACACAGTTGTACTTAACTAGGTTTTGTGTCGAGGTACCCCCGATAAATATCGAAAATCGATAATGGAAAAAAATCGGGTTATAGAAGGAATGATCCGATTTTAATCAAATTTGATAGACTCTTAGACAAAGATATAAGAAACGATATTCAGAAGTTTCAAGGTTGAAGTTCTTACAATAGTGCAGAAAATTTGATATTGATACCAGGAAATCATAATCTGACTTACATCCAATCATTTTCCTTTCAGTCTACGGCTTCGCTTTAACTGGAAACAACTATTGCTTTTTAGTCTTTGGTGCCAACGTCCAAAGAGTCTGAGCTCCAGGACCATGGATTAGTTTTAAAGCTTTCATTACACCCGAGCAACGCCGGGCTATACTACTAGTAGATAATAGAATAGAAATTAATATTCCTTCTTTTTTATTTCGGGTATGTAAACATGGATTGTAAACCAGATAACAAGTGCAAAAGAGTAACAATATATTGTGTAACAAGATATGGTGCTTCCATCAGTCGTTAACTGATAAAAGCACCATATTGAAAATTAAATAAATCTGACAAAGAAGAGAAGACTAAAAATACTATAAAGTACCTGAAGCATAAAATGTGATATTATTCACTGAATTCATTTTCTCAAAATTTGTCTGACGGGAAATAGGCAAGGAAAACATTATTCGAAAATATATGTATTCGTGTATGTCAGTATACAGGGAAATAATAACTTACTAACACATGAACACCATCGTGGTGTTCTGGTTTTTTTTTTTTGAGGCCAGAAAAAGCAAGGTGGGTTATATCTGACAGAGGATCTCAGTTTACCTTTCCACATACGCTTGTCAACATACTGAGACTTTTCTTAATAATTTGAGGGAAGATTTGACAAGCATTACCTCGAATAAAGCAAAGTGGGTCCTGCCTGATAAAGAATCTCACTTTACCTTTCCAAGTTTACCTGTCAATATACTGAGACATTTCATAATAATTTGAGGGAATATTTGACAAGGATTATCTCGAACAAAGCAAAGTGAGTCCTGTCTGATAGAGGTTCCCACTTTACCATTCCATGTTCACTGGTCAATATACTGAGACTTTTCATAACAATTTGAGGAAAGGTTGTTTTTTTAATCATTTCACACCAAGTAAGGCGGTACTACCACTGATGTACAGAGGACTACATAAGAGATTTAAAGTTTTTGGCAGGAGGAGAGTTAAGAGAAAGACGAACCAGCTACAGGTGTGAAAGAGAAAGGGCAAGAGAAGGATGTGAACACAGGAGTGAAGACAGTCGCGAAAGTAGAGAGAAAAGAAAAAACAAAACAAAAACAAGATACACGGGGTGATGTGGAAAGAATTGGACTCAAGTGGATAAGAGATGGGAATTGGCATTGCATTTAAATTCCAGGAGGTTGTAGCCGTCAGGAAAGCAAACATATGGAAGGGAGTTCCACAGGCGGGAAGTGTGAGAAAAGAAGTTTTTGGAGTTGAATTGTCGGCTGCATTTGGTTGATATAACTGTAAAAGTGTGGGAACTTGTTGCCAGTCTGGTTGCACGAGTAAATTCTTGTGGAGGGGGCACCAGTGACCTAAGTTCATCGGAACAGAAGCCATGAAAATATTTGTAGAAGAGACAGAGGGAAGTCATATCTCGCCGGTGAGAATGTGGTTGGAGTCGAGCTGCCAGGTCGGGACCAATCACATTACAGATTCTCCTTTGGAGCCTGTCGAGAACACTGAGACAAACAGCATGGGCGCCTGACCAGATATGACACCAGCATTCTATGTACGGTCGGATGGTTGATTTGTATATGCGCAAGACGGATTCAGGCGGGAAAAAAATCCTGGCCTGACAAAGTGACTCAATCTTCCTAGCAGAGTATTTCAAGGATTATCTCGAACAAAGCAAAGTGGGTCCTGCCTGATAGAGGGTCTCACTTTACCATTCTAAGTACACCTGTCAATATGCTGAGACTTTTCATAACAATTTAAGGAAAGGGTTGACAAGGATTATCTCGAACAAAGCAAAGTGAGCCCTTCCTGATAGAAGATTTTACTTGGCCTTTCCATGCTCACTGTCAATATACTGAGACTTTTCATAATATTTTGAAGAAAGATTTGACAGGGATTATTTCGAACAAAGCAAAGTGAGTCCTGTTTGATAGAAGATCTCACTTTACCTTTTCACGTTCACCTGTCAATATACTGAGAGTTTTCATAATATTTTGAAGAAAGGGTTGGCAGGGATTATTTCGAACAAAGCAAAGAGGGTCCTGTTTGATAGAAGATCTCACTCTAGTTTTCCATGTTTACCTGCACTGAGACTTTTCATAATAAGATTTTTATGTGTATATATGTATTTCAGGTTGCTTATCTATCTATCTATCTATCTATCTATCTGTCTGTTGTATTTTGGCTCCTGTAAAAACTCATGTCTTTTTAAATAGTTTTTCTCTTGTGAGGTGACATGTCAACTTTGTCACTAGTAGAAAAGCTGATAGGAGAGCTTGTTTAGACGCCAACCACATTTTCACAAAGAAAATCGTATATTTGTATAGAATCGAACGCGTATCTTCAGTTGCCATTTGACCTTCTTTCTTGTGTATAAAATGCACACATCAAAGATATAATAAAAACACTTGTCCTTGTAAATAGAGTGAATTAGGCCGATCTGACGTCATCATCAATAATCGGCGCCTATACCTTGTCGCATCTCCCTTCAGCCATTGAACGTTCGCATAATAACACTACTAAAAAAGGCGTTTGGGTTTTTATGGCTTCCTGTTTATTTTAGTCTTTCTCCTTTGATTCCTTTTATCTTTTAAATTTAGCCTCTAAAAGGATAAATTTCCTGCTTTTCACTTTCATTACTTCTTCGTTTTCAAATCACTTTCATCAGTAATAGATCTTATCCGGTCGTAATTTCTTTGCTAATTCTCTGACTACAACTGCAACAGCTAAGAGTAGCATTTGAAGTCATTGTTCATGTTGTAGAGTGTCAAGCAATTTTAGGAGAGGCATGAATTTTGCTTTTTATTTTCATTGTAAAATAAAAATCAGTGAAAAGTAGTTATCCTGAAGTAGCTGTTAGGAAAAGAACAGACCAGAAAAAAGCCCAGAACAGTAGGTTTGAATACCAGAATGATAATATCAACAACTATTCTTCTATTAACTTAAAACTCCTAAAATATATAATTAAAAAGCTGTTCGGCTGATCCTTTTTTAAGATAAAAATTGTATTAAAACAATTATACTACTTTATATATATATATATATATATATATATATATATATATATATATATATATATTGTCGAGGCACCAAACAACTTTCTTGGCTAATTTGAGGGCACTGAATCTGAAAATGACCTTACTTTTTCTTAGCTACCGGTTTGCTGTACACAAATGCTTCATTTTTGGAAAAACCGTTTTTTTTTTATTTGTGTTTTGTATATATGATATTGGCCGATGGCAATGCTTCTCAAAGTAAAATCGGAGAAACCTCTCAAATCATATTTAAACCAACAAATATTGTTCTGTTTATTGAGGAATACTATTATTTTAATAACAATCAGACCCTAAGTCTTTAAAAATAACACGATTGAATATACCAAGATCAGCAAGTATTTTCATCAAATCATTTAATAAACTCACAACAGAAATATAACATTCGTGTACATAAGAACTATGGTAAAAATATTGTCTTTCTTGATCGTCTGTCATGTACAATATTGTTTAAGTCCCTTTTGATATTCCAGTAGTATTCAGACATCATTCATTTGTCCCACCGTCCTTGGTAGCGATCTTCCATTGTTTTGATATCCTAATAGAACCGTTCTTGCACATCACTCACATCACCGCAAATATCCGAAATTATGGGTTAAATAACATGACAGATTGGCTGTTCTATAGCCTTGGATGGCAACCAGTCTACTACAGAAAGCAATGGAAACTTACTGCGGGATAATCTTCTGCCCAGTCCGTCATGTCTCGAAAGAGACATGATCGCCCAAGCGTGTATCACGTATGGCACTTGACTGATATTTGGTGGTGATGTGTGTGTGCTTCTAATACTTGCATCTTAAATGTCCGAGACATTTATCTTTTAAATATGATTAATTAATCAGTAAATACCTTTAATCCCGTTTTTCATAATTAGATTGATGAAATGTTTTCTAAAATTATTATTTAACACAGTCTAGTATTTACATAATTTTTAGTATCATTATTCAGCTACCAATATTTTTTCTTTGTTTTTTTTTTAAAAATGTGTCTGACCTGGAAATTTTGTTCTTCAGAATCCATTGTGCAGATTTATAAATCTACTATTCGTCTGTGCATTGAAAACTGTTGAATCTGGTCGGGTTCTCTTGCTATTCATCTTGAGGTTCTCGACAAAATCCAAAGGAAGATCTGCAATATAATCGATCCTGACTTGACAGCCCGTCTGCAGTCACTTTCTCACCGATGTGATGTGGCTTTCCTCTGACTTTTCTACAAGTATTTTCATGACAACTACTCTGATGAGGTTTTTCCTCTGATACCTCGACCACAGGTATTTACTCGTATTACTAGTTTGCCGTTAGGATCGCAACCTTTTACCATCGAACTAGTTAAATATAACCGTCTCTACTACTCTAACAGTTTCTTTTCTCGCACTTCACTTTCATTTGCATGCTTCCTTGATATCTACAATCTCCAAAGGTTTAAATGTAACATCAATTGCTACCTTTTATCTACTTGTTTCCCATCAATCTCTTATTTCTTCTTCGACGTAACTTGTATCTTTTATATTTTTTCACTGTACCTTCCTGCGGGACAGTAGCATTTCTCCCTTGCTTGGGGTGAAATGATGATGAAAAAATGTTTGCAACATTACGTCTGCATATTTTATTATAAAAAGAATTATTTTTAATTAAAAAATTATTTGATGAGCTTTTCGATATATTTAAATTCCTGAAACTGTAAAAACGTATGTAAAAGAAAATTACAATTCTATTTTTCTTATCCCTACCAAAAAGAAAATCAGAATAAAAGGTATCTCCAGAAAAGTTCCTCTGAAAACACGATTGGTGATTAGTACCATTGGTGTTTACAGAGGGACTTTTCTCGAGATACCTTTATTCTGATCCTTTTTGTGGCGATGCTATGTCTAGCGGAAGGCAGTAAAAATCGATTGTTCAAGTCAAGAGGAAAGAAACTTTTTCTCATACAAACAATGACTGTGCTTACTTTGAAGAGAACCTTAAGAGAATTTAATGCTTTTGTTGTATTGTACCCTGAACCAAGAACTCTTTGCTTTTTTGATGTCGTTTCTTTGGTTATCTCTGTAGCTGGATGCAGAAAAAATTAGCGTAATCGAAAAGTGTTCAAAAGTCACGACAAACACTTAAAGAAATAATTGTTTGTTCATATACTTCAACACTGTAGCTCTTAGACTTAGGAAAAATAGAAAAAGCAAAAAGTGTCAAATAGTGTTTATTCCTTGTATTATTCGCCAGGGTAGATTGCTGCTAGTTAGCTAAAAGTATTTTATGGGGTTTGAACTCACTGCTCCTGTTCGCTTAATTAGGAAAATCAATAAAACTGAATGCATGGTCATCAGTAAGTCCAAAATTCCAACTACAGGCGGGGGATACTAAAATCAAGCGGGTACAGAAATTTAAATACCTTGGAAGTGTTCTAACAGAAGATGGAAAGTGCGACACTGAGATCCGAAAGCGAATTGGCATGGCCAAAGATGTATTCCAGAAGCAGAGTAAACTATTGAGAAGCAAGAAAATTCCTCTAGAAAGGGACGTGAAGTAACTAAGAAGTTGTTATACAGAAGAATGCTGAGGATACAATGGACCGAATATGTGAGCAACGATGAGGTTTTGGAGAGGATGGAAACGAAAAGAAAATTATGATAGGACTAGCAGTATAGCCCGGTGTTGCTCAGGTGTAATGAAAGCTTTAAAACTAATCCATGGTCCAGTAGCTCAGACTCTTTGGACGTTGGCACGAAAGACTAAAAAGCAATAGTTGTTTCCAGTTAAAGCAAAACCGCAAACTGAAAGAAAAATGAATGGCTGTAAGTCAAATTTTGATTTCCTGGTATCGATATCAAATAAATGTTTTCCTCGTAAACTGAATTTTGAAGGCTAAATAAGTCCTCTGAGTAAATGGTATCATGGCTGAGACTAAGAACTACAATTATACCTACTTAGAGCCAAACCCGAAGCAAAAACTAAAATAAAAGGGCTGAAAAAAATACAGACATACAGGCAGATAAACAGACACACACACAAACATCTTGCCTTATATATGTATTATCGATTTTCTGCACTATTGTAAGAACTGCAACTTTGAAACTTCTCAATATCGTTTCTTATGTCTTTATCTATGAGTGTATCAAATTTGATTAAAATCGAACCACTCTTTCTATAACCCGAATTTTTCGATTTTCGATATTTATTGGGAGTACCACGACACAAAACCTAGCTAAGAACACTCGCAGACGCTTATAGTACAACTGTGTAAATTTTCAAGGAAATCGGTTCAGTCGTTTCGGAGTCTATAGGTAACGGACAGACACAGACACAGTTCCATTTATAAATAAGTTTAGATACTCACATCTTAGAGGGAAAGAGAGACAGGGGAAAACAGTGGGTCTGAGAAAATGGATGGCAGAGCGGGGTTCGGGTGTGGTAGCAGGAGAAAGCGTGCTAAGAGCCACGAAGCATAAGTAGATGTGGAAGGCCATAATCACCTACGTATTGAAGAGACACATAGAAGAAGAAGAAGAAGAAGAAGAAGAAGAAGAAGAAGAAGAAGAAGAAATGAGATCTCACATCCCACACTCGTCCCAGACCAAAGTATTTGGGTTGAGACTGGGGGTTAGATTGGAGCATCTTCACCAGGTGTTTTAGCAGCTATACACAATTAAAGAGTCATTCATTCAATCTTAATACGTTTAATTAACAAAATCTTAAAATCGCTGCATTATTAAATCTACACCAGGACAGGTCACATCACGATCTCCATAACCCATTAGAATTATAGGGCTACCATTGTATTGCATCTAAAGAAGCAATGCTGTGTCTGCAAGAGCTTGATATAGCCTATCCTTTTCAGGCTGGTTTTGTATTCAGAGTTTTTCTTCCTCAAAGCAAGAAAGTCAAGTCTGATGTTTAACCTACAGCCGGGGAATGATAGATTCATGCCTTTTCCCAAGGGCATTATCGTAAAAAATCGAGGTGCAATTGAACCTAGTACGTCGAATACAGTTTCTATGCCGACAGCAGCTACACTACCAAGGCCTCCGTTTCTTCGAAGCATCATTAAGAAACAGCTGGATATCAACATTTTCATAGATATAATTATTTATCCAAGAGGAAAGAAAAATAATTAAGCTAATTAGACGAGAAACTAATAAAAAACCCGCTTGAAGCCACATTAAAACAAAAAATGAAATCTAATAGAGATTATTTCAATATACAACGCAATGATGCGCTAGGTTCATTATAAATACGTACCTCCACTAAATCGTTAAAAAAAAACAAAACAACATAGTAAGAATAAAAAAAGGCCACAGACTTAATAAAAACGAACTTTTTCCATCAAAATGTTTATATTATTATTAAGAGAAAAAGATCAAAGTAATTTTTATTAATTTAAAAAAAAATTAAATCCCTTCTAACATTTTTGGCAGTAAATCTTGTTTTGATTTGAGTTAGCGAGTAACTAAACCGTTACAAAAGTGTACAATGGAAAACTTAATATTACATCACTTACTTTTTTTTCGTTGACGAACACATTAATTTAAAATAAATTCAATTTAAAATTTAGATATCGAAAATGAGTGGAGGTACCTTATTATAAGTGATGTTATTATTGTGTTTATTGATAGTTTCGGATCTTTCAGTATCATCCCAACTTACCTATTTGATCCTATCATCATAGATCACGGAGCAGCGAGTATTCCCACAGCAAAGTATGTTTAAATTTCGTTGCAATGCGTTAATTTAACTAAAAATAACTTGTCTATAATTCTGAGATGCGGTAATATTTACATTATTTACATTGTTTGGACTGTTGTTCTCATCTTTATTGCTATATTTCCGACGTTTCGGCCATTGTACGCCCCGGTCTTCTTCAAATGCTTGGAATTTCAAATCGAACCCTTTATTTCGATCACTGATATATATTATTCTCGTTCCATATGCCATACTACTTCCAGATGCCATGTAGTAGCCTCCCTTTAACTTAATTCTGTAACTTATTTGTTCACCACTGCTGTGGCCGGGTATTGAAATTTTTTTCAGTCAAGTCACTGGATTTAATCAACACTTTTATCCCAAAGATGAATCGACGTGATTCCTGAGTGGCTTGAGGAACAGGTAGTGAAATCTGTTGCCAATATGGAATTTTAAATAAAACCTGATGCTAAACACTTTCCTCTCATATCCATTTCTTGTAAAGATTAAAGTTAATAAATAAATTATAAGTATTTCAAAATGGAGAGTTACTTTTCAGTCACCGTGTACCAATATTTCTATAAAAATATGATATTTTTGCAAATTAGCTTAAATGGGATTAAATCATTTGTGTTAAAGTATATATTAATTGAAAGAGCATAAAATGTATGTATTTATCATATATTTATGTATATAATTATATGTATTTATTATTATGATGATTATTAATCTCCATAAACAGAAAAAGAAAGGAAAGGTCAGATAAATAAGTGTATTTAAGAACAATTGTAACGATATTTGAAAAGAAAAAGATTTCTTTTTCTTGAAATAGCATGTGAAAACGTCTGATGGCGAAAACATTTTTATTATAAGTTAAAAACAATTAAACACTTTATCCGTTCAAAAAATATAAAGCTGTTGAATGACATAGTTTTATTCAGTTGTTAAAAATATTAAAAATCAAAACAAAACAAACATAAAGAAAACTTTAGTGTATTCCAAACGTCCATTTATATTGGGATAAACAATGTTTTCATTTAAAGTTTGAAATAATACGACGGTTTATCAATAAGTTAACAGACGGATGCATTGTTATGAACGTGATTTTGATCTGAAACTTTTACTGTATAATGTTTGTACCATGTTATTAATTTAATAACAGCTACTGATTTCAGTTCATTCACAAGGACTCTCAGCATCACTATATATATATATATATATATATATATATATATATATATATTGTGATGCCGAGAGATTTTCTAATAATATAAGTTCCGGGACTCACAGAGTTTATTTGAATAGATTCCCATAAAACTCTGTCGGTCTAAACTACAGTTTCTTAATAAATTGTAGTATTAAAATGCTGGGCTCCAAGTTAAATTATTTTTTTTGTTTTTACCATTTTCCCGAAAAACAATTTTAATCGATCAGAAGCAGAACAAGAATTGACAGAACAAAAGTTTTTTTCTAAATTAAATTCTTACATAAAAAAAAAAACAGTTTTTACACTTAACCACAGTTCAATAAAGAATTATAACAGACCAAGTTGTTTTGTTTTTGTAAATTACATTAATAAAATTGTTGTGTTGACGCTTTTAAAAACTCAAATTAAGTGGACTTTCTTCTAGAAAATGTAAGTAATCTCTCTTGAATCAGCTTAGAAATATGTGGCTAAAATTAATCAGTGATGCTTCCAGTGATCGCTTGGGCGATCATGTCTCGAAAGAGACATGGCTGACTGAGCAGAAGATTAGTAGGTTGCCATTGTTTTCTGTGGTAGACTGGTTGCCGACCAAGGCTATAAAACCAGATCTGTCCTATTATTTAACCCATAACTGGACGGATTAATACCTTTCCCAAGGGTATTTGCGCGTAAGTGATTGCAAGGAATTCGACTGGAATTCGAACTCGGCTTCCTGATTTTTCGTTCTGAGCCGATATCCACTGCACCACGACGCACATCCATGAGCAAAAACTTTCTCATCACCTTGACAGTCTACAAAACTGTCACCAAGATCTTTTGGTGTAAAAATAATCAATTAAATTCAGCGAACACCTCCCCATAGCTAGGGTGACTTCACTCGAATCTACTGATCACCAATACATATGTCTCCGCCTGTCTCTCCTCAGTTCGGTTAGTTACCTATTCTTTCTTTACCGTTCTCCCTCCTCTCATGACTGCTCCCTACTAGATAGCATTGTTGACGACATAGATAAGGCTATTTCCTATCACCCATTCGCCCACATATTTGTATTCGGAGACCTCAACGCCCATCACTGAGTGGCTTGAAAACGCTGTTACTGATCCATTTCGCTATTTCCCAATCCCTTACGCAAGTGGTGGACTTCCCCACTCGCTTACCAAGCACTCCCTCGGGTCATTCCTCACTACTAGATATATGTTTCACCTCTGCGCCTGACGCCTGTCAAGTCTCGCAGCTTTGCCCTCTCGGCAACTCCGACCACGCTGTAGTCTCTCTCTCTCAGTATTTATTTCCACTCTCACTCCCCCCAGGAGCCCCCTACCTATAGGACCTCCTACCTATACCAAAAGGCTGACTGGGATGCCTTTCGCGATTTCCTCTGCGACGTCCCTTGGGGAAAAGTGTTCGATCTATCAGCTGATGACTGTGCCTCTGAGGTCTAGTCATGGGTGAAAGCTGGCATTGATGCCTTCATACCCACCAGGAAGTATTGCCTAAAACCTCATTCCTCTCAGTGGTTCTCTCCTGCCTGATCAGCCCCCCATTGCTCACAGGAACCATTACTTCCATCTATTCCGGAAACAATCATCTGATCACAATAGGCGCCTGTTCACGTCTGCTCGCAATGAGTGCAAGAGAAACCTAAATGACGCCAAACGGTTGTTTGCTGATAGAATGCGACAGCGCATAGCTGACAGCAAGTTCGGCTCCAAGGACTATTGGAGGATTTGCAAACGAGTGCTGAACAATAGCAAATCCTCAATACCTCCTTTAATCCATGAATTTGAGGTTCTCACGTCATCTGCGGACGAAACTGAGTGCTTTGCCCGCAGATTCTCATCCAACTCCACATTTGACTCATCTGGAGTACACCTAACCGACTTCCCTATTAGAACTGAGGCCAAACTGCACGACGTATATATTACCCCGACAGTAGTATCCCGAATAATTTCAAATCTCGAACCCCATAAGGCGAGTGGTGACTATGGAATCCCGGTGATAGTCCTTAAGAAGTGTGCTCCTGAACTTTCCCCTGTCCTTTCTAAACTGTTTAACTACTGCCTTTCTGCTTCCTGCATGCTGGAAGTTCCCTTCAGTCGTTCCTGTATTTAAGAATTGTGGTGAACCCTCGGACCCATCCAACTATCGTCCTATCAGTCTTCTACCGATATTCGGGAAAGTATTCGAGTCTATAATCAATACTGAAATAGTTTAACATCGTACTGCCCACAAACTCTTATCTGACAGGCAATATGGCTTCTGCTTTGCAAGGTCCACGGCCGACTTTGCTAACAACCGTAACGGAGTACATGCTCCAGGCCCTTGATGAGTCTGACGAGGCTCGCGCGGTTGCTCTGGACATCTCCAAGGCTTTTGACAGGGTATGGCACTCTGGCTTTCTATGCAAGCTACGGGGTTGCAGTATTACCGGTCGCCTGCTTGACCTAATCCAATCTTTTTTAAATAATCGCAAAATGAAGGTCGTTTTGAATGGGCATGCCTCTTCATCCTACAGCACGAATGGTGGAGTGCCACAAGGCTCTATCCTGGGCCCGACGCTCTTCCTTATTTACATCAACGACATCCCAGATGAGATCAGTTCCCAAGTAGGCATCTACGCAGACGACACCACAATATACTCCCGCACCAGTAAGAAACCTGTCGTGGCGGACAGACATAATCTTGCTGCTGACCTTGAACGGGATCTACACTCGGTGATGAATTAGGGTAAGAAGTGGCTTGTCAACTTCAATGCGTCTAAGACCAAGCTGTTGTCGGTCAACCATCACAGGCAACCTCTCCTGCCTCCCATAAGCATGGACCAAGCGATTCTCCCTGAGAGCAACACACTACGCCTCCTCGGCCTTACCCTCTCCTCAGACCTCAAATGGAACCACTATATTGAATCCATAGATAAATCTACTGGTAAGAAGGTTGGGTCACTATGTCGATCCAGGATGTTTTTTCCGCCTGAATCCATCCTGCATATATACAAGTCAACCATTCGTCCGTGCATGGAGTACTGTTGCCATTTATGGTCAGGCGCCCCTGCCGTTCTCCTCAGTGTTCTCGACAGGCTCCAAAGGAGAGTATGTAATGTGATAGGTACTGATCTGGCGGCTCGACTGCAGCCATTTCCCCACCGTCGAAATGTGGCCTCCCTTTGTCTGTTCTATAAATACTTTCATGGCTTCTGCTCGGACGAACTTAAGTCACTGGTGCCTCCTAACAGGTGTTTACTTGTGCAACCAGATTGGCAACTGGGTCCCACCTATTTACAGTCAGGTTAGCCAAATGCAGACGACAATTCTACTCCTGCAGCTTCTTCTCTCGCACTTCCCGGCTGTGGAACTCGCTCCCATATTCTTGCTTTCCTGACGGCTACAACCTCCAGAAATTTAAATGCAATGTCAATACTCATCTATTAACCACTGGACTCTAGCTCTGTCCCAACCCCCGTATATCCTTCCCTTTCTCTCCACCTATGTATCTGTCATCGCACCTGCATTCTCAGCTTTCTATTGCTTCTTTCTAACTAGTTTGTACTCCTCACTCTTTTCTAATTAATCTTTTTACAGTTATGTAGTCCCCAACTCATCAGTGGCATTTCTGCCTTGTTCGGGGTGAAATGATTAAAAAAAAAATTAAATTTGATTTTAATTGATAAGATAATTAACCAAGTCAATCACTATAAAACATTTTGCTCAACAATGAAACTTAATGAAAAACAGTGGAAAGTATGTTGAGAAATATCGAATGTTGCAATTATGTTTGTGGTGTTTTCTGAGCAGATTAATGGGAAAAGCATTTGTCAGTGATTAATTGTAATCCATAATTTACAGCTTTCTCTGCTTTACTCTTTAAGTTTGAGTCATGTTTAACGGTATATCAACCACTGTAGGTTATTTAATGCTAAAAGGTAGTTTAAAGATTTTTTAATTACTGCTTTCTCTGCTTTGATTTTTAGTTTGAGTCTTGTTTAATGGCATATCAACCTCTGTAGGTTATTTAATGCCAAGAAGGTAGAGTTTAATGATATTTTTTAATTACAGCTTTCTCTGCTTTGATTTTAAGTTTGAGACATGTTTAACGCTATATCAACCTCTGTAGGTTATTTAATGCCCAAAAGGTAGAGTTTAAAGATATTTTTTTAATTACTGCTTTCTCTGCTTTGATTTTGTGTCTTGCTTAACGGCATATCAACCTCTGTAGGTTATTTAATGCCAAAAAGGTAGAGTTTAAAGATATGTTTTTAATGTTCGATTATACTAATAAGGTTGATTTCGTCAGATTTTGATGAAATAAGTTTTTATTTTTATTTTATTTTTAGAAATTGAAGATGTCTTCTAGTTTTGTATTCAAAAATGTATTGCTGGTAATAATTTTTTCCTTCAAAAATGTATGAAGCTAATATTTTCTTTCTTCAAATATGTGTAATGGTAATTTTTCTTTCTTCAAAAAATGTAATATGTTTCATTCAAAAATGTATATTTCTCTATAAAAGTCTATTTTCGTATTTATATATATTTCTATAAAAGTGTATTTTTATACTTTCACAGTGTTTTGACTCCAGTTTGGGGGTTAACTATTTACCCATAGCTGGGACCTAACAGATGCTACCACTCCGGGTCAGGGCGGACCTGGGAGCTACAGCAATTAAGAGGTGGTTCCACGCTCCACACAACCTCCCAATCAGAGGCCTTGCTGCTGGATGCAGTTTACCGTCATACCCAGGACATTTCTTTGCTTTACTCTTTTCCATTTTGGCAAATGCCTCTAAAAGGGAACTGACCTTTTTGGTCCCAGGTTGACCCTAAGAAGCTGCTCTTCATGTTCCAATGACTACCTGTTCCTGTGATGAGTGAGGATGAGGTTCTGAGCAGAGAACCCCTGTTTACAGCCAAGGTGGTGGCCATGTTGCCAAGAATGCTGATATTGGGGAAGTATTTTAGGTGATATTTTGTTACCAAAGCCCAAAGTTTCCACATGCTGTCTCTGGGGTAATTCTGTGATTTGACAACTTTTTTCAGCAGATCTCACTCCAGTCAAGACTGAACAGTATTGATGAGGGGCTTCATAGTCATCTGGTGATCCTCTTTATCCTCAATCTATTTGTGGGTTTGCTAATGTTGATAGTGAGAAATTAGAATTTCTAACTCCTCCTTTCCACGGACTTCAGCTCTTCCTCACTCATGAAGCAGATGAGACGGAAACTTAATACACCAATTGCACACAACAGAAAGATGTTTAGAAACATAGTGTGCATGTTATTTATTTAGTTTTATTAATAAATGTGATGTACAGTTGTTCCAGATTGAATGTGGTCTTTGTAATTTGATGCTTACCCTTGTACATATTGCCTTTGATGTATGTGGCTAATACTGTCAGTTTGGGAGATGTTATTTTCTTGATCTTTTCCAGATTCTTTATAGCAATATCTAATTTAAGTTTTTTTGAAGCGACACTCAAATTTTCTGTTTGCAGGAACTTGGATAAAATTGTAACCGGGGTAATATTATCCATCATAAGATTAGTGATGCTGATGAACTTCTCTGTTGCAATATTTTGTTTTTAGGCTATTTCAGTGAAGTATGTGATCAGGCTATCACTTGTTCTATACACAACCTGAAGAACCTTGCAATATGATATCCATTGGACTGAATGAAACTCTTTGTAAGCGAGCATTGAGTCTTTAAGCAATTTTGGCTGTATTTTGGCTGCTCGTTTGGGACTAGCACATAAGTAATAAAACAGATCAGTCAGTTTGTGCTGATGCCCTTTGAGATCTGCTATTGACTCTGCTGCTTGAGATGTGCACAAGACAAGGGAGTGGGTAACACAATGCACATTCACCATGTGGGAGTTGGACTTAAGCAGTATGCCTGTGCAGCCTTCGCTTCTCCCATTTATTACGGTAACTCAACCCGATCCAATGCTCATAATTTTTTTTAATGGGATTTCTAGTTTTGATATGACTTCCTGAATGGATTCTGCAATTCATACATCTATTGTATCAACACACTCTCTATTTGTAACAAAATGGATGATTGGTTAAAACCTCACAGGGACATATGCAAAAAGGTGTTTGTGGTTGATCATGTCTGTAAATTCATATACGAGCACAATAACAAATAGGGATTATTCACGTTTGTTTTTAGAGCTGCCTGTACGATATCTGCCATACTTGATAGCAATTCCTCATCTGCATATCGTGATCTGTATGCTACTGCTTTTTGCTGAGGAGGTAAAAGATCTGGGACTCCAAGCCTTGTCAGAACGTTGTGTATAGAAAGTTTGACCTTGACAGGTGTACTCCCTCTTAGGTCATCCAGTGAATGTTTTTGAAAAGCACCAGCGCTGTTTTACCCTGTTGACTGTCAAACTTCACCTCAGTTATAAGTCTTTTTGTAGAACAGGAATATTAAGGCAGGTTTGATGCTCTTTGCATAAAACATTGCGAGTGACGGTGGAAAGTTGAAAGTTGGTGTATTTACATGATTTGTGCAGAGATGTCCTGGTTTGGTCATGTATGGTACATCTTTTACAGTACATGAATTTTTCTTCTGAAAAGCGAAGCCATTTGTATCCTGTGAGCCACTGCTTGAGAAATGTTCGCTTTTTTTTTGGAAGATAAAGTTGATTTATCAGGCTCAGTAAAGGAAGAGACAGACGTCTGTGCGGAGAATTCAGCAGGCCCTGTGAGGGGTTTAATGGTAGAAAAATTAGAAAATGCAGCTGCAATCGTCTGCTGGCCAGCAATGAATTTCACTTTTTTTTGGTGGCGTTCTTGTAATTTGTCTTTCTCACTGTTTACTCGAAGAATACAGAATCTTGTACGAAGTATGATCAGAATTGCGCTGTCATTCGAAGAAATTATATCGGAGCTAAATATGTGGTTTGGGTTGAAAGAGTCAAATATTTTCTAATATATGTCTTTAAAACAAAAAATATTTAAGTTATATTAAAGAAAGTCATTCCCCCCCCCCACCATGTTTTCCCCTCTTATTTCTCTCCAGTTAGAGAAAGAGGAATTAGAAAAAGAATACACTTTTGTTCCCCCTCCCCAAAGACAGTCAAACATTTTTATTGATGTAATCAAGTTTAAAATCTCCATTTAAATTAAGCATTTCCACTCATGTTCGATAACTAACTTTTAAATTGAATATTTAAAAATGAAAATGTTTTCTTGAAACTTTTATGTTAGTTTTAATTGAAAGCTAAATGATTAAATTTACTATTTCCAGTTAACAAAATACTCCGATGCGTTTCAAACAGAAATTATATTTATTTGAGATTAAAATCTTTTTCCTAATTTTTCTTACATTTTTGAGCAATTAACATATTTGTAAACAAAAATTAATTTTCAGTTTTAAAAATCTTGCAAAAATAAAATATACATCTGTGACACGTTATGAACCTGTATGTTTTGACATGTGACGACTTCCAGATGTGAGATAAGCTCAGTCTCCTTGGTGATCACAAGTGACATAATTGTTCAAAATTTTCCATGTAAGAGGAAGAAGGTGAAACACATGACCTTTTGATGTGCACACAGAAGTTACCATACAAAAATAAAAAAACTTCAAAGAATTTAAAAAAAAAATTAAAATTATTTTAAAAACACGAATCCACAACGATTTGTATTAAACTTTTAAATTTTGGATTAGTAAATATGGTCTTTAGTTAATAACTTACACCAACAAATCTTTGAAGTATTTCAAAAATATTTTTGAAACTTTATAAATTATTCTAAGTAAAAAAAGGATAATTCTTTTAAAATTTCATTATCAATCGAAATTTATTATAGCAATTAAAAGCTTACCTAATTAATTAATGTCATAGTTTTATTTCATTTTTTATTTTACTATTGGAAGAAGAGTTTTAGAAAATAAAGGAAAAATGTTTTAAAAATAATAGATGATTTATATGCCCCAATAAGACCTGCGTTTAATTAATAAAACTAATTTTGTCTACAGTATTTCATTTCTTAAAATTTTATGAATTTATTGTAGAGGCAGAGTAACAAATGAAATAAAAAATGAAGAAGATTTAAGAAATAATAATTTAAGAAACAATTTAATTTAATTTTGAATATGTTCTGAAAGCTTTATTAAGATCAGGCAATTATTTGATTTTTGCAAGAATTTCCAAATAAATCTGTTCACGTGAAAAAATCTGAGTTATGTATTATTACATTTTCTTTTGGAAACTCTCATAATCATTTGACTCCCCGCCAACTAACTAAAGAAATACTACCAAAATTTCGAAAAAAAGATAGTTTCATCTTCCCTCTTAATAATAACATACTCACTTTAATGGAAAAATACGATTTTATATTAAGTTTGGAGCCTTTTTTCTTCATACTATACTGTTTTATTTTTTCAGCGATTTGTAGAGGTACCTACTTTAAAATTCATCCCCAATAATGGTATTGGTAACATTCGTTTTCGATGGCCCCAAATTATTTTGAAAATAATGAATTTATTTAAGTTGAGAATTAGTTCAAAGCAACTTACATTTTCTCTTAAACTCATAATTTGTGACTATGAACTGGAGAAGGGGACAGAGAAAGCTTTTTTTGATGAAACAGTAAAAGACGTCTAACCCCTACCTTGTACCCCATCCAGTGTAATTCATTTCTTCACACAATTGCGGGCGTGGGCGCAAGTTCCCTAGGGGCTGCAAGGCCCCAGGAAGCCGCAAGGCTGTTTTTGGCTCCGCAGATCTATTGTAATAAAAAAAATTCTTAGGATTAACTTGAAAATTAATATCATATTTGTATGTTGAAATATATCTATCTATCAACCCGCCTTTCACTATCATATATATATATATATATATATATATATATATATATATATATATATATATATATAGTATTCATATTCGGTTGTTTATAAACTACGCTGTCGCTTATCTAAGGCGGATATATAGATATATATCAGCCTTCCGGGAGGAAAATTTAGCGACAGCGTAGTTTATAAACAACCGAATATGAATACTATGACCGTAAAAACTCGATAAAAACACAATTAACTCCTATTCTGCGTAAAAAAATAATTAAGATAAAACAAAATCTGATGACAGATTGGATAGAGCGACCGGCGACAGACGTTGGATGTAGACATCTTAAAAGGGACAATATTGTCTCACTCGGCTTTTTATTTCATTCCTTCAACAGCGACCTCCTCCCATCGCTTATTCCTGAGAGTTAGTCTCTGTAATTTGCTGGAATCATTCAAAATGAAATGGATGAAATTATGACGAGTACGTCATTATTTCATCCACTTCACTTCCGTTTGTTTTTTCACTCCAAAGTATTTTGACGTTCTTTGAGGAAATCGAATTTTTGTTAGGTGTTTTTTTTATTTTAGATTTTCTTTTGTTTTTCTGATTTCTCAATATTTATTTGTATTATGGTTTTAAATATTTAGGCTGACTGGGGTCTGCATGTGTAATTTTACTTAATTTTTCATTAACGACCTTCGTTCGACCCGCGACCCGTCATTATAAGACGATCCGTCTACATTTTACATTTATTTCGAGTCGTGTCAACTTCTTTCAGACTAAAAACTGAAAAACAAAATAAATTTGGCTTCAACATAATCGTAAGTGGATTTTTCTTTTCTTAACTCTATTTTAAAGAAATTTAAAATGTGTTTTAAAAACAAATGAAAGACTAAATACTGGAAGTAGACGTCCTCTTGCCAATACGAAGCTTTTTTCTTTTTATTGAATGGTTTTTATTTGAATCTTCAATGAAAATCTTTATTCACATAAATTGCTGCTTGAAACCCTATTTGCAATTTTACGTCCCGTTCCTGCATACACTTTTTGACACACATTATTGCGGTTCTTTTTCACCTAGAGATTGGAATTTACATACCTCAATTATACACTCGGTCTGTAACACTAGTGACGGTACACATTTGTCAAACACTTTGTTACCTGTGATATCAGTAACATTTATTTAACAGTGTTAATTAAGGCCCACATGCTCGTTTCCATTTCCGGTAGTGGGTTATTTTGTTTTGCTTGATTATATTTTAATAATTATTGAATACCGAGTCTAATCTAAAATGAAACGTGCTCACGAGTTCAGCAGGGCCCAGAAAAGGAAGTTGAAATTACAGAGAGAAGCAAATGCTGTTGAAAAGACTAACGGGATATCTGAATTTTTCTCTTCCACCAGCTTGCAGTTAAATGTACATGATAACTCTGGCGTTAACACACAATCCGTTTCTGATTCTGCGCATGAAAGTGCAGTGCCAGATAAGCAATGGCCAACCCAGTCAACGTTCGATCATACGGATCCAAGTTATGTTCTGCCTTGTTGTATCTCTGATGATCCTGCTGATTGGAAAGAATTAAGTGAAACACAGCGCATTGATTTGGTTTCGAAGAAAAATAGTTTTGAAATTTAGGTTTAAATTGTTTGAAAATTCTTTGGAAAAACTTGTAGAAGATTGAGAGCCAAAACGCACTGAAATGGCTATAAAATAGCTAGAAAAACACCAAAAAGTAGCTAAAAGTTGTGAAACCGTTAGCTTCAAAACCCCAATTCTGCGATTTCTTCAGTGTTTTCGTTATCACCGAATATCTGCGTTCGGAGAGTATGTTGTTTTGTTTAAAGTACCATTTATTGTCGGTTCAGTATGTTGAAGGGGGGCGCAAGTTGAATTTCGTGGGTAGGGGCCGCAAAGCGCATTCTGTGGGCGGGGGGCGATGTTCCTAAGCACGGCACTGTGTGTAACCGCTCTGATGAGCTGTGATGCAGCGACACTGGACTGTCTCCGGTTCATTATATATATATATATATATATATATATATATATATAGATATAAAGACCTTGAATAAGTTCTCGCTTATTTTTCATGAAAAGTAATGTTTTATATACAAAAAATATTAAGAAACATGCCATTGAAAGTATTGTTCATAGCTAGCCACTATTTTCCCATCTTTCTGGCAGCATTTGAACTCCACGTCGGCATAACGACACGTCTTCTGAGCAACAAGTCGACCCATTTTTTGATATCGTCATAAGAATGAAAGATGCTCAGCCAGGCCATGTGCCATCGATTGGAACAAACAATAATCTGACTGGGCAGTGTCGGGTGAATACGGCGGGTGGAGTAGAACTTCACAATTAAGTGTTTCTAAGTAGGTTTTTACCCGTTTTATGGCCCAGCGTTGAACAAAGCAGTGCAGTAAAATTCTTCGCAAATGCACTGTATTTTGCACAAAATCCGACATATTTAACGCTACAAAAAACAAAGTTGTTTAGACTTCGGCGAAATGACATACACTGAATTCTTAGCTTGAGTATAGTACTTCCTTATGGATGCATTACCATCTGAAACTACACACACGCAGTTCTGGGGACGCCATCTGTTGGAAAACAGCGAGAACTTATTCAAAGTCCTAACACACACACACACACACACACACACACAGATATAGTTTTAGGGAAAAGTATTTGTCACTTAAACTAAGCAGATTCATGCCGACTTCGAAGTTACGTAAGTATAACGTTATGAAGCCGTAACTAGTCGGGGCTGGGTTTCTTGCCAAGAAACGCAACCCCCGATGAGTGAGGTCCTTTTCGTTTGCATCCTCTAAATAAACTCGATGCTTGGTCCATGGTATCCTCAATATCCTTCTTTAGAACCACATTTCTATTGTGTCGCGTCTTTCCTTCAGCTTTCAAAAGATTCTTCAGTATTCACTGCCATATAGGAGGACAGATATTACATAACGGTCCAGTGCTCTTATTTGTTCCCAACAAAATATTCCTGTATCTATACTCTGCTTAGTATTTGAAATACGTTCTAGGCCATGCTAATGCACCTTCGGACTTCAATTTAGCATTTTCCGTCCTCCGTCAGAACACTTCTGCACCTGCTTGATTTTAGAATTCTCGACATGTCGTTGGTATGTTCGGGTTCTCTTTTTGCTGATGACCATGTTTTCAGTTTTTTTTAGTTTATGTTTATTACTCTCTTCTTGGTTTCCCTTGTTACCTTCTGTAGGCGGTCCTTTCCGTGTCTGTTATCAGCACTGTGTCATCAGCGTATTTTATATTGTTAAGACTGTGACCGCTAATGTCGAATCCTGGAAGGATGTCTAGTTCTCTCAGAATTGTTTCACTGTACAAGTTGAATAGATGCGGTGAGTAGACATATATTTATTGTACACGCCTTTAAATTTTTGTATATCTACTGAATTATGCAGGTTACTTGCAGCCAGTATAGGTTTTTGATTATTTTAATGTATTTCCCGAATATATCGAAGTTGCCAAATATCTCTATCAAGTCTTTGTGGCATATTTTGTCAACGCCTTTGCGTACTCTATAAAACACGAGTACCTATCCTTCTATATTTGTATTGCTCTTTCTGATAACTGTGCATTAATATTGCGTCCCTTGTTCTGTTCTTTTTGGCAAACCCGCACTGTCCTATCTCTGGCTTGATTCTGCCGCGCGCTCAGAATCCGGATGATGTAAATGCTATTGTGTTGTTCTTATTAAAATAATGAGACTCATTAAGTTGATTGCTCGTGGAGTTCAATTTCCTTTGCGCCTGGTTTCTTAGGCAGTGCTATGAAAATTGATCTGCTTAGATCTTCCGGCATATTGCCACTGTTGTAGATTTCATTTATTATTTCTGAATTCCTGTCGACACCGAAATCGTCTATTGCTGTCAACATCTATATTACAATATCGTTTGGTCCTGCTGGTTTATTTCGATTTAATTTGGTCAGTGTATTTCCTACTTCAATTTTTAATATTTTTGGTCCATCAGCATTTTTGTGCATTGCCGGTTGCTCTCTATTTACACGGAAGAGATCTGCAATATATTTATATATATAAAAGCCAATCTGTGAGTCTGCGTGTAACTGTAATCTATGCACGCCTACATTTTTGAAGCTACGCCATTCAGACTTTCTAGGGACACATATCTACAGGGAAGCCAGGTCGACACATACTTTTGAGTTTAAGCTCAGCAATTTTTACCTTTCGCACTTTTTGGCCAATGGACACGATTGTTTACATTTGCTCCGTAAAACATCTAAGATCTAAGATGGTTGCTAGATTACGTCACAAAAATCAAATCGCACGTGTCAAACGCTACTAAAAAATGACCTTTATATTTAATTTTTATTCCGACTTTTTAAAAATTCATTTGGTCAACAAAAAAAAAAAATTGAAAATTTTCCATGTAATTTTGAAACAAAAGAAATATTAAAAAAAAGAAAGTGTTTTTTTCAGAGAAAAACAAAATATGTAAAAAAAAGTGCCAATGATTAATTTAATTATTTAAGTCTTTTTTTTTCAAATTTAATAATTCATACGTCAGAAAGTAAAATTTAAAAAAATTAAAGCTTTTTTTTCGCTAAATATTTGATGTAAGAAATCAACTGTCTATAATTTGTGTGGCATTAATGTAATTTTTTCCTCTAAAAATTAAATGTCTACATTTTTAAATATTCTTAAAAAATTTCTGAAATTCATTTAGTCTACAAAAAATGTAAATATTTTCCTCCGGAATTTTGAAACAAAAGACAAACGCAATGTTGTTTACAAGGTCACACAAAACATCAACTCACGTTTATGCAAAGCAAAAGAAAATAGATTTTTTTAATGGAATTTTTGAATAATTTTTAAGCAACAATTTCTTATATAAGTATTTTTTTTATATAACTGAGTTTTAAAGTGAGGCGGCGACTACAAGCGCATGGAAATCACAACACGCTGCATTAATCATCTAATTAAAAAATGTTCTGAGTTGCACGGGCAACACCAGGCTATGACGCTAGTTTGTCCTATTGCTGAAGTATTTATTCTTTTTATAATATGAGCGTTCCGTCCTTGGATTTGATGCATTCTGTTGCAGGACATGTCTTTTATCCTTATTTTTTTAGCATATCTCCTTAATTTTTCGTACTCAATCTCTCTTTTTCTTCACATTTGTTGTTGGGCCAGTCTTCTTTAGCTTGTCTACATTTGCTCCTTATTTGTTTAGTTTCCTGTATTACGTTCCATGTCTGCAATCAACCTTTATTTTCAATTAACATCAACCACACTTATGAGCGTTCATAAATGAAAACATTCTGGAAAACTAATGGCATTTTTTATTTGTGCTTATAAATACCTATTGCAGAATGAAATCCTTGTTTAATCTGCATTTGTCTATCAGGGGAAAACACGTGTGTTAAGATGTTTTCCTTTTCTTATATATATATATATATATATATATATATATATTAAATCCAAAAAGGATGAGCAAAAGGTAAAATCCCCCCAAACCCGATCCTATTAATACTAATTTTATTAATATTAAAATTGATCACGGTGGAGGGATCGCTACAAATACTATTATCTATTTACAGAGCCAAATATATATGTAGTAGGTCAAAAAATTCCGAAATTTAAATTCATTAAATGGCCATTTCAGCGAGAAAATTCTCGCTTCATAAGTAACTGTGGAAAACAAAAATTTATTAATTGAAATATGGCACAATATTCCTATACCAGAAGAAGTTCAAAAACATATCCACTTAACGAATTTAGATTTTGTTCTTTTTGACATTATATATATATATATATATATATATATATATACATACACACACACACACATACATGCATATATGTGAAAACAATAGGAAGAAAATAAGAATTTGAATTGAGCAAAAACATGGAAACTTGAAAATTCAAACTAATATTTAAAATATTTGAAAACTTTTGGTATAAATGTGTATAATAAATAAAATGATGAAATCCTATTTAAAGAATAAGATTTATTTACCACAAATAACGTTGGATTCCACTGTGATTTATCATATGAGGAAACGTATAAAACATTTTAATTTAATTTAAACGTAGTGATAGAAAGTCGATACAGTAACGGATGTAAAAATTACTGGTTGTGTCGCAGAATCGCAGAATATGTTGTGCTGCGTGGTTACCAATACGCATTAGCAGAACTTCGCCTCTCACGTTAGCCGGCGCTTTATTTAAGTGAATTCATAGGAAATCTGATGTCACGTCTGCTTGCTGTCATTAATTTAATTCTAATAAAGCAAGAGGTACTGCATTTAATTCCCTTTTCTTTTCTAAGCTCTTTCATGTCGTGTTTTTCTCATCTGCTTGCGGGAATTAACAACGAAAGTACAAATTTGAAAAATATATAATGGGATAAATTCTTGCTTCATCTTTGTTAAATTCGATTTCATTTGAATCTTTGAGTTCTTAATCTATCAAGTTCTCATGTCATAAAATCAGTACTTAATCTCACTACGGAATATATATATATATATATATATATATATATATATATATATGTGTGTGTGTGTGTGTGTGTGTGTGTGTGCGTGTGTGTGCATATATACACAGACACACATATATATATAAATAAATTTAGAATTTATATCCTAAATATATTATAATACCACTACAAAAGTAGCCATTTTTGTTTCGAGACTACTCGTTTCTTATCAAGTGATAAGAAACGAGTAATCTCGAAACAAAATGGATATTTTTTGTAGTGATATCATAACATGTTTATGTTATAAATTCTAAATTAATATTATCCGCTCTACTTTGTATTGAGCATTTTTTTCATGAATTGTGTTTTTTAATATTATATTCTATCTAACCCACCATATACTGGTGTATATATATATATATATATATATATATATATAAGCGCATCGATCTATATACAAGGTGTGATGGGCAGATTATTGCCATTTAATTGTTTTATTTTCGCTGCCATCCAAACGCTGAACTTCTCAATTACTCAATCTCTCACACAAGTGGTGGAGTTTCTTACGCGTTTCTTCAATAACCATGAAGGACGCACTTCTCTTTTAGATTTTTTCTTTAGCTCTATACCTCTATAAGTGCCAAAAAGAAAAGTTAGAGATTATGCTATTCCCAAACAAAAGCGGACTGTTGAATGAAAGAACGGAAATTATGACTAAGGGTAACTGTACTAATAAATACCTCTTAGTTTCATACAACCGTGAATGAAAACGCCATAATTCCTTGTAATTTTAAAAATTGCGCGTTCAAAAATTCGCTCCCACGTGAGCGTTCAAAAAAAAAAACAAAAAAAAACCCCGTTACATGAGCGTTCTTAAAGAAAACAGTAAACATCAAAATCAGTTATTGCAAATCGCCTGAAGACACCACTGATGGTAGAAACCTAGGTCACGTAGTAATTCGTTTACAAATGACAATATTCAAAAGTTCTACAATATAATTCTATTAAACAACTTTTTAATACAAATGTGCACTGGTCTAATCTTATTATGACCAGAAACTAAATAATTAAAGAATCAATCAATCAATATATATATATATATGGCTATTCACACTCTACCACTCTACTTGCCGACTACTGAGCACTATGGAGATCTCGTGGACTTTAACAACAGTAGCTACTCACCCCTATTTACGCATCGTTCATTCAGTATGAATTAAAACACTCTCGGCTACTGGCGTGTATTTACATCGTGTATATAACACGCTAGACTTTACATTCCTCCACCGAGCGCCCATAGCTTAGTGGTAAAATGGCCGACTGACGTTCGGTCGGGTTTCAATCGTAGCTAGAAGCAATCGGATGATGAGCTGGGATACAGCGAAACATTACTGTCTTCGGATGACTATATATTTATATATATATACTGATTTTTTAATTAATTAATTTTTGCTCATAATAAAATTAGACAAGTGCACATTTATATTCAAAAGTGTTCAATACAATTATATTGTAGAACTTTTGAATATTATTCATTTGTGAACGAGTTATTACGTGAAATAGGTTTCTACCATTTGGTGTCTTCAGGCGATTTGCAATAACGGTAAAATTAAATTCAGTTATTGCAAATCACCTGAAGACTACCTGATAGTAGAAACCTAGGTCACGTAATAATTCGCTTACAAATGTAATATATATATATATATATATATATATATATATATATATATATATATATTGTAAGAAAGTTATGGAACACGTAGATTTTAAACCCACTGTTCATGCATTTACTTTTATAAAAGTGTTGGCTAAATCGTACTAAACTCCCACCACATTCACTTACATATCATATTACCAAAAATAAATCGTTTTCACCATTTATTTTTTATTTTTCATTTCAACTTATCACCAGATGTGGGGCAAATGTAACTCAGAAACGCGAAACTTTGTGTACTGATACTATGTGAAATGCTTTGCTTGGGGTGAAATGATAAAAAAAACAAAACACACACACACACACACACACACACACACACACATAAATTAGAGAAAATTTTCAAAATTCAAAGGTGTCGGATGCACATTTCGACATGGGATCTCTATATATATATAGTAATTTTTTTTTTCAGTTAGAATGTACCTGTAAGTAAAAAAAAAAAACGAATAAAAATAGAAAAGAGAGAAAACTCTTCTTAGCGGACGAATTTCCTCCTTTGAGCGACAAGGCAATGTCGGATTTATTTTGTTGCATGTATACATCTCCAAAAGCGAGAAAGTCATTGGTTGGATTTGAAATTTGAGACCGTTCATGAATATTCATCCGGTGAAAGAGAAGTCAGTCAAAGGGTCATAATTCAAAGTCCGGAAAAAATTAAGCAAGTAATATTCATTAAATTTTTAAATTGAATATTGTTAAATTGTGATTAGATTGTTATGGTATCGTTTGGACGTATCTACTGTACATCTTCAAAAACATAAAGTGATGGATTTAATCTTGTTCTTTTGGTTTTCAAACTATTTGTGGTTATGTATGTTGGCTTGATGAAGTAGTAATTCTTTTACATTCATTTACATTGGAAAGTTATCGGGGCGTAGATTTATAATTTGATAAGATTCGACAGCAGTATTCTAGAAAACTTTTCTTCTGAGTAAACTACTTTTTCTGTTGATGAGTGTGGACTTTTTTAGATTAAAATTGTAGTTAAAATTATTTCTAGGACTAGTGCATTTGATAAGTTATGTATAATGTACCGTTTGTGTTCATAGATACATTATACAAAATCTGCATGTTTCCTCAATATATTCCGAGGAACAGATTTAGCAATCTATTTTATATATGGCTGCTTCTGAATTATATTTATGGGTGTTTATAGTTCTGATCATATCCATAATACTTTTGGAAGTGTTTGTGACAATTTGGATGTTGTTTAGATGGGATAAGTTGTTTCGGATATTGGATGTTATAGAGGATGAAACAGTTTTTCCTCAATGACAGTTTTTAATCGTTCAAATGCCTACCAGTAGACTTCGACAGTTTCAATGTATATTTGTTAGTATTTTTTAAATTAAAACTTTTGATAATTTTTTGTATATTTTCTTTTTATTTGGTTTTTGTTCTTTTCGCTTTTCTACGCTATCCTATTTCCAATTATTTTCTTCATTAACTGTTTTAAATTTTATCTTAACACTTGTCTCATAACGTATATATATATCCGGCTGGAAGTAAGTGGATGTCTAGCCACACTGATGAGCTGTGATACAGCGAAAGAGGCACGTATGTGGATGACTAATAAATTATGCTTTTATTACGATTGAGCTCTCTAGAGAGGAGAAGTTTTTAAACAGTTACTACTTCTGCGATTTACGCATTACTCTTCAGTAATAAATTGGGTTCTCTCGGTGACTGGCGTGTTTATACAAACCGCAGGATATATAACAAGCTAAAATTTTCTCCTCTCTCATTCCATGCTCCAATGGCTTAGCGAGTAGGCACTCCGAATGATATCAAATCGGTCGAGTTTTGATCCTGGATGAAAGCAAGTGGATGTCTGGGTACACTGATGAGCTATGATACAGCAAAACAGGCTTGTATATGGATGACTAATAAATTATGCCCTCATTGCGATTGAGCTCTCTAGAGAGGAACATTTTAAAAACAGATACTACTTCTGCGATTTACGCATTACTCCTCTGTTATGACTTGAGTTCTATCAGTGACTGGCGTGTGTATACACCGTATATTTAAAACACGCTAAAATTTCCTGTTCTTCAGTCATCCGTTGATAGCTTAGGAAGTAGGTACTCCGACTAACACTAAATCGGTCGATTTTCGATCCTGGCTGGAAGCAAGTGGATATCTAGCTACATTGATGAACTGTGATACAGTGCTATCTTGCTGCTTCTAAATGTTTTAATTTAATTTTTTTTCTGATGTTTTCACTTTTCCTTCCTTTTTTATCCTGTAATTTTCTTTTCTATATTTGGCCGAAGTCTTTCCATGTCATTTGAAGAGGAGTAGCGTTTCATCTCTTTTTTCCTGTTCAGAATATGATTTACTTGCTCTCTTTCTTTTTTCTATCAGTGTCAAGATGATTTACTGTCTTAACTTTTTGGAAATCGGACTAGCCATTGTGAGGATACCGGGTTGGAGGTTTATTGGCTGCAGATTCAGACTGACCGTTAAGAGCCCAAACTTGTCGAGCTTTGAAACACTGCCTTCTTGGTACTTCTGATCATTCTGTGATAGCTATTGATATTTCGTTCAATTCATCTATCAAACAGGAACCCCATATCCACAAGATCCGTTTCCGTTATCAGCAAGCTGTTGTGCCACTATTGTTTCTTCTTGGGCTAAAACCGGCACAATCGATTTCATATCTTCTCGGAAATATCAGGTGAAACCTCCATGGTTCATCCCGCTATAGTGCACAGGAATTACTATTTTCGCCTATAGCACCGTAACGGCTCTCGTCACAACAGGCGCCTATTCGAAACTGTTCGTTATAAATGCTTGTCCTCGAAAAAGCAAAATTCCTTTTACTGGGAGAATGAGGAACAGCATAGTTACTAACAAATATGGCTTTCGTGATTCTGGCTGTTCTGTAATAGGGTAAAAAGTGTAACTCACTATTCCTCGTCTTCAATCAAGTTGAGGTGTTAACATCTGCTGATAGAGCTGAATGCTTTATCCGTAAACTAATATGAAAATCTACTCTTACCGTCCGGAATATCTCTTCCTAACTTTCCTCTTAGAACTGAGTCTTTGTTGAGTGATATACATATAATCCCTTCTCTAACATAGATCCCTACAAAGCATGTGGACCCGATGGTATCTGTTTTCTCCTGTTTTCCTATCTGCTGAAAAATTACCAACTGTTGTTCCAGTTTCCAAGAACTCTGGTGAGCCGTACGATCCTTCCAACTGTCAGCCTTCTACCTCTGTTTTGAAACTCTCAGAGCCTCTAATCAATGTTGAATAAGTTTATAATCTCGTATCGCAGGGTTTTTACTCAGATAAGAAATATCAGGCCAACTGCTGATATACTGACGATGTGTATAGACATTATGCTCTAGATAAAAATGGTGAAGCCTGGGCTGTAGCATTAGACATCTCAAAAGTCTTTGACAGGGTCTGGTATTCAGGTCTTCTTCACATACTGAAAGGTTACTGTGTCTCCGGACACTTCTTGGAAATGATCCAGTCTTTCCTATCAAATCGTGAAATGAGTATTATCCTGAACGGCCACTCGTCTAGATAATTTCGTACAAACGCGGGTGTCTCCCAGGTATCAATCCTTGGGCCTACTCTGTTTTTAATTTTCATTAATGACCTTCCTACATATCAGCTCTCAACTTGGCATCTACGCTGATGACAAAACAATTTGCTCCTTCGATAGTAAGGCTTATCAGTCCAACAATGTCAAAATGGCAGCCGATGTCTAAAACGAACTCAAGTCCTTCGTTAACTGGTGCAAAATATAATTTGTTAGTTTTAACGCCTACAAAATTAAATTTCTCTGCATTAATCATCTGATAGAACCTTCTCTGCTTTCTATCAACATGATTGATGCTAACCTTCAGGAAAGTGAGTCGTTGCGCCGTCTTACGCTATCGTTCTTAGCTGACATGAGGTGGAAAAATTATATTGAATCTATTAACAGGTCAGCTGCTAAGAACGTCAGTTCACTGTGTCGGTCATTTTTTTCTCAATAATATATCTTGCACATATATAAGTTTACCATTCTCCCAGACTTAGAATATTGTTACCACATATGGTCCGGTGCCCTGCTATTTACCTTGAACTCGTTAATAAGAGCCAATGAAGAATCAACAATACTATTGGTCCTGATCAACCATATGGCTTTCTTTCTATGTCTTTTCTATAAATACTTCATTGTAATTTTTTAACTGAGCTTCTTACTATGGTACCTAGAGTTTTCTTTTAATTTAAGGGTAGTACCAGACTGTTGTCGAGGTGTCATCAATATAGATTTGAGCTCAGATGTCTCAAAAAAAAAAAAAAAAAAAAAAAAGAAAAAATCGTTTTCTCTTCTTTTGATTCGCACATGCAATGCCGTGAGGGGAAGCGGACCTCAATTCACACCGTCTAGTTTGTTAAGAAGAGGCAGTGAAAAGCATATTGATTGAGAATGATAAGAGAAAAAAAGAGTTAGATAAGAGATAAATAGATAGATAGATAGATAGATAGATAGATAGAGAGAGAGAGAGAGAGAGAGAGAGAGACAAATGAAAGAAAGATTGAATTAGGAGATACGGTGTAGCGGTCAGTTTAGTGAAACATATCTCCTCAACTCCCCAAACGATATGCATTGTGGTGCAGTGGATATCAACTTGGAACGACAAATCAGGCAACCAGTCTACCGCAGCAAGCAATGGCAACCTACTGCGGGATAATCTTCTACCCAGTCAGTCATGTCTCTTTCGACACATGATCGCCCAAAGCGTGTTACACGTACGGCACGTAACTGACTGATCTCCCCAAATCCTCTGCGTCAACAAGTTGGGGCAGGGGACAGTTGTAGCTTACTACTATACAACCGTAACATAACGCATATTTACATTGAAAAAACCTCCAATGATCTGAAGAATAGAGACTTGAAGAATGAACATCAAAATCAATATAATGCATAGAGGCATATTTTGGATAGAGAATACTTTAAGTTGTTTTTAACCAGAATAATTTTATCTCTTCAATAAATCAAATTCTATATTTTAAAGATAAACCAACACAAATTATCATAAGAACCAATCTGTATCTACTAGTATATATTATATGATTACATGATGCAATATATGGTATAAATTAGAGAAAACATGTTTCGATTTTAGTCAGATAAAAGTTGAAATAGAATTTAACGTGATGTGTAACAGAAATACACATATTATTTAACATGATAAAATGAGAGAAACAAAAATTATCGAGAAAAACAATTTTAGATTGAAGACGATTTGAAGAAAAGAGTGCAATCATCTGAAAGTTTAGAAAAAGATACCAACAAAATCAGTGGATTTGAATGTGGAATAAAACAGAAGATAACATCCCGGAAGTAAATGAAGCGGGAATCTAAAAGTGACTGAAGAGCATTTCCGGTAGAGAAAATGGAGGAGATGTTTCACGTTGCTTGATGTTTTTGAATTAGGCAGCACTAAGTAAAAATTTCTTGTAGAGGAAAAAGTAATAAAAAAAGTACATAAAATGTGAAAAAAATAAACAGTAAAATCTTTCAGCATCGGAATACAGAATATCATTTCAATGGTGAAGTCACATTTAAGTAGATCAGAAACGGAAGAAGAAAAGAAGAAACGTTTGGATGTATGGCAGTGAATATGGAATGAATTCAGTGATTTCGTATGAACAAATTCTTTTTTTATAATTCGTGTGTTGCTATTCAGTGAATATGAAAGAATGCATCAAATAATATAGCCGAATATAATTTCTATGAATTTTTATGTGCTAACAGGTATAAAATACTTATGTTCAATATTAACAGTACATATATATATATATATATATATATATATATATATATATATATGACGCGTGTATATGTATGTGTATACATGTATTTACATTACGTAATATATCTAAAAGTATTTACGTAATATATTAAAAAATTGAATACGTAAATGTATATTATTGCGCATATATATATATATATATATATATATATATATATATTGTATCGAAGTAGCTGATTATTTTCGAAACAAATATAGTTAAATATAAGACATTGAATATCTATTATGTTTAATCAAGAGCCGTTCTAAACATCGTATTTTGGCTTTAATTTCAGGTGAAAATAATGACAAAAATTCTCCAAAATTTGGATAATTTATTATTAAGTTGGTTCTAAGCTTTCGGCTCACATGAGTCATCTTCAGAGAGGTTACAGGGACGTTAGCATAAAAACATCCACCATCAAAGACGATTTTATCTTGTGTTGACATAAAACTTTGCAAGGCAACGATAACAGTTACCAAAAATAGCAAACGCAGTTCGTAAATTTGTAATGCGGTTCTATGACATCACACTGCGTGAGAGTTCAAAATGATAACAGAACCATATATTTAAATGCAATGTAATGTGTTATGACCAGATCTAAACGTGATTTTATTTTAAGTTGTTTGGATTTAATGCAGATGGCCTCCAATATCTGAAAGTTTTTTTTAATGTGTGTATGAGTGAGGATTATAGTGTTACTGACTAAAATCTGTCTGATATTACCTACATATGTTTTTCTGAGAAATGCTGTTTAATTGTACTCTGATCAGAAAGGTGACATGTAAATCTACGGGAGAGCGTGGTTGTAGTAAAACCGATATATGCAGTGGGTTTATTGTTCCTACCAGGGAAACAATCTCTCAACGTGCATGTAAATTGATACACTACATTGGTTTTCTGTAGAGGATTTAGTTGAGTGCTTGTCGGGTTATTAGAGATTATGAGGTCAATTGTTTTGAATTTTTTATAATATATGATGAGATTAATTTGATTATTATTATCTATTGGTTTAAAATTTCTATGTATTATGTTTTTGAGAGTTTTTAATCTTGTTTGTAATTCTTATGTATTTGGTTGCAATAGTATAAGTTAATAGTGTTATGTTTATTTTGATGTACACCATTATTATAATATTGTCAATATTGTTAGAGCTATTGTTAATTAATTAATTAATTAATATTGATACAATATATATATATATATATATATATATATATATATATATATAAATATATAGATATATATATATATTTTCTAAACATATGCTATTATATATATATATATATATATATATATATATATATATATATATATATATATCCTAGTGAATAAGGAATAAAGAAAAATTTACAACGTCCAAAACATTAATTTAAAACAGTGCTTGATATATAATATAGAGCTGTGAATATTTATTATAAATTATATTTTAGAACATGTACAATTTTTTTAACCATTAAAAGTGTTTTATTCACATTGTTGTGGACAAAAAAAATGTACAAGTTCTAAAATACAATTTATAATATATATATATATATATATATATATTGTTTTTCGGTGTGCCATCTTAATATACATATTTCGATTTTATATATATATATATATATATATATATATATGGTCTCATACGTAGGCTTTTAGCACCTGATATTTTTGAGCATTTTTCTTTTTGGTTTTTGCATTATGCTCCTTTTGCCGAGTTCCAATCGTTCCTGTGACATAGAGCATTTTTTTTGGCACGCGTTCAAATCTATTTTGGTATGTTATTTATTTATTCATTTTTACTGATTTTTTCTCTTTAAATTGCGGTTATTTTTCAGCAATTCGCACTTCAGCAGAATTCGCATTTCTCCTTAGGTGATTTTACTTGGTGAGTCCATTATATGTATTCGCTAGCGACCGTCATTGTAATAACTTGAGTGAACCAAGCGTAGACATATGCCTTTATCATCCAACAGACCAGTATCGACCACCTGATGACTATGTATTAGCCTGCAAGGAACTTGTAATCGTGGCCAGTCGTGTATACACCGGTTTTTGACAGTCATATTCTTTATATATACTTGAATAAAAATAAGAAACATGAACTTTTATCCCCAAATTCGATATAAAATTTGATATTCAACAGTTTACTAGAAAAATGTAAAAAAATATTAAATGTAAAGACTATCTTGGTAGAATTTAAACCTGGTATGAATAAATACAGTCAATTAAGTGCCATACGTGATAAACGCTTTGGCGATCATGTCTCTTTCGTGACATAATTAACTAGGCAGAAGATTATCCCGCAGTAAGTTGCCATTACTTTCTGCGGTAGACTGGTTGCTAGCCAAGGCTATAGTACCCAATCTGTCCTGTTATTTAACCGATAACTTGAGGGAAGAGACAGATTAATATCTTCCCCAAGGGTATTTGTGCGTAAGTGAACACAAGGAATTTAACTAGAATTCGAACTCGGCTCCCCGATTTCTCGTTCAAAGCCGATATCCACTGCACCACAACGCACATCCGTGGATACATACATGCTGCTTAAATATAACTATAACTTTATATACAACTCTATTTTAATTATATATATTCACTCACTTTGTTTATTTGGAGGTAAAATTTATTCTTTTTTATAGTTTCTTGGAAAACTAATTACTTTTTTTTAACTTCAGGAATTGTTTTACTAACAATTTTTTTACATCGTATTCCAACATTTGCCCTCCTCTTTTACGATTTTTCTGCGAAACATTTGTCGTATGTCGTCAAATTTTATCAACGGTTTCCTTCTGGTGAAGTGTTGGTGCGAAAGGATTCCTTGAGGAGGGGGAAGCAGCATTCGTGCTTTTTCAAATCAATATTTATGTTATGTGGAATCAAGTCTTTGTTCAATTACACCGGTTGACATTTTGTTTGACCCAAACGTTGTTGGGCAATGAGCACGTGTTTCTGAAAAGCACCCTAATAACTTCCTAAGTGTATTTTCATCTGTTACAGCTTCTATTTTCTGATCTAGAAATACTTCATTTTCTGTAGATTTATTATCTGTCACTAAGAATTCCTTTGCGTAAACAAAAATAAAAAAAAATGCATGTCATCGGTTCTTATACGCTCATATTTTCTTTCACATTTAATTCATAAATTGTTGACATACGTTTGATTAAGTTTTATTTTGTCTTAGGTTTTTAATAATGAATAATACATTACTTATCCTCATGCAACACATTGATTTCTATTAACAACTTAGGAATGTCCAATCAAATTGTTTGGAAATAGGAAGTTTATCATTTCTATATCAAAATCACAAAGCAACAAGCATTTTATATTAGAAAATTGGGATTCTTGACATCAGGTGATGAATCCAGAGAAAATGAAATATTTCTAGGTCAGAAAATAGAGAGTGAAACTGCTGAAGATATATTTAGGAGGTTATTAGGATGCTTTTCCTTGTAAGATAAGTTACTTGAACCTGAAATAAAATGTTTCAAGTGTTTTACTTAGGTTATTATGTCCTGGCACGTTACAGTGAAATTAAACATTTTGGTCTATTTTAAGCCAAAGTGGCGACATCTGTACAGAAAAAAACCCTGATGTGATGGCGCAAAACGGACTTGATTTTCAGAATCAGCGTGAAAAGATGGCACAGAAACATGTGCACATAGCGCAACAAGATTTGGGGGGGGGGAAGAGAAAAAGTTGACCGGTGTTATATATTTATAAGTATATATAAATAACGGCAAAAGAAAAACTTATTGATGATCTTTATTAAGGCAGATGTAAGGATTTTTATTTTGCAACTAGTATATATAAACAGAAGTATAAATATTAGTTTTTCATATGTTTTAAATTCAAGAACGCGCATAAATGCACTTCAGACTAAGCGAAAGTCAAGGTGAATTATGGAGGATCTTAAGTGATATGCTTTAATGTCTAATAAACGAATGAGTAAATGTTATTTATAATCTAATTATTATTTATATTATTTTAGTTGGAGATTTATTCATGTACTATATATTTTAAATAACAGAATTATTCGAATTTAATTGTTTTTCTTTTAATTTTAAAATTTTTTATAGTCATGCATGTTGGCTTGGGAAAGAAGTATTTCTTTTAAGAAAGGAGTTATTTGAAAAAATACAGGAAACAGATTTATATTTTGATAAGATTAGATAGAGTCACTCTAAATAATTTTTTCTTTTTAAGTAAGTTACGTTCTCTTTTAATAAGTGTGGCAAATTTTAAAAAGTTTTCATAAGACTTTTTAAAGATTTTTAATAAAATTCTGCAATGTAAATTTTTGAAATCTGCGTCGTAACTGATGACATTTTCACTTCTGTTTATAAATACTTGTTGCAACATAAAATCTTCATATTATAAAAACCAGGAAATGAAACATGTCGGCTGGGAAAAGTTTTCCTTTTGTCTTTAGTCATTTTTTTATCTATCTATCTATCTATCTATCTATCAAGAGTGAACGATGAAGCTGTTTAAATGTATACAGTGTGAGTGACTGCGTCTTTTTGACTTGTAGTCATCGTCGTCGTACGGGTTCGCTGTTATTAGACTAAGTATAGAAATGTAATTATGCGCTTATGTGTACTTGTCTACCTCTGAGGCGACTTAATGGCGAACAAATATGTCAGTCGGAAAGATAAGAAATTTGTAGGCATAAAAATCAATGGCAACAGATTCGAATGTAAATAGTACAATGAAAAAGCGAGCAAAATATACGCATCAGAATGGATACCAACATATACGGTGCATATCTTTTGTGTGTTTCTTATGAAGGTAGAAATAAATAGAGAACAAAAAAGAAAGAGGAAGAATTGAAGGAAACACAAAGAAAAAAGAGAGACAAACAAAATCTAGAATAGAAGTAAAACACATATTCACAATAACATTAGAAAAGAATGAAAAAACTCCAGATTTTCTTGGCGTGGAAAATAAGTATTTTGTGAAGTTTAGATTTATATGTGAATCAATATCTATAAATCCGTAAATACATGTAACTTTATATATATTCGAGGGTTCGATTAATAAGTTCATATCCTGGCATATATATATGGTATAGTTGTTAGCTGAATTTTGGTCTCAAAATTGTCACTATATTATGGCGGGTGCGTGGCCAGTGAATAGAATGTCAGCGTCCCAATCATGAACCCAATCTTTGAATTTTAACATGGTCGATTCATCAAAGAGGTGACGGGTGTAGCAAACTTTTGGAAAGTGCTGAACTCAAATTTGCGCAGAAAATTTGGCAGACGAAACTGTTCGAAAATCGAGTTTGAACAAATTGATCTTGTTCAGAATCAGAATTTGAACGAATTGGCATTTTTTCGGAATCGGAATTTGAATGGATTGGTTTTGTTCGGAACCGGTGTTTGAACAAATTTGCCTTGTTCGAAAATCGAGTTTGAAAGAATCGATCTTGTTCGGAATCAGAATTTTAACAAATTAACCATTTTCAGAACCGGAATTTGGATAAATTGGTTTTGTTCGGAACCAGTGTTTGAACGAATTTGCCTTGTTCGGAATCAGAATTTGAACAAATTAGCCTCGTTCGGAACCGGAATTTGAATGGATTGGTTTTGTTTGGAACTGGTGTTTGAACAAATTTGCCTTGGTCGAAATCGAGTTTGAACAAATTGACCTTGTTCAGAATTAGAATTTGAACGAATTAATCTTTTTCGGAACCGGAATTTGAACGAATTTGCCTTGTCCAGAAAACTAATACTGCCCATGCTCAAAGTGCAGATCACGCCAGATTATAGAATTTCTCCCAGAAACCCGTAAGTAAAGTCGACTAAGCATACTGACAGGATAATCTACAATTTAAGATAGGTGTTAGCTAAACGGCCATATCTTGTCAGTCATTATTTAAAAGATTTTTGATGAACTTTTGGGTTCAGTGGGTAGTCAGCGAAAGAATACTTACAGTCTTATAAGCGTTGAAACACCGGTTCACGTATGATCACCAAAGTTAAGTAACGTCGAGCATTGTCAGTACCTAGATGGGTGACCGCTTTGGAAATTAAGTTGATGTAAGCTTGGATGTACCGAGAGTATAATAAATAATGGCTTGGAATTATTAATCGGAGAGATGAATTCCAATTTCAGTTTGGTTTGTTTAATTCACTAACGCGAAAACAAAATTGGGAAATATGTAAATCATCATTTTCTCCTCCCAGTTAACCGTTGATTAGTGGGACTTGAATCACTAAATCATGATTATGTAAAAAAAAATATTAAAATATTTTCTGGTTTTAAGGTACAAAAGGTATATACACTCCTGATCAAAATTTTAAGACCACTTAAAAATCTTTAAAAAGATATATATTTTTTATGGATAGATTTTAAACTCCTCCCACTTAAGGTTACCAATACTACAATCTAAAAGGTTATGGAAACAAAAAGCTATATTCCAAACATTTTATTTAGAAATTTACATTTTTATAAAATGAGGCGATTTACACATGATCAAAATTATAAGACCAGAGACAAAAATTCTACGAAATTGTACAAAAAGTGTATGAAAACATTCAACAACCAAATTTAATGAGTTCTACCTCCACTGCTTTTGATGACTTCAAAAATTCTGTCGGGCATGCTAGAAATAAGCGTTTCCATTAAGGTGCGGGGGATGTTGCTCCAGCTTCTGAAGATGGCTTCACGAAGTTCATTTTTTGTTGAATATTGTTTGCCATTTCGATAAACATCTCTTGTCATTCATCCTCAAAAATTTTCAATTGGGTTCAAGTCTGGTGAGCATGCAGGATGTCCCAAGAGATACACCCAATTTTCTTGTAGAAAAATGCTTGTATGTCCGTCTTGCAGCGTGGATTGCAGCATTATTCTGTTGAAATAACTATCCATCCACACACAAACGATGGCTCTCCATCATCAATGATGCTTTTTGTAGCATGCTAACATAACCAGCCGCTGTTTGACAACCCTGCACCACCTGGTGCTCCATCGTCCCTCTGTAAGAAAAGGCACCCCATACCATTAGGGACCCTCCACCATCAGGACCATCTAGATTGAATTTTTCTCATCAGAAAACAGGACTTCCACTTCTCAACGTCTCCTGTTTGGTATCCACAACCAAACGTTAAGCGGTCCACCTTGTGACGTGGAAGCAGCCAAGGAATTTGTTTATGCTTTTTATTTACCATGCCTTTTTGTCATAAGTGTCGTCTGATGGTTACGGGACTGCAATCAGCATCTGTGACTGTCTTAATTTGACTAGAAGAAAGTCCCCCCTCTTTCAGAACAACCCGTCTTATTCTCTTACTCAATGCAGGAGACATTTTTGGGGCCTACCAGAGGATTTTGCTTTTCCATAATTCTCAGTTCTTTAGAAAGTTGCAAATCACAGTTTTACTGCGATTTACCTTAGCTGCAGTCACCCGCTGTGACAAACCTTGATTATGGAATTCTAGAACGCTCAACTTTGGTAAGTTTGCTTGCTTTAGGCATGGTAACACCTTTACGCAGTGATTGCTAATCTTTAACTGAACTAAAAACATTGGAATTACTATAGCTCTAACAATTTATACCCCTGATCTTATAATTTTGATCATGCGTAAATCGCCTCATTTTATAAAAATGTAAATTTCTAAATAAAATGTTTGGAATGTAGCTTTTTGCTTCCATAACCTTTTAGATTGTAGTATTGGTAACCTTAAGTGGTAGAAGTTTAAAATCTATCTGTAAAAAATATTTCTTTTTAAAGATTTTTAAGTGGTCTTAAACTTTTGATCAGGAGTGTATACTGTAGAAAACGAATCAATCAATAAATGAAAGGAGACAATGTAAAATAAAGGTTTGCTATAAAATCTTTTTTCATCGTTAGATTATGGATTTATTGATGCATTAACATTAACATATGTGTATGAATATGTGTCTGTCTGTCTACCTAAAGAATCCAGACGCGAATGAATGCGAGATGCATTGGGCAATAAATCTAATGAGCTACATAAAGAAATATAGCATCCAAATTCTGAAGAGTAAAATGCACATAAGAATTATACCTGAATTAGGACAAGTGTAACCCTATTTTCAGATGGCTGATATTAATTTTAAGTGATTTTCAAGGTAAGAAGAGAATTCTCTAAAAGTTATAGAGGACAATTATTTTTGTCGGGAAAAGTAGCTGAAGTGATAAAAAAGTAGAAAATACAGATTCAGAATTCAGTGAGTGGAGAATTGCTTTTGCTGGGAGAAGTGAGCGAGTTTGTCAAAGCTAGTTACTTAAGTGTAGTCAAAAGATTGTCAAATGGGTTTTGGTGATATGTGATCTTAGGTCAAAATACGGCCTTGAAGATTTCCTGTTTATTGATTACCAGGACAGCTGATAGGAACAGGCAAACAATAACAGGGAGTAAGTTTTCTCCCCTTCTTTTGGAAGTTGAAATGTTTAAATGATATTACTTACATTTCGAGATGCTAAGACGTATATAGGAAAGGAGAAATAGCAATTCAGTCCTCAACTTCAACACCCCAGTTTTTGTATTAATAAAACTGGCTTGGAAAACGATTTCAGTGAGTCAAGACCAGCGATGAATTGAAGCAGACAAACTGAAATAACCGAGAGAGAAATATTGCATGAGACTGTCAGTCCAAATTCAACCAGCTGGAAGTTGAATAAACCATCGTCCCCTGGAGATAATAGGATACGAATATTATGGTGTTACTGAAATACCAGTAAACTTGATATTTTTTCGTCACTTAACTTACTTAACTTGCTTGTAATCTTGTATTAATTCGAGATATATATATATATATATATATATATATATATATATATATATATATACCTTGTTGTTGCGGTCTTAAATCTGGTTTTCAGTATATACCAATTCCTCGCGTGTCTGGGTCAGCCTTGTCAAGTGACAACAAGCAATCCTGATTTGGCTAACCCGAGATCAACATCACAACGTGGGCGGAATCGACCGAAGCTCAGAAAGATTGGCTGGACTTAGCCAGGAGTCTGTTATAAAAGGAGGCTTCGTCAAAGACACTGAAACAAGGAATGTAATATTTATGTAAAGTATGATAGCAGAAATTACAATGCAAATAAAAAATATCTGTTATATATGTTTTATAGATTATGCAAAATAGTTTGACAAGATACGTTAAATAACTGTTAGAATTGTTAGGAAAGTTTAATTTCTTTGAAAAAGATAGAATAATCTGGAACTTATACTGGGAGCAAACCGCTTGTGTACGAGTAGAAAACGAATTCAGTAAACATTAAAAAGTATAAAAGGGTGGAGGACAAGAATGTGTCTTCTCACCAGACTTATTCAAACTTTACAGTTAAGCGATCCTGATATAACTACAAGTTCTACCATCATTTATTATTGGCGACAGACAAAGTCTTAACAACAGATGTCATAGTACTGATAACAGAAACATTAGGATTTGTCTAACGGCATATTAATTCCTTTTCGGTCATTTAATGCTGAAATTGAATTTTCTTGGGAGCTTCGAAGTAATAAAAATATGATATATGTTATTTTGCTTTCACAATTGAATACATGGTAGATGAAACTCCACTTGATTTGAATTACAGTTTGATTCTTCTTCTATGTGCCCTGTCCCTTCAGGACGTAGGCGATCATGGCTCTCCACGTCTCCCTATCCCTTGTGGCTCTTAGTATGTTTGCTCCTGTTGCTCCTGGCAACCCCCGTTCCGTCATCCACCTGATCAGTCCCTGCAAATATGTTATCCGCTGCCTTCCTCTGTCTCTCCTTCCTTCTATCTGTCCAGTCAGTATCAGGTTCTCCAGGCTCTCCTTCCTCATTGCATGTCCCAGGAACTTCAATTGTCTCTTCCTGATGCTCAGCATCAATTTCCTTTTTGTTGCCATTCTTTCTAACACCTCGTCGTTGCTTGTATGCTCAGTCCACGATATCCGTAGCATCCTTCTGTAGAACCACATTTCGGCCGCTTCCAGTTTTGTCCTCATTTTCGATGATATTGTCCAGCATTCACAGCCGTATTGAAGAACTGACATCACGTAGCAGTCTAGAACTCTTTTATTCGTTTCTATTGAGATTTTCCTGTGTGTTAGTATTTTGCTCATCTTCTGGAATGCGTCCTTTGCCATGCCAATTCGCCTTCGGATCTCCGTGTCGCACTTTCCATCTCCTGTTAGAACACTTCCTAGGTACTTAAATTCTTGTACTTGTTTGATTCTGTTATCCTCCACCTGTATTTGGCATTTTGGGTTGTATCTTTTGCTGATGAACATAGTTTGATTACTATGATGAAAAAGTTCTATCATACTGATTATTTAGTTGTATTCTTAAATGATTTGGGTGACTTCGCCACAAGTTAGTATGTGAGCGTTGTTGGTAATGTTTTAATACAAATATGTATTGCTGGTATTTCTACTATAACATGTATTTTTATACTTTCATAGTTTTGTTTTTGTTTGGGAATTTCCATAGTTGTTCATAGTTCTGAATACAACAGGTGATACCAACCCTGGTCACGGTGGACCGGGGAACAACAGCAAAACCTTATCAGAGGCCTTGCTGCCTGATGTAGTTTATCGTCAGAGCCAGAACTCGAAACAGAAAGGAAACTGCATGAAATCCAACGTAAGAAAAACGGATTATGTATCAATTTTAAGAATGCATGGTTATGAGCAGTAGGAACATACCTATATTTTTGAGATAAGAAATTATTTACACTATGATATGAAGATGTGTACAGCGATTATTGCTCACATTCTAAAGGGAAACAAAATGATACATTGAAAGAGAAGAATACATAAGTTGAAATGATCACTGCGCAGGATCAAAGGATTAATCATCAGAATATTCTGAAAATACCTTCTTGGTTATACTTAAGAAATTCCCCGCATCTCCTTGTATATTCAAAAAGTCAATGGGTGCGTGCTATAGAGTAATTATGAACCATTAAAAAACCCGTTTCAAATTCAATTAAAATTTACAAAGTATTAAGAAACAATTAAATTTCAATAGAAACAGAAAAGAGTGTTGAACTGCTATGTAATATCAATCCTCGAATATGACAGGGGATTCTGGGAAATTTCTTCACAGATAAAGAGAAGGCTGGAGACAACAAAGATGTGGTTTTACAGAAGCACACTAAAAATATCATAGATATAATATGTTAACAACTAGAAAATTTTTAAAGAACGTGTGTTAGAATTAAAATCCAATTGTAAATTGAGGAAAGTAGGCTTGAAAGATTTGACACACACAGGAAAACGCATGAAAAAGGTTCAGAAAGAAATGACGACTATTCCTACCTAACGAGATTGTGTGAATTATTGGCAGAAAATGAACCGGAAATGAAGATAAGTTGATAAACATTCTAAATAATGGAGAATCATGATCACCAATGTCCTGAAGGGACAAGGAAAACAATAAACGAGGTTGATACTCATCGAGTGCTACATTACTATGATTCAGTGAGATATGCACATATACATACTGACAGGGCACTATAGCGCTATGGTTAATAATCTCGAGTTGGGGGTTAGTGAAATATCCGTCTTGACCTGTTCAATAAGGCAGAGGTGAAAGTAAATATATGATGACATGCATCCATACGTGCGATAAAATTTGTAAATTCGTACTACTAAATGCCTCCGTGTTACATATGTGAATATGCTGTCAGTTGGGTTTCAAGCTCATTCCACAACTCAAGTCGAACTATTCGATCCATCGCTACAGATGCAGAAAAATGGTTGGCTACTTATGTTAGGATGTTACCTGCCGGACTCTGTCTTTTCTTCTTAGACCAAAAATGGAATAGTGCTACCATATATGGAATCTAACTGATCAATTCTCTCTTTTCATTTTGACAGAGCTTAAAAGCGTTTACTCTGGCTTGTAGGCGATGAATTACTTTGCACCCTACAAACTCATCTTCGACAGACGAAACAATCCTCTTGCTACATTCGCTAGTTCATCCGTTTAGACATTCACAGCTAAAACCCGCCGTGACATGCACACAGCAGCGAACCATCCTCATCCTATTCCATTAGAAAGGAGGAAGTTCTATTCGAATAGCTTCTTCAAAAGTGCCGTCACTTTATTGAACAGAAGGAAATTTACCGGGTAAAATTGTTTAAACTGACCTCTTGTTTCAGATTTTATTCAATATAACTAAACTATAATTATAAACTATGATCGTAAAAAGTGAAAATTTTGTCAATAGTACTTTCTGCTCATATTCAGATGTATTGTGCAAGGTTTTGGATGTGTGTGTTGGAAGAGCTCTGCAATGATTATAATGGCCGACAAATTTGAACCTACATTAAATTTTGGATGAAAACTGAAAAATCCGCTAACGAGAACGAAATACTTTGTCAAACGCTTGGTGATCATTTTTTAGATCGAACATTTGTATTTTAAGAGGCATTCATGTTTCAAAATCAGTCGAGAATTGGTTCAAGATGAATAATATTCAAATGGGCCTATTAGCATTCAAAGAGATCAATCAGTATTCAAAGAGACCAATCAGAGACCAATGCCAGAAAAATGATGGTGGCTTCCTCTCTTCATTGGGTAAGAAGCAAATAAATAAATAAATAAGAATAGAAATAAAAAAAATTAAATTAAAATAAAAAAAACAAACCAAGTTCAATTTTGGGAAGGAGATCCAAGCGTCCCCAAAAAGAGAAGTCTCAAGAGAACTTGACTACTTTTTTTGACTTTGATACAAGTGGGTCCTTAACCTTAAAGTTATCCTTGTGCTACTTTCTGATTTAGTAGACCTTCAGAAACTTGACCTTTTAAGATGTCTGTTGTGGTGCGGTGGATATCGGCTCGGAACGAGAAATCGGGGAGCCAAGTTCGAATTCCAGTTGAATTTCTTGCATTCACTTATACACAAATACCCTTGGAAAAGGCATTAATCCGTCTCTTCCCTCCAGTTATGGATTAAATAACAGGACAGATTGGATTCTATAGCTTTGGCTGACAATCAGTCTACCACAGAAAGTAATGGCAACCTACTGCGGGATAATCTTCTACCGAGTCAGTCATGTCTATTTCGAAACATGTTTGCCCAAGAGTGTATCACGTATGGCAATTAACTGAGTGTCATAACAAGAATTATACGCAATTCCAGTGGCTCTTCCCCCCCAGACAATATTTGTCCCCGAGAGATTAAATACTCATTATTTCTGAATGTGCTTTGTCTTCATTATGACGATAGACTATATCCGGAGGAAAGGTCTGATCGGGAGGTTTTAGAAGCGTAGACCCACCTAATAATTGCTGTTGTCAACAAGTCCATCATGACATGAAGTGTAGCAGGTGTTAGTGTCCCAGCTGTGAACTCCCAAACTGGGTCAAAACATGAAAATATAGCAATACATTTTCATAGAAAAAATTTAGCACCAATACATTGTTGAAATAAAAGTAATAAATTATCAAAGCTGCCAATAAAATTAAATTTAAGCATTAAATGACTCATAAAGTGTTGATATGTCGTTAAACAAACCAATGTCTGTATATAAGCGTAAAAGATTTAGCATTAAAATAGTTTTTATGCTAGAACGTACCTTTTTAATGAGTGGTAAATAAATACCGAACAATGAAAAACGACACTTGCGGCCTCTAAAGAAATATCTAGCTAATCAGCAAATCAGATCATTGATAGTTTTGTTTGCACAAGAAAAGAAACGAAAAAGAAAATTAAATAATAAAATATTCAAATAATTTGTGGTATCGTTAGAAAAATATCTAAATATGATTTCTCTATTCATGAAGCAAAACAAATAAAAAATTCCCGTTAACTTTTACAATTTTAAAGCGATAACTAGAAACATATGCTCTCTAAAGTTAGTAATATTTGCAGTATCAATTGAACGTAAAGATGCGTTTGAATAGACACTGAGACTTTTGATTCTGAACCTAAGAGTTTAAGAGGTCAGACGGAGTTGTCGGCCTTATTGAGATAAATAATTGAGCCGAGACCTATTGACTCTATTGTTTAAAGAAGAAAATCAATTAAGTAAATCTGAAGGTGACTTTGTGATGGATGGATTTGTTTTGATTAAACTCTGCCTGATGCCAGATTTAGAAATATTTCTAAAGAGAGCAAAAATATATCATTTCCTTCCGTTGTTGAACGCACACAAAGTAAAATTATCCTCTTCAAATTTTACATCAGCTAAGTAAAAGAAACATTTCTTCTCTGAAATAAATAATAGAAATGTACTTAGTTTATTCAACATTGTGTCTCTATGAATGATTTTTGTCTGTTTAGCGGGAAAACTGAGTAATTACACGTACACCGTAGTCCGAAAGTATACAGCAATACCTCTCGATTGAATTATTAATAAGTTTCGTATCTTTGATTTAGTTAATTATTAGTAAGCTATTATGATGAAAATATATTACTCATTAGTGCATGGCATCTTTTTTCAGCGATGATTATCAAAATTTTAAATTCGCTAATCACAAGATTACAATTAAACAGTAGATTAAGCAAAAAAAAAAAAAAAAGTGTGAGGAACGAGAAGGCTTACCTCCCGCAAAGCGAATATGCTTGGCGTGTCAGGTCTTGTTGAAAGATCGTGACCACCATTAAAAGTGAAATGGATGATTCCGACTTCCGTGGTCTTGCGTGCAAATGTACAATGAAAAAATAAGAACGCGCGAACGAGAATTGAGTCTCGTATGCAAATATTAGTTCTCCCCGACGCAGGCATGAAAAGTGAGTCTGTGAGGTAGACGGGAGGAAAACGGAAAAAAAAAAACAAACTTTGATTGACGCGACGTCGGACGAACGAGCGAGAGAAGGAGAGAAGACGGAAGGGTCTGTTTCTTAAAAGTAAGTACTTCAATCGATTTCAGGCATCGCAAACGACTGACGATATAAATTACCTACAGAAAGATAAACTTTTAATGAAAAATTTATCCAGTAGTAGGTTACTTTCGCTATAGGTATTATTGCTAATATTATTATTATTATTATCTATAATCATATCACCCCAAGCAAGGCTTTTTACTGCCACTGTTTTGCAGGGGGTTACATAGGAGTACATTTATGAGAAAGAGGGACCGATTATAGGGGGTGTCAGGAAGTGGGTAAGAGAAGGATGAGGATATTGATGAGAGTGGAGTGGACGGAGAAAGGAGCATGAGAGAGAGGATGCAAGTTAGTGAGATAGGAGATGACTATTGACTTTACATTTAAATTCTTGGAAATTGTAGCTGTCGGGGAAGCAAGTAAATGAAAGTGAATCCCACAGGTGGGAGGTGCGAGAAAAGAAGCTGCGGAGTAGAATTTGCGTTTACGTTTTAGGGTTTCACAGTAAAAGGGTAAAAATGAAAGCTAAGTTCATCGGAGCAGAAGCCGTTAAAGTATTTGTAGAAGAGACACATGAAAGCCACATTGCGCCGGTGAAAAAGTGACTGTATCTGAGCTGCCAAGTCGGGATCGATCACATTACAGATTCTCCGTTGGATTTTGTCAAGGACATCTAGGTTTATAGCAGGAGCACCCGACCAGATATGGCAGCAATATTCAATATGCGGGCGGATGGTAGATTTATATATGTGAAGGATTGTTTCAGACGGGCAAAACATCCTGGCCCTATACAGAGCCGACTTTCTTAGCAGCGGATTTAGCTATGGGTTCTATATAGTTATTCTACTTGAGATCTGTTGGCGTGTCAGGTCTTGTTAAAACAGGTTAGTCAGTTAACCCGAGTGGGGTGCAGTGTTTTTTCTTTCAGGGAGACTAGCCTGATCCATGCTAATGGGGGATAGGAGCGATTGTCTGTGATGGTTAAGAGATATTATGATATTAATAATAATGATATTATTAATATCATTATTATTATTGAATATATGTTAAGCCCCTTCAGAAAAGAGGGCCCCTCTGTCCATTTAATTAGTTTGGATGTGCAGGTATTGTAATAAATAATTTCTCGGAATTGTTAATCTGATATCAGATGAGTTCGTTATATTTACTTATGCACAAACACCATTAAGAGATATATGAGTCCACATCTTCTCCCTCCAGTTATGGGTTAATTCGTTAAACTTGTATCCCTAAATCATTATTAAAGGGTTAATAAACCGTAGAAATTGAATCATTAAATCAGTAAAGGAAAGTAGATAATGTAAAATTAATATTTGCTATAAAAATAACATTTTTCGCTATAAGACTATGGGTTTATCGATACATTAATATTAACATATGTGTATAAGTATGTGCCTGTATGCCTGTCTGCTTCATTAGACAACAAACTTAATGATCCTCATAAAGAAATATAGCATTCGAATCCTGATGAATTGAGTGTGTAGCAGAATTATACTTGAAATAGGGCCAGAACAGTGAGTCTTCGTTAAATACACTGGAACAAGGAATGCAATATTTATGTCGAGAAAAATAGCCGAAATAGCAATACAAATAAAAAAGGATTTATACATTTATTTATCATTGTTTTATAGATGATGTAGACAGCATGACAAGGTAAGTCACAAATAACTGCTAGAACTGCTAGAAAAGTTCGATTTATTTGTGAAAGATAGAATAATCTAGAATTTATACTGAGAGCAGACCACCTGTGTACAGGTAGAAAATGAATTTATCACCAGACATATTAAAATATTTACACGACGGTGATTCTGAATAATAATATTTATTAGTGACGGACACAATCTTAACAACAGATGACATAATATTGATAGCAGAAATATTATGATTTGTCCGTTTAACGGTATATCAAATATTTGTGGCTCACTTAATGCTGAAATTGAATTTTATTGGAAATTAGGGAGTAATGAAATATATGTTATTCTGCTTTCAGATTAGAATAAATGGTAGATGATACTTAGCATTTGTGCACATATATATATATGTTTGTGCGGACTAGAGGCGGTGGTATGTGTTTTTTAAGTTGTAGTTTTGTTGAAGATATATTTTGAAATAAAGTTTGGTCAAATTCTTTGGAAAAAATGCAGACAATTTTAGTGTTTACCAATATAAAGGACACTTATGCTCAAAATCCAAAAGAGATAGCTAAAATGTCTTGGACACAATCCGGAAAGAAAACTGGATATGAAAAATTAGACCTTCATAGAACATATTGATAGGGGAAGGATGCGAGCTGCTTACCTGACGAGCTGGTGTGATTGGATGGCGGAATGGTGAGTAAGAGGGACAGCAAAAAGTGAAAAGATACTCACAGCTACAAGAGATAGAAATTTTTGAAGAGACATGATCGCCCACTTTCTGAAGACACAAGACACTAAGAAGACCATGAAACGATTCCAGTTTCGATTCGAATAATCCTTAGAGAAATTATTTCATGCCTTGGAGAGAAGGATTAGGTATTTTGCAAAGCAGGTCAGTCAGTTAAGTGCCATACGTGATACACGCTTGGGCTATCATGTCTCGAAAGAGACATGACTGACTGGGTAGAAGATTATCCCACAGCAGGTTGCCATTGCTTTCTGCGGTAGACTGGTTGCCAGCCAAGGCTATAGAACTCAATCTGTCCTGTTATTTACCCATAACTGGAGGGAAGAGACGGATTAATGCCTTTCCCAAGGGTATTTGCGCGTAAGTGAATGCAAGGAATTCAACTGGAATTCGAACTCAGCTCCCCGAATCCTCGTTCCGAGTCGATATCCACTGCATCACAACGCAAAACAAAACCCGAAAATAACAGTTAGAAGAACTCACTTCCGTTTGCTGTGTCACATGTTTAAGTTGGGGGCGAGAATTGTTACGCAGTAAAATTTTTCGTCAGCTTTTTTGAGCAGAAAATGATTTTTTTTGTGTTCACGTATTACTTGCTCTGTATCTCTCTTTAGACAATTTGATATGGGATCAATAGAAATTTGTCAATTAACAATTGACAACGTGGAATGCAAGGAGCAATGGTTCTGGTGAATGATCCCCCTCCTCCCAAATTCTTTGAATAACGATTGACAAAACCCAGACGTTATCCAAAGAACTTGAGATTGGGCACATGCTGAGCTTGGAATGAGAGTTCTTTACATGAGATTGAAAGGGAGATCTTTATATGCAACCAAAGAATTAGGAGAGGCAGTTACTACTCCCAGTTAGATGAACTGAAGGCAGTAACATTAAAGCTCTTAGAATGTAGGGAACTGATATAATATTTCACGTGGCCAACAATAAGTTATGTATTTATTTAATGACTAAGTTCCTTACCGATAAGCTGGAAAGTTATTTTCATATCTGTGTGTCTTATGTAGTAGATATTGCAACTTCGGATTACCTTTCGCTTTGCTTTTTACAGAATTCTCGTAAGGAAAAACAAGTCATCCTGGGAGATTATAAAAAACAACTTAAACAGAGATTGATAATAAAGATTAAAAAATTCAAGCCTATCGTAAAAAATAATTGTTTTTTATTTACTTAATACAAGATACAAACTTAGCAATTGGCTTAATCATTAATTCAGTTTGATATAACTATTAAATTACAATACTAGAGAATTTATTGTTGGCTTGCCTTACGTGTAATAGAAGATATTTATACAAAATTCCACCTAGTACGAGGCTCAAGTGGTACTCAAAGTAATCTTAAAAGCTAAGTCGTCATGATGAATAGATTGAAGATTAAAGTGAAGATTACGAGGACCAGGAAGACGGATGGTTATCAAGCTTAGCCTTGATTGAAGTATTCAGGAGAAGAGGCACGCGGGAGTTTGTTTCACGAGGGAACTGTTCCTGGGAAAAAGCTAAGCGGAACATTTTTTATGTCTGGAACACAGAGAAAATGAGCCGGATTCAACTCTGTGAAGGTGGTTGCATAGATTTGAACTGAAGGAAGTAAAGTTTAGAACTTATCTGAATATTTGCCTTTAACTGACAGCAAGGTATGTTGGTTGGTTGTTTTGTTTTTATGGCATACTAGCAGTATAGTCCCGCGTTGCTTGGGTTAAATGAAAGCTTTCAAAACTAATCCATGATCCTGGAGCTCAGACTCTTTGGACGTTGGCACGAAAGACTAAAAAGCAATAGTTGTTTCCAGTTAAAACGAAACCGTAGACTGAAAGAAAAATGAATGGTTGTAAGTCAAATTTTTATTTCCTGCGATCGATATCAAATAAGTTTTTTCGTCGTAAACTGAATTTTGAAGGCTAAATAAGTCCTCTGAGTAAATGGTATCATGGCTGAGACTAAGAACTACAATTATACCTACTTAAAATATAAAATACCTAGAGCCAAACCCGAAGCAAAAACTAAAATAAAAGGGCTGAAAAAAATACAGGCAGATAAACACACACACACACACACACACACACACACACACACACAAACATCTTGCCTTATATATATATATATATATATATATATATATATATATTATCGATTTTCTGCACTGTTGTAATAACTGCAACCTTGAAATTTCTGAATATCGTTTCTTATGTCTTTGTTTATGAGTGTATCAAATTTGATTTAAATCGGACCACTCCTTCTATAATCCAATTTTTTCGATTATCGATATTTATAGGGGGGTACCTCGACACAAAACCTAGCTAAGAACACTCGCAGACGCTTATAGTAGAACTGTGTAAATTTTCAAGAAAATTGGTTCAGCCGTTTACGGAGTCTATATGTAACGGACGGACATACACACACACACACACACACACAGTTTCATTTATAAATAAGTTTAGATCAATTTCGGCGGGTCATTTATTGCCAACTAAATTTTGTTTATTTATTGCTGGTAATACCTTTTTCTTTCAACAATTTATTGTTGTTTATTTTTATACAAGTTTTGTGTCTAGAAATACATTTTTCCTTTCGAGTATCAAGATTCATTGGGATTTGTTTTTAAGGGCAGTGCCCCAAGTCCTACCCTTGTTATTTAACCCATAACAGGAGGAAAAGGACGAATTAATACCTTTCCCAAGGGTATCAGTGCTAAAGTGAATGCAACTGGAATTCGAACTCGGCTCACCGATTTCTCTTTCCGAGCCGATATCCACTGCACCACAACGCACATCCGTCACTAAACGCTTACAGCACCTGGTATTCCCAAGCGGTCACCCATCAACGTTGCTTAACTTTGGTGATCGAGCGAGAACCGGTGTATTCAACGTGATATGGCCGTAAGCCGCAAGATATGTGGTCAACATGTTTGGGAAAAATTACGCTCAATCAAATGACGCTTAGGCGTAGGTATATATTTACAGAATGAACAAAATCCGTGTTTATCTATCAATCTTTTTGTCTCCCGAGAACATTCGATTTCAAAATCGTTTATTCTTTAAGATCTTTAAATGTTTTGAATCTTTAGTATAAAGCATATCAAAATAACTTTTAGATTTTCTCACACGGTTCTGAAGTGAGATATTTTAGCAAAACATGTTTTAAATATTTCTTTCTTCATTAAATTTCTTTCAAATTTAGGATATGACTTCATTAACATTTTTATATTTCTTTGTGTTTGTGATCTAACCAAAATGCATTATCGAAAACAATTATTTGGTGGTAGTGTATGAAATTAGCCGGGGAAGACGTACTGCGTCGAATACAAAAAGCAATTTTTTTTCTCTCTTTTAATAAACAACAAATATCAACATTTAACTATTTCACAATGAGTGACTAGCGCTCTATAACGATAAAAACTCGAAGTAATAAAGGTTGTGACCAAAATACTTTGGTTGGCATACCTTTTTAGGAATTGGGTTTAAACTAATTGGATTATCGTTAGGGCGCAGACGGCAATAGATGGTCGAAAGATAGCTGGTCATAAAAGAAAGAAAAAATTCTCATTTCCTGATCGGATAGTTTGGCTTCTTTTCTAATATCCCTAGAAGGAAACCAGTCCAAAAATTTGGACCGCAGTGAGTATTCTTAAAGTAATTTATAATCAAATATCAATTCGGTGTAGAGGTAAACCAGCCCTGCAAGCTGTCAGTATTATCTAATGGAACGAAATTGACTTACAATCTTGGATAGAAAAAGGCAGAACGAATTGTGGAAGCAATTTTCTGAAATTCCTACATTCCTTTCTTTCTTGCAGACCTAAAAGATTTCAGCATGAAAAATATCGTTGACTTGCTTGAGTAATGCATCGTACACCGAAAAGTTTATGGACTCCTATATCGTTTTCTCAAATTGTTATTTTTTATTTTTATCGTTCTGTTTGGTGCTGAAGGATCTCAAAATGTTATTTATATCTGCTGGATAATGCATTGTTTTTTTTTATGGTGTTTTTCGATTTTGGATAAATGATTTTTTAACGGAGTTAAACCGTTTAATCAAATTCTATGTTCTTAGTCTCTCTACGAGGAAAATGTCAGTGCACTAATGAAATGCCTTCTAATATAACTTGGTAGCCAGTCACTAGTTAATTCTATTTTAGTCGTCAGTATGCTTGTATTCCAATCCCCTTAGTATAATAAAAATATGCTATATCTGCTATTCCAGCGATTCTTTCTGATTGGCCTGTTCATTTTAAAGTATCTTTTACTCACGGTAGATATTTTATAATTATTGCTATCAAAATATCAATTGTAATACACAATTTCTAAGTCTTTTAACAAAGAGGAAAAGTAACATTTTTTTTTTACTAGTAATTAATGCAATGAATCTTATTTTTTATAATTTTGAAATGATCATAGTCTGGTAGTGATGTGTACGTAGCGAAGCAGTTAACAACTCACAAAGTGGAATTAGCATGCTGAGTTTGAATTCCAACCTAACCCAACGAGTTCACTTTCAAAGTAAAACACTTGAAAAAAAAGGGTATTAATCCACGACCTCTCATCCAGCTATTGTTTAATAGCAGGGTAACCTGAGTTCTCTAGATTTGGTTTGCAACCAGTCTAGAAGGACATTACTAGACTCCAAACTGGTTGGGTGTGTAGCCCGCAACTTCACTCGGTAAATCTTACTTTCTCCAAAAACTTCTACAGCCGCGCATATCGTGTTGTAACTGTGACTTTATCTAAACTTATTTATAAATGGAACTTTGTCTCTCTGTGTGTGTATGTGCCTCTGTGTGTGTCTGTTCATAACATATAGACTCCGAAACGGCTGAACCGATTTTCTTGAAAATTTACACAGTTCTACTATAAGCGTCTGCGAGTATTCTTAGCTAGGTTTTGTGTCGAGGTACCCCCGATAAATAGCGAAAATCGGTAATCGAAAAAATCGGGTTATAGAAGGAGTGGTCCGATTTTAATCAAATTTGATACACTCATAGACAAAGACATAAGAAACGATATTCAGAAGTTTCAAGGTTGCAGTTCTTACAATAGTGTAGAAAATCGACAATATATATATATATACATATATATATATATATATATAAAAGGCAAGATGTTTGTGTGTGTGTCTGTTTATCTGTCTGTATGTCCTTGATACAAATCCACAATTTTTATCCGATTCTCACCAAACTTCACACAAATATTCTTTAGGCTGAGTCTGAGCTCCAGGACCATAGATTGCTTTTAAAGCTTTCATTACAGCCGAGAAACGCCGGGCTATACTGCTAGTACTTCATGGAGGAGTCTACAGAGATAAGGTATATTAATGTGATAAACTGTCACACTTGGACGATATACGGAGGGAAAAGAAAATCCACCGGGACTAAATCAAATTCACAACTGTGATATAATCAGGTATCATGGCTGCTTATAAAGGTATAAAAATATTGATCATAAAAGAATAATTATATATATATATTACATTTATTTATTACTGAGTTTAGCATAATACGAATGAAGTAAAGTTTGAAAAATTGTATCCCATAAAAATATGTTGCTTATTAAATGAACTCAGAATCTTTGATTAGTCTGGATCAAAATGTTTTAGTCTAAGAAGGTTGTGAATCTGAAAGTTTTGATGCCTTTTCATAATGAAGCTCACAAGGAAAATGAACTCAAACTTCATAAAAGAGGAACAGTTTTGTATGCTGGCCAGTCCACCATGGTGAACGCTAGAAGAGAGAACCTTATTCAACACTCTACACTTTCTCCATTATTTAAAATCTAGAAACAGCCTTATCATTTGACGGTTAAGTGAACGAATAAACCGGAATCATTCCCGTCAACTATTTTTGTCGTTCGCAATTTTACAGTCATGGGGGCCACTTTTAGATAATTCATTTTTTTATATATCAGGTCGCAGCGATCAGTCAAGAAGCGACACGTAACACAATTAGTGACTTGGAATTTTTACCACTTTAAGCAAAGCTTAGTAATATATATATATATATATATATATATATATCATATATATATGATAGCATATTGCAAGCACTCCATTCTGAGATTTCCAGCGTAGTGTAGCGATATAAGATGATGTTCATTAAAGGATTTGTATTTGTGATAAAATGTTTCATAAATTTGAGCAAGGCAATTCGAAGCATCTTATCTATATCTTTTATAGAGTCTCCCAATCGCGGAAACTATTTTACTATCGGGCGAGTGTGGGCTGAGAATTATGTTTAGTAATTTTGTTAACAAGAAAACGGAATTCTAAGTCGAACCGATTTGCCTGCTGCTCAGTCCACCCTAGCTAACACCACAAACCTGCCATCCTATTAGACACTATTCGCTTTCCCCATTACTAAAATCTAGTTGCAATCAGACCCTATCGCTGTTGAATAGTTAATTTTCTAATCGCCGCTTAGACGAGGCACAAGACCAAAAGTATGAGTAACCCAGTCAGGATCGAACTCACTACTTGCAATATGTTTTAGTGAGATAAACTTGCTAACCCTTACACCACATCGAGGTGTCCAGGAAGTTCTTGATTAGACCAGAATAATCGCTTTGAACTATTTTCATTGTTCATGATTTTTCAACAAAAAGATTGCTTTTGGATCAGGGTTTTTCTTTTACATCTAAACACAACGATCACCTAATAAGAGACATCTATGGCATAACAAAATGCTGACCCAAAGGACTAATATAATTCTTTCACTAATAGTAGCTTGTTTTCTTATATTACATTTTGAAGACATTATTAGAGTTTTTTATCCTTTTTCAAAACAAAACGAAACTTAGTTTATCTGCGGTTGGCTGAAGATGTTTCTTTTTTTTAAAACTGATTAACGCGTGTACGAATGACCCTTTTGAATATATCCTCTCGTCCAAAGTTCGAAATTACGCTCAATCAAATTACGCTTAGGCTTAGGTATATATTTACAGAATCAACAAAATACGTGTTTATCTATCAATCTCTTTGTCTCCCGAGAACATTCGATTTCAAAATCGTTTATTCTTTAAGTTCTTTAAATGTTTTGAATCTTTAGTATAAAGCATATCAAAATAACTTTTAGATTTTCTCACACGGTTCTGAAGTGAGATATTTTAGCAAAACATGTTTTAAATATTTCTTTCTTCATTAAATTTCTTTCAAATTTAGGATATGACTTCATTAACATTTTTATATTTCTTTGTGTTTGTGATCTAACCAAAATGCATTATCGAAAACAATTATTTGGTGGTAGTGTATGAAATTAGCCGGGGAAGACGTACTGCGTCGAATACAAAAAGCAATTTTTTTCTCTCTTTTAATAAACAACAAATATCAACATTTAACTATTTCACAGTGACTGACTAGCGCTCTATAACGATAAAAACTCGAAGTAATATAAGTTGTGACCAAGATACTTTTAATTAGTAGCTAAGATGAGATCGGTGCCTTCCAGCTTTTTTTATCTTTGAGTGATCTGCATGTAAATACTTCCTTGGTTTTTGTTATCATCTTTAAAATGAATCACCACAAAAAATCTTGTGGGCCTGATTGTATTCCTGCAATGGTCCTTAAACTAGCTACAGTTCTCTTTAAACTGTACAATAAATATCTGGTTGCATCCTGCTTGTTAGAAATAGTTTTCTGTAGTTACAGTTTTTAAGAACACAAGTGAATCGTCTGATCCTTCTATCAGTCTGCTCCTTTTTTACTTTTTTTTGGTTGGTGCAGTGGATATCGGCTTGGAACAAGAAATCGGGGTGCCAAGTCGAATTCCAGTTGAATTCATTGCATTCACTTACGCGCAAATACCCTTGGGAAAGGTATTAATCCGGCTCTTCCTTCCAGTTATGGGTTAAATAACAGGACAGATTGGGTTCTATAGCCTTGGTTGGCAACCAATCTACCACAGAAAGCAATGGCAACCTACTGCGGGAAAACCTTCTGCCCAGTCAGTCATGTCTCTTTCGAGACATGATCGCCCAAGCGTGTTTCACGTATGGCACTGATCTCACTGACTGATGAGATTCTCTAAGGAACTCTGAATCGATTATTCACCTCACATAGCATTCTTCTTTCAGACAAGCAATATGGATTTCGCTTCTTTACGTTTACTACGGATCTAGAAATGATTGTTGCTGGAAGAGTGATGATGATGAAGCTCGGTTTTTTGATTTAGATACCCCAAAGGCCTTTGTTAAGATTTGGCATTGGTATCCTTCAGAAGTTGAAAATGAATGGTATTTCTGGACGAATTTTTAACTGATTCAATTTTTCTTATCAAATCGCAAATTTAGAATGACTGAGGCGGATCCCGCCAAACTTCGATCCTTTCACACCATATGCCTCCGACGAATACTGGGAATATTTTGGCGAGAGAAGATCTCCAATGAAGACCTGTTGAAGAAATGCAAGCATGAGAACATGGGCACCATCATTACAAGAAGGCGGTGGAGATGGATTGGGTATGTGCTCCGAAAAGATCCACAGTCAATCACAAGAACAGCACTGCATTAGACCCCAGATGGCAAAAGAAAGAGGGGAAGACTAAGAACGACATGGAGAAGTACGGTGAAGATTGAGATGAAAGCCATGCAGTACTCTTGGGTGTCATTGACTAGTCTGGCTCAAGATAGGCATAGGTGGAGAAGATTTGTTACTGCCCTACACACCATTTGGTGTAACTGATGATGATGATGATATACGGCCACTCTTCTGAATCATTTTTTCTTGATGAAGGTGTAACCCAATAGCTATCCTCGGGCCTACGTTGTTCTTAATTTTCATCAGTGACCTTCCCGATGGCTTCAGCTCTAAACACAGAATATGTGCTGATGACACAAATATTTACTTCCGTCTTAAAAATAAGTTTGATCGGTTCGATAAAGTCAAATTGGCAGCTGATCTCAAACGAGACTTACAATCTGCTGTTAACTGGGACAAATAATGGCTTGTTAATTGTAACACCCCCGAAACAAAAATGCTTTGTAATAATCATATGAGAGATCTCTTTCCACCTTCAGTCAGCGTGGTTGGTATTAACATCCAGGAAAGTGATTCTCATGTGCCTTCTTGGGCTAGCGTTCTCTGCTAACGTCAAGTATAACGATTATATTGAATAAATTTCTAGGTCTGCTGATAACCCAGAATGTTGTATCATTGTGCCGTGATTGACAATTTTTCTCTTTAGAATCTATCTTATATATGTATAAGTCTACAATTCGTTCATGCTTGGAATATTGCAGTCACATTTTATCTAGTATGCTTGCTATATATTTAGAGATTCTTGATAACATCCAAAGAAGAATCTGCAATGTTACTGGTACTAACATGGCATATCCTCTTCAGTCACTTTTCAACCGCAGTAATGTAGCTTCCCCTTGTCTTTTTATACTCTTATGATGAGCTTTGCTTTATAGTACCTAGACTTTATGAATTTAAGCGCTGTACTAGATTGGCGACATAGTCTCCTTCTTTTGCAGTTGAAATGGTCAGATATAAGCATAAATTCTATGCTAACAGTTCTTCTATCGCACTTCTTGCTTGCGGAACTCTCTTCCAGCTACTTGCTTTCCAACCAACTTTGATCGTGAAAAATGTTAATACAATGTCAATCGCTATCTACTGTTTTTTTATTCCCTTTGTTCTTCCTACTTAATAATGGTTTATTTTTTCTTATTTTTTCACACTTATGTCTAAGTGGCTTTATTGCCCTGCTTTTCTCTCATGGCTTCTTACTTTCCAGCCAGTTAAATTAAAAATTCAAATGCAATGTCAATTGTCATCTCCCGCCTTAAACCCTGTTCTTTTATTGACCTATCTCATAAATAAAATTTTATCCAAGACTAATTATTAGTAATCACTTGCGACTTAGGGACTTTCTTACCTTGAAGTTAAATGATTTAAAATACGAGAAACGATTACTTTTATTATTTTGTATCCCATTGTCATTAATTCTCTTTTTGTTTCAGCCTACAAATTAAATTATATTTCATTAATGAGGTATAATTATCAATGAAAATTGATAAAGATTCATTAGATACATACAATTAAAATAAATGAGAATAATATATATTTATTTTAAGGTACAAACAATTTCTTCATTTCTCTTTCTTCCGTTTTCTCTATTTTTCTTATTTTTTCCTTTCACTGAAGAAGATGTTGGGCGTTACCGCCTGTACTTTCCCTTTCTCTTTCTTTCTTTCTTTCTTTCTTTCTTTCTTTCTTTCTTATTACTATTATAAGATGTGCGTTGTGGTGCAGTGGATATCGTCTTGGAACGAAAAAAGGAGAGAGCCAAGTTCGAACTCTAGTTGAATTCGTTTCATTCACTTACACGCAAGTAACCTTAGGAAAAGTGTTAATTAGTCTCTTCCCGCTAGCTATGGGCTAACTAACAGAACAGATTGGGTTCAATAGTCTTGCTTGTCAACTAGTCTACCGTAGAAAGTAATGAAAACCAGCAAAAACTTCCTATCTCTCAATATTCAGTTTCTGGGATACATCCTAGGTAATACCAATACGCCTTTGGATCTCAGTGTCGCACTTTCCGTCCTCTGTTAGGACAATTTCCAGGTATTCAAATTTCTATACCTGCTTAATTTTAGCATCCCCGACATGTATTTGACATTTTAGTATACTCTTTTCACTGTTTGTCATGTATTCAGTCCTTTCTTTCCACTTTCTGTAACTATTCCCTGTGGGAGGTCTTGTAGTTTACTTCCTGTGTCTGCTATCAGCACTGTATTATCTGCGTGTCTTATATTGCTCAGATTGCAGCCAACAATGATGAATCCTGGCAGGACTTCTAGCGCTCTCAGAAAGGCATGTAAGACAAGGTGATGTCACCAGATCTTTTCAACCTATAAACGAATTAATTATTCCGTGTGAATAGGCAAATCGACCATAACAAAAACGGTCTTGATGAAGAATATATCAAAGCTCGGAAAAGAGTTAAAACAATACTGTTTCCGTGGATCAGCCAGTCGGAAAGTAATATATTGAGGAACTCGTAACCACAACATGGTAGTAAGTGTTTCGAGAAAGCTTTCGCTATCCATTTAATCAATTGCTCAATAAAAAGATACCAGTATTGTTTTCGTTGTTGAAGTATTTAGTGCATTGAAACTGTGTTACATTTTCTGCTTAGGAAGTTGATTAAATTGTTCTTTTTTTTTTTTTAAACCTGCTCAGCGTTTTCAGCTACGAGCTAAACATCGACAATGCGAGGATTATGATATGTTTGCACGAAAGTTTTTATTTCATTACAAAAAAAAAAAGATTGATAAATACAAAAGTAAAATAAGTTATCTATAACATCACCCATAAATGAATACATCCCTATCACTAGGTTTCATCAAACATAATTTCCGTCTTTGGGAATCAATTGGAAGGACGAATGCTTCATCTTTTCTTCTAATCGTACGTAACAACTGAGAATAGATTTGGAGAGCGCTAATATATACAAAATTATACAAAAATAGAAAACTGTAAGGATGTGTTTCCTCACGATTTATTCAATCGATACAGTGAATCAGTTCTGAGAGACTTAAAAGTGCTACCAGAATTCATTACTGGCGCATACAATCTTAACGACTTAATATATGCAGATGGTGCAGCAGTGATAGAAAAAAAGAAGGAAACTACAAAAATTTTCACAGAAGGTAGTGAAGGAAAGAGAGAAGAAAGGACTAAACATCAACTGCAAGAGGACAGAATGTATTTACTCGTACGACTAGATTGGTATCTAGGTCCCATCCTGTTACCATCGAAGTAGTTAAATGTAACCTCTTCTTCTACTCTAAGAGTTTCTTTTCTCGCCCTTTCCGTTTGTGGAACTCATTTCCATTTATTTGTTTCTCTGATTGCTACAATTTCAGTTTAAATTGTTAGCTAGAATCTAAAGTTTAAATGCAACGTCAATAGCCTTCATTTACCTTCGACATTCCCTGTACTTTTTTATTCTTTCACTGCAAGCCCATGCGCCTCAGTGGCATTTCTGCCTTGCTTGGGGTGAAATGTTTAAGAAAAAGTGACACGCTGACATCCAAATTGCAAATTAGAGATACAAAAATCTAACAAGTACGACAATTTAAAAAGTTGGAAAGTTTTTTAACAGATGATGGAAAGTGTGACACTGAAACCAAAAAGTGCATCAGGTTAGCGAAAAATACCTTACAAATAATAAGCAAAACATTAAGAAGTGTTACTTAGAAACAAAGAAAAGAACATCTGCCTTATTTCTGAGATAAGTTGTAATTGTTTACACTATTTACTTTTCTGCACTGTTGTTCTCATCTTTGTTGCCATATTCACCTTCAATATCTGTCTATATTTCTGAGATAAGGTATTGTAATTGTTTACACTATTTACATTGTTCCTACTTCTGTCCTCATCTTTATTGCCATATTCACCTTCAATATCTGTCTATATTTCTGAGATAAGGTATTGTAATTATTTACACTATTTACATTGTCCCTACTTCTGTCCTCATCTTTGTTGCCATATTCACCTTCAATATCTGTCTATATTTCTGACATAAGGTATTGTAATTATTTACACTATTTACATTGTCCCTACTTCTGTCCTCATCTTTGTTGCCATATTCACCTTCAATATCTGTCTATATTTCTGAGATAAGGTATTGTAATTATTTACACTATTTACATTGTCCCTACTTCTGTCCTCATCTTTGTTGCCATATTCACCTTCAATATCTGTCTATATTTCTGAGATAAGGTATTGTAATTATTTACACTATTTACATTGTCCCTACTTCTGTCCTCATCTTTGTTGCCATATTCACCTTCAATATCGGTCTATATTTCTGAGATAAGGTATTGTAATTATTTACACTATTTACATTGTCCCTACTTCTGTCCTCATCTTTGTTGCCATATTCACCTTCAATATCTGTCTATATTTCTGAGATAAGGTATTGTAATTATTTACACTATTTACATTGTCCCTACTTCTGTCCTCATCTTTGTTGCCATATTCACCTTCAATATCTGTCTATATTTCTGAGATAAGGTATTGTAATTATTTACACTATTTACATTGTCCCTACTTCTGTCCTCATCTTTGTTGCCATATTCACCTTCAATATCTGCCTATATTTCTGAGATAAGGTATTGTAATTATTTACACTATTTACATTGTCCCTACTTCTGTCCTCATCTTTGTTGCCATATTCACCTTCAATATCTGTCTATATTTCTGAGATAAGGTATTGTAATTATTTACACTATTTACATTGTCCCTACTTCTGTCCTCATCTTTGTTGCCATATTCACCTTCAATATATGTCTATATTTCTGAGATAAGGTATTGTAATTATTTACACTATTTACATTGTCCCTACTTCTGTCCTCATCTTCGTTGCCATATTCACCTTCAATATCTGTCTATATTTCTGACATAAGGTATTGTAATTATTTACACTATTTACATTGTCCCTACTTCTGTCCTCATCTTTGTTGCCATATTCACCTTCAATATCTGTCTATATTTCTGAGATAAGGTATTGTAATTATTTACACTATTTACATTGTCCCTACTTCTGTCCTCATCTTTGTTGCCATATTCACCTTCAATATCTGTCTATATTTCTGAGATAAGGTATTGTAATTATTTACACTATTTACATTGTCGCTACTTCTGTCCTCATCTTCGTTGCCATATTCACCTTCAATATCTGTCTATATTTCTGACATAAGGTATTGTAATTATTTACACTATTTACATTGTCCCTACTTCTGTCCTCATCTTTGTTGCCATATTCACCTTCAATATCTGTCTATATTTCTGAGATAAGGTATTGTAATTATTTACACTATTTACATTGTCCCTACTTCTGTCCTCATCTTTGTTGCCATATTCACCTTCAATATCTGTCTATATTTCTGAGATAAGGTATTGCAATTATTTACACTATTTACATTGTCCCTACTTCTGTCCTCATCTTCGTTAAGCATATTCACCTTCAATATCTGTCTATATTTCTGAGATAAGGTATTACAATTATTTACACTATTTACATTGTCCCTACTTGCCCTCATCTTCATTGCCATATTCACCTTCAATATCTGTCTATATTTCTGAGATAAGGTATTGTAATTATTTACACTATTTACATTGTCCCTACTTCTGTCCTCATCTTTGTTGCCATTCACCTTCAATATCTGTTTCATATTTCGAGATAAGGTATTGTAATTATTTACACTATTTACATTGTCCCTACTTCTGTCCTCATCTTTGTTGCCATATTAACCTTCAATATCTGTCTATATTTGAGATAAGGTATTGTAATTATTTACACTATTTACATTGTCCCTACTTCTGTCCTCATCTTTGTTGCCATATTCACCTTCAATATCTGTCTATATTTCTGAGATAAGGTATTGTAATTATTACACTGTTTACATTGTCCCTACTTCTGTCCTCATCTTTGTTAACCTTCATTAATTACTCATATTTCTGAGATAAGGTATTGTAATTATTTTTCTTACACTATTTACATTGTCCCTACTTCTGTCCTCATCTTTGTTGCCATATTAACCTTCATATCTGTCTATATTTCTGAGATAAGGTATTGTAATTATTTACACTATTTACATTGTCCCTACTTCTGTCTTTGTTGCCATATTAACCTTCAATATCTGTCTATATTTCTGAGATAAGGTATTGTAATTATTTACACTATTTACATTGTCCCTACTTCTGTCCTCATCTTTGTTGCCATATTCACCTTCAATATCTGTCTATATTTCTGAGATAAGGCATTGTAATTATTTACACTATTTACATTGTCCCTACTTGTCCTCATCTTTGTTGCCATATTAACCTTCTAATATCTGTCTATATTTCTGAGATAAGGTATTGTAATTATTTACACTATTTACATTGTCCCTACTGTCCTCATCTTTGTTGCCATATTCACCTTCAATATCTGTCTATTTCTGAGATAAGGTATTGTAATTATTTACACTATTTACATTGTCCCTACTTCTGTCCTCATCTTTGTTGCCATATTCACCTTCAATATCTGTCTATATTTCTGAGATAAGGTATTGTAATTATTTACACTATTTACATTGTCCCTACTTCTGTCCTCATCTTTGTTGCTATTAACCTTCAATATCTGTCTATATTTCTGAGATAAGGTATGTAATTATTTACACTATTTACATTGTCCCTACTTCTGTCCTCATCTTTGTTGCCATATTCACCTTCAATATCTGTCTATATTTCTGAGATAAGTTGTATTGTAATTATTTACACTATTTACATTGTCCCTATTTCAATCCTCATCTTCGTTGCCATATTCACCTTCAATATCTGTCTATATTTCTGAGATAAGGTATTGTAATTATTTACACTATTTACATTGTCCCTACTTCTGTCCTCATCTTTGTTGCCATATTCACCTTCAATATCTGTCTATATTTCTGAGATAAGGTATTGTAATTATTTACACTATTTACATTGTCCCTACTTCTGTCCTCATCTTCATTGCCATATTCACCTTCAATATCTGTCTATATTTCTGAGATAAGGTATTGTAATTATTTACACTATTTACATTGTCCCTACTTCTGTCCTCATCTTTGTTGCCATATTCACCTTCAATATCTGTCTATATTTCTGAGATAAGGTATTGTAATTATTTACACTATTTACATTGTCCCTACTTCTGTCCTCATCTTTGTTGCCATATTCACCTTCAATATCTGTCTATATATTCTAAGATGAAGTATTTACAGTGTCCATACTTTTGTCCTCTTCTTCATTGCTACATTCACCTTCAATGCCTTATTCTAAGATGAAGTATTTTAATTATTTACACTATTTACATTTTCTATCTTGTTGTCCTTTTTTATTGCTATATTCAACTTCAATATCTGTCTACATATTCTAAGATGGGGTATTATAAATATTTACTCTTTTTATTTTGTCCGCATGAGTACTTAGATGGCGTAACAGGATTTAAGAGAGATAACAAAATGGCAAAAATTATGACGTACAAAGGAAAGGAACTTGAGGAGACCCATGATCGCTTATGTCATGAACGGACACGGGGCATAGAAGAAGCACAAGATTATATTAGCGTACACTTAATTCCACTAATAATTGGCAGTTCATTCATGTCATATAATGTTATACAAATTTAGGTTAGGACAAGCGCGTTTATGCATAATTGATCTTACGAAAATATATAGCTTATTTAATTTATAGTATATTCAATGGTATATGTTACAGTTACTCGGCAACATAAAATACGAAGATTGTGCAACGCCAATTTTCAGCTGGTATTAAGAGATCGAAAACTAATATAGTTGTTTCGTAAACTCGAACTGAAATGTGGCTCACCCGCATCCTTGTGTGTGATGAATGATTTTTCACTCTGTAATTCCTTTCTAGAAGACAAAACATCGTAGGCTTTTCGCTGTTCTATCGCTATTTCTATGAAAAGTGCTCAGCCGAACTACATTCCTTAGTTCTGAGAGTTCTAACCTTCACGTCAGAGAGCTGCCATGGCGCACACAACAACCCTCCTACTCTTCGCATTCCATTGGTAATATGTAAATTTCCACCCAAACATCTTTCCCTAACTACTGTTTTTTTTTGCAATCAATTCCCAGTAGTATGCTTTCCCGATCACTACAATCTTAACCTATTCAAGTCTAAGGTCAACCATTATCTCCCAAACATATTCCCATGTGCAGCTTACTCTGTAACTTCATCTGCCTTGGGCCTTGTATAAATTGACCATCATTCTAAAAGAGAAAACTGCTGTCACACAATATTGATTATTTTTTAGCTTTTGAGCCAACATGTATTCTTTAATGAATTTACTCTTCTGTTTCTGGTTGACTTAATAATTCTATTTCCATTTAACAGATAGTACTGTTGATTTCAATATTGGTAATTGTTATGGTGCTCTCCTCCGAGGAATGGACTATCTTCTTACTATATGGCAGTTAAGACGATAGCTAGTACGAAGTTAAAGCTAGCTACTAATCAGGCAGTATGCAGCGTAACTGTACCGTTCGAACTTATTTTTTATTTACGGATTACTAACACTTATTTGTATCCGTTTGTAACCTACCTTCTGTGTTCCAGGATTTACTTCCGATCAAATGGGTCACTACAACTTTGCGGCGACGTTTCGCCTCAACAACTCCACAACAAACTGGCGACGATGATTCACAACATTAATTATATCACTTATTTTCACCACACGCAGAATCGATTTATCAAAATTTCATTGTTCGTACTTTTGTTATTTTGAATAAAGATATTGAAACGGACTTTGTTTCCGAAAAACCGGGGTTCAAGTTTCGTGAGCCTAATCACACTTTCTCTTCGACTCTTTCACCTTCGCCCACTTTACGTTTACTCAACAGTATGAGTACACACATGGTTTTTGCTTACATAAAGCCAATGGCATAATATTCTTACCTATGCATGTAAGAATAGCATTAAAGATATATAATTCGCTGTATTTAGAGAAGGTTCCTCTTATAGTAATTATATCTGTATAGAGTGAATTACCTTAAATTATACCGTATTGGATAATAAGGAAGTATGGTTATTATACAAAATTACGAAAACTATTCGAAAATAATGCAACTATTGAATATTGACTTTACCTACGGCATTCGCACACAACTAATTTTCGTGTTTCATTTATCCTAGCATTCTTTCCAATTATCCAACCAAACATTTTTTTCAGGATTGATATCATTTGCTTCGTTGCAGTTTTCTTAATATCGTCCCCGGTATGAAATCTAAGCTCTGAAAAATGTCAGAGGTCGCAGAGAGTTAAATCTGGAGCCAGCGAATCAAAATATCGGGATACGTTCCAGAAAAATATCTCGTTTACTCCGCAATGGTCAAACGGTTAGAATTTTTACAAGTGATCAAACCGTGTACATTAACGATCTATTGATGATATCTTACTATTGGCCGTAAGAAATACACGTGTGCAAAAGCACGAATAATGACATATCTTACGCTGAAAGAGAAAAGTCAAGTGATGTGGATAGATGACCAGTTCTCCAGTTCTTCATCATTCACCGAATTACAAAAAGCTTGCAATTGGATTATTTTCTTTCTCTGATTGAAAGGAAGGACTTGATTATTTTTCTAGGTTTTGTTTGGAAGTAGAATGAATTTGTCACGAAAAGAATTTATGTAAGTTACAGATTGATTGTCATTATTACATATTCTCAAGGAAAAAAATCAACCTCTTTGCAGTGAGACTTCTACTCATCTCTGGGTAAAAAAAAAGAAGCACTCCAACGACTGGGTTGGATATTCATATCGCAATAATGTTAGTCAGTTGTGTAAATGAATGATCAAACATTTTTTCCATTCAACAAGATATGCACTGAAAATCAGTATCTGGAATTCGTTAACGAATTAGCAATTGAGCAGTAGTAGTCTTTTAGGACGTGGGTCTTTTATCACTGGAAAATTGGACCCTTAAAAGAAATTTAATGATTTTTTTTTAACCAATTTTTTTATTAATGGGTCTTCTATTGAGAACTGCTTTAAGCCTTGTATTTAAATTATATAATTCTCTTTGCAGTGAGGTATCCGATGTTTATAGGCGTTACCATTTGTTTACTTGGACCTCCTCTCTCTGTCTCACACACACACACACACACACACACACACACACACACACACACATTTGTTACCGAAAGTTTTTTATTTTACCTGGTTTTATTTTCAAACATATCCATATAGCGATGTAATGCATATCGCCTGGGAAGGAGAAATCGGTGACCCAGGTTTGAATTCCACTCACGTTTAGTTATATTCACTTTCAAATGACCTTTGGGATTTCTCAGCTATGGGTCAAATAGTAGGCTAGACTGTTATTTTAACCTTGATTGGTAGCCATTTTAGAAGAATGACTCCTCTAGATTCTAAACTGTATGTAGCCCTGTCGAAGGCCATATAATTCAGCTAAGGAAAGAATCGTGGGGATCACAATGAATCTATGGTCCGGAATGCTCCCGGTCTGATGGATAGTGAAGATGAACTAGAAATTCATAATACTGTTATAATGTTGGAGCTTGGAAAGTACTCGCGAAAATAAAAATAGTATTAAAACTTATTAATTAATTTAACAGTTCAGCCACCGAACCCACGGTTTGCATTTAGCCACCCACCTCCTCTTATTGTCTATGTTGTTTTAGTTTTGATAGAAAGTGAGCGCAGAATTCAATTTTCGTTTAGATAAAACATTTTCCTTGTCATGATTCCCCCCTGTCCCATAGTATGCTACTCAAGTTCAAGTCCGCTTGGAAGCTATAGTCTTATTTCCATTTTCGCGCTGTTTGCATTAATGTCCGAACAGTTTATTGATCAAATGTTTTATGATTTCAAGAGCAATGAATACAAATATTAATAACAGAACAAAAGTGAATGTGATTCATCTGAAAAGAATATTGATAAACGTATTGATCATAATATCAGTACTGCAAATTATGATATTCAAAATGATATCAAAAGTCTAGTGTCAGAGGTCGCTGAATTAGTTCAGGTAAAATCCTGGATATCAAATGAAATATTCAAAGCTAAACTAGTCTTCCATACATTTAAGTAACGGACGCTTTCTTCTAACTTCTTCTGATTCGTGTAATTAGAAAGACTCAATATATGTTCCGAGTACAGTGTCTGAGCAGCAACAATATGTGTAGCATTTTTAGGTGAATTTCATATACAATATTTAAATATTTCTATATAGATTTTTTCAGTTAGTTCTACGCCATTTCTTCAATTTAACTTAACGCCATCTTTGAAACTTCATGATTTCATCCTCCCAAAACTTGGCGTTCTTTTTTGGACGGTGGACTTGTCTAACTAGTTTTACAGTTATAGTTTTTTTCTTTTAAGGTAATTTTATAGGGATCCAAATGAATAGTAACCGAAGGTGCAATGTGAATTAAAATACGGTGGGTGTAGCAGAATATCCCAGTTGAGCTGTAATAATTTCTGCCAGGTCTATAAAAGATGTGAGGTATGACGTTGTCTTAACGGAAGACGACACCATTTTGATTTCACAATTCGTGGCACTTCTCATTAATTTTTACATTTAATTTTGTTTGTTTTTGTTTATGTTGTATCGTGGAATGGAGAGCTACACAGAGAAATATAAATAAACTACTTTATTAACATAGTGGTACAACCAAGATGTATATACAATATTTACTGTCTCTCGTAGTAGTAGGTGTTACTTCCCGAAGTCCGTGATAATGACAACCCTCGTGCTAAGCGCACATTGTCTTTTATACATCTAGGCGACCAGGTGTCACATTGTACGAGCTAAGACACAACGGTTTATCAGCAATTCAACCTCTATGGGTTATCTAATGCCGAAATCTAAATATTTCGAACAAAATTGTATGCCTTCAACTAGAGAAAATATGCATTGTTGGTAATTTTGCTATAAAATGTAATGCTGGTCATTTTACTTTAAAAATAGATTTTTAGACATTTTTCTAGTAATTGGTATTATTGTTATGTTTTTAGATATAAATGTATTGCTGTTATTTTTACTATAAAAATATATTTTTATATTGTCATGTTTGTGTTTGGGAGTTAACTATTTACCCATAGATGGGACTCTAAAAATTGCTACCACCTCGGACTAGGGTGAACTTGAAAACAGCAACAATAAAGAAATGGTTATACACGCCTCAAACTCTCCACTTTCTCGATCAGAGGTCTTGCAGCAGGATGTACTTTAAAAATGCCCACTCTCTCGATGAAAGGTCTTGCAGTCGGATGTACTTTAAAAATCTCCACTCTCTTGGTCAGATGTCTTGCAGCCGGATGTATTTTTAAAATCTTTACTCTCTCGATCAGAGGTCTTGTAGCAAGATGTACTTTAAAAATCTCCACTCTCTCGATCAGAGATCTTGTAGCAGGACGTACTTTAAAAATCTCCACTCTCGATCAGAGGTGTTACAGCAGGATGTACTTTAAAAATTTTTACTCTCTCGACCAGAGGTCTTGCAGCAGGATGTTCTATATTGTCAATGCCAGGACTATACCTTTAATTATTTCAGGTGAGAAGATTACGTGTCTGAATTCAACGTGTAACTTTTTGTATGAAGAAGCTCATAATGCACAACCCACTTCCTATCCTAGTAGTTACACAAAAGTACATTATTTGGATGCAGATTTGCTTTTGTAATGGTAAACTGTTTTTGATATCGTTTTCCCAGGAACTTTTCCGTTTCCGTTCAAATATTGGGTGTTTTTTGTTGCGGTTGGTCAGAGAATCGTGGAGAGAAGTGCAGTTAAACCGTGAAACGGTGAAACAACCTACCCAAATGCTGTCAATGATGCTTTCGAGACCCATGTGAGACATGTAGAGAATCAGAGTTTGGATTCGCTATCATCATAGACCTCTGACCTGCTGGATTACTGTCGGTCTACTAAATTTAAATGCTCACTTCTGAATCTAGCTAACAACTTACGAACAGTAATTTTAGTTACGGTACCATGTCTTTTTTGTGTTGTTTCCGTATCAAATCATCATTTTCCATTATTTAAAAGCACAAAAGAATTTAGAAGTCATAATATTCACATGGATCATATAGATGGACATGTTAAAATATCCACTTTTTCAGACTATGTTATCAATTGCAGTTACGTGTACAACAAAATCCCGAATTCAGACACCACTTAATAAAAACGCGACGAACTTTTATTCTATCCCCATACTTACTAAATTTTATAGAATATTATTTTCCATAAAGATTTTTTTATTTAAGTGTTAATATTATTATAGAAGAGAATGTAAGAGCATTACGATGTTTCTATTAAAATGAATTATCTTACGAACTTGAAATGTCAGATATGATTTTTTATAAAACGTCATGTAGGCTATGGAAACTAGTAGTGATGCTGAAAGCGCAGAAATGAGATAGAAATTTATAGAAATATCTTTTTACTAAACAAGAGCAATTTATAATTTGAATATTACAAGAATGTTTTTATGAATGCTTGAACGAATTTCATTCTCTTAGTTCAAGTTTTCTTTTCTTTTTTAATGAAGCAAAGTTCATGCTTTACAATGAAGATATTTAAACGACGAATTAAAATTCATTGTTCACTGTGTTTAAAAGACGACGCCAATAGACACTACAAAGTCAAATGAATCTTTCTATCCTCGAGTTGATTCATTTGTTTGACAATTATTCTCTATCGTGATTTGATTTGTGTTGAAACTTTAATCTTGGTTATCTTTGATAAATGATATAGATTACACCCTTTACTAATAGCAACATTACACTTATCTCTGATATATATATATATATATATATATATATATATATATATGGAAGCAAGTGGATGTGTCTAGCCACACTGATGAACTGTGATACAGCAAAACAAGCTTGTATGTGGATGGCTAATATATATATATATATATATATATATATTTATATATATATATATATATTGTCATCCGCAGACAGATCTGTTTCGCTGTATCACAGCTCATCAGTACGGTTAGACTCTGATTGCTTTTTAACCCAAGATTGAAACCCGACCGAATTGGCATCAGTCGGCGATTCTACCTCTGGGCTATGGACGTTCGGTGGAAAACGGCAGACCTTTTTAGCGCGCATATTATCATTATACGTGCCCAATAGCCAGAGTGCTCTAATTTATTTTACTGAATGATATATATATATATATATATATATATATATATATATATATATATATATTTTAATCATCTCACCCCAAGCAAGGCATTCCACTGCCACTATTGCGCATGGGGCTACATAGGGGAAGGTAAAGAGAAGGAGTGGTTAGACATAGGGAATGTCAGGAGGAAGGTGACAGATGAGTAAGGAAAGCGAGGATGAGGGTTAGGCAGATGGGAAGTGTGCTTGATAGAATGGGAGCAGGTTAGTGTGTTAGGAGGTGTCTATTGACCTTACATTTAAACTCCTGGAGATTGTAGCCGTCGGGAAGCAATCGTTTGGAAGAGAATTATATATATATATATATATATATATATATATATATATATATATATTGATTGTTTAATTACTTAGTTTCTAGTCATAATAAGGTTAGACCAGTGCACATTTGTATTAAAAAGTGATCAACACAATTATATTGTAAAACTTTTGAATATTTTCCATTTGTAAACGAGTTATTACGCGACCTAGATTTCTACCATGAGTGGTGTCTTCAGGCGATTTGCAATAACTCAGGATAGGATAAGATAGGATTATATATATATATATATATATATATATATATATATATAATTTCAAATTTTCTAATAATTAAACTAAAATTAAATTTCCTTAAAACAGTTGTTTTATTTCTTCTTATTAGCCTCATGATTAAATTATATTATATAATAACTCCCTTTTCTTTAATCTATTTTCCTTCTAGTTCTTTCTTCTTCTATCGTTTTAATTTTTTAACTTAAGTTATGTTTAACCAGTTTGTTTTGCTATTAACATTATTTATAGCTATTCAAAAATTATCTTGAAAGTCGTAATTTTGTCTCACCTGCTTTTCTTTATTTTTATTTTATTATATCTCTTCTCCCTACTGTCATATACGGGCCGGGTCTAACACGCCCCGGTAGTAACGATCTGTTTCTTTTTTCCTCTTCTCTACCATTACTTTTGGTTTTTACACCCCTTACACCCCCACACATATATGGATGTGTGCGTGTGTGTGCGTTAATGAAAATCAAATAAGCTTTGCTCTATTTCATATCTCGTCAGTTCTAAATTGTACAGAAGTAAATTTCTCCAACTTCTGCTAATTAAATATGTTGGTGAATATTAAAATTATACGATCGGACTCATTTCATCGTAAGACTTGAACTACCTAACTCAGCGTAAAGCTGCTATCAACGGTTGAATTACACAGGAGCTGCCGACGAAAACATGCTGACGAACTCACAATCCTAAAATACAAAAACCCTTCGTTTACACAAAAGAGTGGGGAACTGGAATCAGAAGTTCTTCCACATTTATAGTTGTTCACCACTTGTCACTTCCTTTTTTTTTTACTGCATGAAATCGAACAATTCCTCAAAGAATTAATCACATTAAAATTGAACTGTTATTTTACGATAATAAAAATAGTATTACAATTTATCGTTTCTATCCAGGAATCATTCGGCATACATTATTTACATTCGAACTAATGTCCTCATCTTTGTTAGCTATTATTGCGACGTTTTGATCGTTGTATCTCCGGCCTTCATCATGTGTTGGAACTGAACATTTTATTTAATCTATGGCAAAATAGCCTAAAGAATTAAAGCGTTGATTCATGAATTGGGTGTCATAGATATTGTTACCATGGGCCTGGTAACAGATCAGTGGTAAAAACAACGAAATGAAATAACTCTAGATATATACTTCGGAAAATGAACAATCTCCTCCCCACTACAGGTTAAATAAAGGATTATATTTGTTAGATTACAATCAGAACTGTTTCAGTCTGATAGCACACTGCAAATCAGTGTAATTTCTCAGCATTTCGTTTCCGAGCCTGCCCATCTAATCTGACTGATTTGTATTTCTTTACTGATAAGATCTTAGTTATAGTGAAGACGTAGGGAGATGGTTAATACTCATTAATTCGGCCTTGTGTCATTCATAGCCGAACTCCCTACAGCTTACAAGTTTTATCCAGAATAATCAAAAGGTTTTCATCAGTAGGTTAGTAGCAGGTTGGATGTGTGGAAGAGTGAAAGAATGAATACAATATATTTTTTATGTTAAAATAGAAATTTATTAAAAGAAAGGAATAACAAGAATAGGTAGTAGTTAATGTTCAATGAGAAACAAGTAATGAGTCCAGGGTATCAAGAGTTAAAGAAATGTTCGTAGTAATTTGTGGGAAAGCATTTATGCATACGTACGTATGTATAAGCGTTTGTTTTATAGGAATGTCTTTGGATGGAGGAAGAAGTAAAAGGAATCAGCACACGAGAAAGAAGGAGAAAGAAGTCAATATGCGACGCGACCTATGTACGGGTAGTGGTTGAAGTTTCTCCCGTTACATTTTAGTTGTTTCGTCTCGCTGCTCGCATTTGACTGTCTGACTGACGCTGACCGGAACTTTTTATAGTAATTTAGATTTTCGCAATGGATCACTAAGTCCTTTTAGTCTTGAAAATTCCTTTCTGTTGGTCAGAAAATCAATTTAACATCTACTTGCGAAATCCGGTTTCGACTTTTCTGTAAGTAAGAGGTCAATCCTTTTTTATATGGGAAAAACTAAGATTTCACATTGTGAATTTTTGTAAGATTGAAGAAAGTTGATTTTAAATCTTAATTTCCTATCCACCACAATAGCACCCCACCAGACCAAGATTCGGTTTGGAATCCAGAGTTGTCTTTTTTCTATACTGGTTGCCATCAACAGTTAGTGTTCAGGCTGTCATTTTATTTAACCCATGGAAAGATATAAACTTTCGCAAGGTATTTGTGCGAAAGGAAATGTAACAATTTCGAGTGAAATTCAAAATCGTTTCGCTTTCCGGGCCTCTAGCTATTATATCAACTGTACATATTTATTAGCTTATATCAAAATTATATTCACTACCACCCGCTGAGTTTATCTTTACTCCAATTCTATTCACATAATATTCAGAAATATATTTCCATGTCACTTTTCACAACCAACTAACGTTTTGCATTTACGTTATTTACATTGTTCGGGATGTGCGTGGTGGTCCAGTGGATATCAGCTCGGAACAAGAAATCGGATAACCGAGTTCGAATTCCAGTTGAAGTCATTGTATTCACTTACGCGCAAATACCCATGAGAAAGGTATTAATCCGTCTCTTCCTTCCAGTTATGGGTTAAATAACAGGTCAGATTGGGTTCTATAACCTTGGCTGGCAACCAGTCTACCGCAGAAAGCAATGACAACCTACTGCGGGATAATCTTCTGCCCAGTCAGTCATGTCTCTTTCGAGACATGATCGCCCAAGCGTGTTTCACGTATGGCACTTAACTGACTGAATGACATTGTTCGGATTATTGTTCTCATGTTTATTGCCATGTTTACAACCTTTCGGCCGTTTTACACTCCAGCCTTTTTCAGGTGCTAAAAATTTCGAACCGAATCTTTTATTTCGATCATTCTCATTCCATGTGCGATGTCACCTCCGGTAGCCATGTAGTTATCTCCACAAAGACACAAGGCCAAGTTGGTATAGGTGTTGTTTAGTTCCAGTGATTTGACTCAAAGAGTTGTGTGTTCAAAACCTGGCTTTCGGCACTGGTGAACAAATAACTAAAAGAGTAAAGAGTTAAAGGGAGATAATCACACGGCTACCGGAAGTAGCAACGCACATAGAATGTGAATGATATACTTTAGTGATCGAAATAAAAGATTCGATTCGAAATTTCTAGCATCTGAGTAAAGCCGGAGCATACAACAGCCAAAACTTCGTAAACATGGCAATAAAGATGAAGACAATATTCTGAACAATGTAAATAATGTAAATACTACCGCATCTCACAAGTATAAACAAATAACGTTTCGCTTTTTAATATTTACTTAAATGTTTCAATTTGGTTTCTTTCATGTTCTTAATACTGGACGTCTTTACATTGGCAGTAGTAGCTGTTTTTCAAATATTTTCGGGCGGGCAACGCCAATTTTCTTGCTTATTATATCCCCTTATCAAAATTGCCCTCTGCAGCATTCTTAAAACCAGACTTAATTCTGGGACGTATCTTGTCAGTGTTTTCAATTTCGATTTCTTATGTGCGTTGTGGTGCAGTGGATATCGACTCGGAACGAGAAATCGGACTGCCGAGTTCGAATTCCAGTTGAATTCCTTGCTTTCACTAATGCACAAATAGCTTTGGAAAAGGTATTAATCCTTCTCTTCCCTCCGGTTATGAGTTAAATAATAGGACAGATTGGATTCTATAGCCTTGGCGGGCAAACAGTCTACCGCAGAACGCAATGGCAACGTACAGCGGGATAATCTTCTTCCCAGTCAGACATGTCTCTTTCGAGACAAGATCGACCAAAGCGTGTAACATGAATGACACTGAACTGATTGATTGTTCTGTTAATCCTGTTCAAATTGACCACTTTTTAGTGTTGCTTTTCCAACAGTCAACGATTTTACAATATATTGTTTCTCATTTGAGCTTATATATTTATTAAAAAATTATTTTCTGTATCTTAAATTTAAAAATAAATAACAATGACTCTCTTTGTTTATATATATATATATATATATATATATATATATATATATATATAATTAATAGCAGTAAATTATATATATATATACATAAAATAGCAGTAAAATATTTCTTAACCGGTTTGATGGTACCTTCAGCATCACGATTACAGAGTTTCGTAGACGGACACTCTGGCAATTAAACCGTCCACTCGTCAGCGGTATCAGCAATTGATTACTTAAACTTCCCGATCTTTCTTTTTTATATGTACTTTTTATTGCCAAGTGTTTTTTTTTTTCATAGTATATGTGTGCATGCGTGCGTGCCTTTGTGTTCGTGCGCGTCCACTCACATATATTCAGGTAAAGAGGACCCAAGGTTTTACGATTTTGAGTTCCCTGGTAATTTTTTAATAAATAGTGCTCAATACAATAAATATTCTAAAGCATAATATAATCATATAATTAAAGTTTCTAGGGAATACATACGTACTTTTTTCTTTCTTTTTTCTCTTGTCTTAATAATGGTCAAAGTGTCAACCTACTTTTAACCTAGTTTTACTTTTCTTTTTCCTTTTCTTTTTATTGCTTCTCCCTATATCGTATTACCTTTGATGTATCTATTCTAGTACCAAAAATGTCCTTTCTGCTTTCTCCATATCTTGACCTCTTCTCATAGAAAACAAAAAAGAGATGAAGAAAGAAAGAACTTTTTATATTTTTGTTCAAACTTAAAGGGGCTTTTGAGTAAATTTACTTTTCTTAGCAGTAGGTATTTAATTCTAATTTTTTCCAAACCTTTAATTTATAAATAACATTTTTATTTTTTATTCTAATTTACTTATTGCTATTATTATCCCATCTTTCTAATATCTATTTATTTATTATAAAAAATTATATTCCAATTTACTTATTTTATTTTAATATCTCGACAATTATTATTTTCCTTAAATGAATTAATGGGTATATGCATGTTACTTAATATAAAGTTGATTTTTCCATATTCTAAAGTGAACGTTTTGCAATACATGGAAATGACATTTATTTCATTACGTTTATTTAATAGATTAAGTGATGTAATAATATATAATTTTTCGTATAGACACAAGGAGCATGGGTCGTTTAAAGACTTGCATGATACCAACTAGCAGTATAGCCCGGCGTTGCTCGGGTGTAATGAACACTCTAAAACTAATCCATGGTCCCGGAGCTTAGACTCTTTGGACATTGGTACAAAAACGTAGTTTGTTGAAAGGTTGATCTCAAAGCCGTAGAACTTCTTCAACAACACAACCAGTATGCAATGCAAAAAGAAAGGACGCGTCTTTTGACCAAAAGACGGCGCTGCTGCTACCACAATCAGTCAGAAGCATGCAAGTGAGAGGTAGTGCACTCGTGGATTACTTACACTGTGCCAGGATGCAGTTGGCAGTTGGGGTTACTCGCAAAAAAACCCTTATCACTATTTTGCTATACTGGTGGCTCCTATTCTTGGAGTAAGCACCTTGATTCAACCATTTAGAGGCTGCTGATTTTGGGCCAACGATTTTTTGTCCATACAGTTTTCATTGAACGTTAGTCTCACTTCACACTTTCTCTCCCTGTGCCATGCTTGCTGCTCTGAATTGTGTGGACGCGCTCGACTAATGCAACATGTTCAACGAATTCCTGTTTCTCTCCAATTGCATCTTGTTGCTAAGACACGGCAGTTTTAGATCTAATCTCCGCAAGTTACGGGTTTGGTATATCTTAGACAATTCGCCTGATCCGTAGGAAAGGAAAATTAGTCCTGTTAGTAATTTTAACCGTCCTTAGACCATTAATAAATCGGCCCCATGCAGACAGAGCGGTTAACTGTGTTTTAATATCTTAAGGTTTTGAAAAAGTACTTAAAATTTCCCGCAGCACGTATCGTAAATTCAGTTTTGGCCTTCCTGGTTACCTAGGTCACGTTAATTAGGGGAAACTACTATTTAGAGGGCACTGTCCCAAACAATTCGCCTTTGTGGACTGTGGGTAGAAGCATTGCTCCCTATATAGTGGTTTGTCTTGATGCTGATCTCTAAGCTTGCCGTGAGATGCCCACAGACGCAGAGGCTAAGGGGGACTGGGAGCCGCCGGTTATCGGACAGACGTTCCAATGGTTGGCAACTACATTTTTCGTTTTACCCTGAGGTGCTAGTGCGAAAACATTACTCTTACTCCCCACACGTGAGTAGCCAATGTAAAGTTGACCGTGCGGTAAGCATGGTTCTGTAAGGTGCAATCCCGAGACTGACAACGTCTGCAAGGGATGCTCATACTACCAATTTTCATGTCTGCACGTGAAGCGTAGTTGACAGAAGGCGCGTAGTGGAAAGCACGTCGTAACCAAAATGGATTATTGAGACTGGCGATCCCTCGGTTAACTTCCCGAAATCGGTTATTGTTTTCAAGCATAGCATTCCTTTTGCTGTGGAGTACGTGATGTTCTGTTAGATGCAACGGAGGAGGCGACCCTCGCAAGCCTAGCAGACCGCTGTTTTGTACTTTCGGCAACCCTCGAAGGTGAAGTAGAGGTACAGTTGCTTAAATTGCGAGTCCTCCGCTGTTCTGTACTTTCAGCCGCCCGTGAACGTTTCTTAGCAGCGGCGTCCATTAATCACCAAGACCGTCACTGCTCCGTACTTTTGGCAGCCCGTGAACGTACCATAGCAGCGGCGTCCGTTAAGCGCCGAGACCGTCGCTACTCTGTACTTTAAGAAGCTCGTAAAGCGGCCCTATTAGCAGTAGCTTGAGCATTAAGCTCATCCCGTATGAATTCATTTAACCTGGAGTGTCTAAGTTTTTTACGGAAGCAATCACTTGATACCCTAATAGAACGCCTATCATAAGTTTCAGTTGCCCTACATCCTGCTGAACGTAGTGCGTTTTGCAACAATCGCACAGCACTAACAGAGAGGCGTTCGTTGGCCCTAGTGGCCCTCTTTGCCGATGCCGAAGCGCTTCGGCTCCCAATGAAACATCTCTTTTTAAGTGGAATGGATTTAAAAAGTAACGAACTCACAGAGATGTTTGTGTAATTACGTCGCCAACTTTGGTAATTTAGAAGCAATTACAGTGAAATCAGAAGAGCAAAATGTGCATATAAGCAACCTTGCAAGTTGTAGACCGGAGTTTGAGACACGTATAGCGAGATACCAATCGCAAATTACAGGGTTAAGGTTTCACAAAATGTTAAAAGTGAATATGAATGCGATGTCAAATCAGACGGCTTTAATTTGAATAGATCAGTTTAGTCAAGCATAATTCAACTGACGTGGCCAATCGGGCATTCGATTAGAACTCATGAAGCCAGTTAATGTGTAAACACGGTTTCGCGCAGCACCGCATGTGCGAATTACAATCTGTAAAATTAATGCGTGACAAACCTTGACATCGAAAACCTTAAAAGTTAAGGTGGGATTTAAGTTAAATAAACTAAAAAGCAATAGTTGTTTCCAGTCGAAGCGAAACCGTAGATTCAAAGAAAGATGAATGAATGTAAGTCAAATTTTGATTTCCGGTATTGATGTCAAATAAGGTTTCCATTGCAAACTGAATTTTGAAGGCTAAATAAATCCTATAATTAAATGGTATCTTGGCTGAGACTAAGAACTACAATTATTCCTACTTAGAGCAAAACCCGAAGTAAAAACCAAAATAAAAGGGCTGAAAACCTGATTTTGATCAAACCTGATCGGGGTATCGATTTTCAATATCGGAGTCAAATAAGTAATCCAAGGATAAACTAACCTAAGTAAGTTTATGGAAACTTATCGTATCCATCATTAGTAAAATTGGAGAAAATGAGCCATATTGATGGCTAAATATCGGTTTTTTATTCAGGTTCGATAGAATATCGGGGGTATCGATTCCCGATATCGGGGAAAATGAGTCGTCTGAGAAAATCTACGAATGTTTGAGACTAAAAAGTATAATTATACCAAGTTAGAGCAAATTCTGCAGCAAGAACCACGATAAAAGGGCTGAAATCCTAATCTTGATCAGACCTGATTGGATATCGGGGTATCGATTTCCGATATCAGAGGAAATCGGAAAAAATAAGTTGCCGGAAGCCTAAAAAATATTTGTGTGAAGTTTGGTGAGAATCGAATAAAATTGTGGATTTGTATAAAGGATATACAAACAGACAGACACGAACACAAACATCTTGCCTTTTACATATATAGATGATATTTCGATAGGTATGTTCTATTTCTGTGCTTATTATTAAATGAAGACGTGTGTTGATAAATCCGTTTTGAGAGAGTTCTTAGTACTACCCAGAGAAATCTTTACATTACTAGGGTTTTCCTCTGAAGATATTTCACATTGATAGACGATTGATTCCGTTAGGCATCTGTTTTCTAGCGGGCAATCTATAGGGTTTCTACAATTACATTTTTTCTTGTCTAAATTGTTATTTTCCGTTATTAGTTTGTTTTTATTAATTTTGTTAAAATTTTTAAAAATATTATTATTGTGATTTTTTATGATTTTTTTGCAGATTGTTGATACAGCTTAACTTAATTTGATAGTATTTTTATTAAAATCTTACTTAATTAATTCGTTTCCGGAAAGTGTTTCTTAATTAACGCGAAGAATTTCCTCCCTAATTTACTACTAGTCATTTGGTTGAAAAGGGGTTTGTACCAAATAATATTTCTATTCCTATTTTTTCTTCGAGGGTTGCTTTTCTCTTTTACATATTTAATATTTGGGTTTTTATATCCACTATTTTTCAAGGCAGTGTTATAATAATTGCTATGCTTATTAAATACTTCTTCATTTGCAACACTAAAAAGTGGTCAATTTGAACAGGATTAACAGAACAATCAATCAGTTCAGTGTCATTCATGTTACACGCTTTGGTCGATCTTGTCTCGAAAGAGACATGTCTGATTATCCCGCTGTAGGTTGCCATTGCGTTCTGCGGTAGACTGGTTGCCCGCCAAGGCTATAGAATCCAATCTGTCCTATTATTTAACTTATAACCGGAGGGAAAAGAAGGATTAATACCTTTTCCTAGGATTTTTACTAATTCTGTATTCTATTGATGAGGATGCATGTGTGGTGGTTAGATTTCGGGTGAATAAAGGATAGGTGTTTTTTTTTATATGGTTGGTGTATATCCTTTTCCAGATCTAAAGTTACATCTAGGAAATCTACTTTTTTGATATTTGTTTTAATAGTTACTTTTAAATCAAGTTTTTAAAATTCTTTATGTATCATCTTCCTAATTTTATATATTTTCAAATTTGTAGCATTTCCTACTAGCAGAAGCCCATCATCCCTATATAATCCAATGTCTTCAGTATCTACATCCTTATAGACCGTGAGAATGTATAGTATTAATAAGCCTACCAGATTTGAGGATTCAGTAGCGTCTAGAGATTCCATAGTAATATCAAAGTTATCTCCCTTGGAATTAATTTTTCTCACTGTTCTTTTTTATGGATGAGCACAGCTCTCCTCCTCCGATATATCTGAATAAACAGTGGCGAATTCCAATGCTGTAACAAACAGTTCCTTTGATATCGATGGATAATACTCCTCAATATCAAATTGGATAAAAGAGCAGTTGTTTTTTTCTTTTATATTACAAAACCAGTACGTTGACACTGTGACCATTAAGGAGAAAAAATGAAAATAAGAAAAAAGAAAAATAAGAAAGAAAAAAGTACGTACGTATTCCCTAGAAACTACTGGCCAAATTTCAAAGTGAATCTTTATCCTGATTTATTAAAAGGAACAGAAACATAAATTTTATATCTTCCCGCATACATAAATAGCAAATCGATGTTTTTTGTATTTAAATGTAAATCATTTTTACAACCAACATCCAACATTGCGTGATAACGAGATTCTATCTCGAAACATAGAAATTTCCGTGTCGTAATGTACTTTTAATTCATAATTATTACGCTCTCACACCTTGATTGAGCACGCTGGAAAAATAGCAGACTTTGATAAACAGTAACTACTCTGGCATGTGCGCATCGCTCATTCAGTGAAATGAATTAGAACGCTCTAGCTATTGGGCGCGTATAATGATATGCGCTAAAAAGTCTGCCTACTTCCACCGAACGCCCATATCCCAGGGGTAGAGTCGCCGACTGACGCCGGTTTCAATCTCGGGTAAGAAAGCAATCGGAGTCTAACCTTACTGATGAGCTGTGATACGGCGAAATGGATCTGTCTGCAGATGACATATATATATATATATATATATATATATAGGATTGATGTGGAGAAGTATATCACAAATGAGCAAAGTTACATCGAACTTTCGTGAAAGCACCACTATGATGTCTTCGCTCCTCAGGGCGTTAATTCAATAATTTAAAAAGCCATAAGGAGTGTGGACATTAGAGTAGTGCCTTCACGAAACTTCCCAGTGAAGTTACACACTTCTCCACGTTCATCCTATGAACTCTCTATCTCGATATCGAACACTTTATGATAAAAACTTGCTTGCCAAAATATCTTTTTATCAATAAACCACTAAAAAAAAAACCCCAACAATCTTGGCACGAAACATTATCACAAATCAACATTATATATATATATGTGTGTGGGCGAAATTTGGGCACTTTGATATGGTATAATGGTTAGTAAGCTTGTTTCGCTAGATCAAATTAGCATTGGTAGAGTTCAAATCTCACTGGATGCAGTATTGCGCAACAACTAAGCGCAGCTTAGTAAACCACTATAGGTCAGTCAATTAAGTGCCATACGTGATACACCCTTAGGCGATCATGTCTTAAAAGAGACATGACTGACTGGGTAGTAGGTTGCCATTACTTTCTGCGGTAAACTGGTTGCCAACCAAGGCTATAGAACCCAATCTGCCCTGTTATTTAAACTATGATTGAAGGGAAGAGACGGATTAATACATTTCCTAAGGGTATTTGCGAGTAAGTGAATGCATAGAATTCAAATGGAATTCGAACTCGGCTCTCCGATTTCTCGTTCCGTGTCGATATTCGCTAGCAAACCATTATAGGTATGTAATTTATAATATGCTGAAGAATCCTTCAGTTGCATAATAAAGTATAGAGAAATATTTTTCTTATCGGGGAAAGTAGGCTATCAGAGAATTTTCAAAGTTAATGACTTTTCACTAAACTCACAATGGGGGGTTCAATTTTCTCGGAATTTCTCAACAACCTCACTTTATATATCTGTTGTAATTTTAATTCACAGTTTCATTTCCATTTCCTTCCTAATTACTTAAGACATCCCTCGGAGATTTTCGCATTTTTTCTTATTTCTAATAATTTCAAATCACTATTTTGCATTGTCATCCACCTAAAAGGTCGGATTAGGATCAACAGTTTGCTACACACACACACACACGTATATATATATATATATATATATATATATATATATATATATATATACGTTTGTGCATTTAAAAGTATTATTACAGTTAGGTTGATGTTTAAAAATATTCACACTCTATTGCTTTCTACATCACGCGACGTAAACATCTCGCGACGGACGCATCTCGCGACGGACGCTTCTAGTTTAAAATCATTTGTTTGTGATGGAAGGCCGAGGCTGGTCTGAAATTGCATATATATATATATAATAGAAATAAATAAATATTGTAAAAAAAAAACATTTTTAACTAACAACTTGTTAGTAGTTTTTCCAATATATATATATATATCAGTCAGTTAATTGCCATACGGAATACACGTTTGAGCAATCATGTCTCAAAAGAGAATGACTGGGCGTATGAATGACTGAGCGGAAGATTTTCCGCTGTAGGTTTTCATTACTTTCTACGGTATACTGATTGTCAACCAACTAATATGTTTTGCTATTTAATCCATAGTTCGAAACTAGCAGAGACGGATTAATATATTTCCCAAGGGTATTTGCGTGTAAGGGAATGCAATGAATTCAAATGGAATTCGAATTCAGCTCTCTGATTTCCTGTTCCGAGACGATATCCACTCCATCACTGAGCACATATGATAAAATATAGTTTTAAGGGATACAGTATTTATAAGTAACGGTGCTCAATATCAGGGATAGAGCGTATGTAAATATAAAATATAAAAGTAAACGAAAGTGGCAACATGTTGTTTCATGCGTAAATCCAATCTTTAGGCCATATATATTTTTTCTAAATATATACTGTTAAATATAACAGACAATGAATGTCTGTTATGTTTAATCATTGAGCCGTTCTAAAAATCGTATTTTGGCTTTAATTTCATGTGAACATAAAGACAAAAATTGTCCAACATTTGGATATTTTTTTATTTTGCTGATTCTAAGCGTTGGGCTCACATGAGCCATGTTCAAAGAGGTTACAGGGATGTTAACATTAAGACATCTACCATCAAAGACGATTTTATCTTTTGTTAACCTAAAACATTGCGATGAAACGATTGCAGTCACCGAATAGTAGACGCAGTTCATAAATTTGTAATGAGATTCTTTGACGTCACACCGTGTGAGAGGCCGAAATGTTAACAGAACCATATGTCTAAATGCAATGTAATTTGTTGTGACTAGATTGAAATGTGATTTTATTAAGTGTGCGTTGTTTTGATTTCAGTATCTGAAGGTGCTTTTCACTGTGTGTATGAGTGAGTATTATTGTGTTATCCACTAATATATATATATATATATATATATATATATATATATATATATATATAGTCACTAGTAGATATCTGTTTCGCTGTTTCACAGCACATCAGTATGGTTAGACTCCGATTGCTTTTAACTCAGGATTGAAACCCGACCGAAGTGGCGTCAGTCGGCGATTCTACCTCTGGGCTATGGGCGATCGGTAGAAGAAGGCAGACTTTTTAGCATGTATATTATCATTATACACGCCCAATACCCAGAGTGCTCTAAATGACATAGTGTGAATTGAAATTGTTAATTTCTTTGATGAGAGGGTCGTGTGGCTCGTTCTAATGACGCAACGAACTTATAGACAATAATCATTAACTCTTATGTGACGTATAGCCATAATTGATTTATTTGGACACGTTTCCTTATATTTGATTTGTTGCATTTTTGAGTCCCACATTTGAAGATACGTTACTAATTCATTATCTTGTGGTTAGACACACTTTGATGTGAAATATATAGAAGAAAGTATTGAACTGACTAATCGTTGCTTTCCAAATGTTTGAAAAATTACATTTAAAAAACTGACTTAATCACCAGCTACTGATATGATATTCAAGGCAATAATGTTACATTTCTTTGTGATTTCATCATGAATAAAAAAATGCCTTCTCATTGATAAGGTAATGTCATCTGCAGGCGAATATTTAGGAAGTGTTTGTATAGAGGACGGAAAATACGACACTTAATTCCGAAAGCTCCTTGGAATATCGAAAAATGCACCCTAAAAGCTAAGGAAAGTATTAAGAAACAACAAATATTTGTTAGAAACAAAGGGAAGAGTACTGAACTTTTATATAATATCGATCCTCTTATACAGAAATTATTGATGGGCAATGTTATCATGATGAAGAGACTTGAGGCAACAGAAATGTAGTTCTACAGAAGGATGCTGAGAATACCATGAACTGAACATATGAGCCAAACGAAAGTAGAAAAATAAAAAAAAGACATTTATAATTAACATGAGAAAGAGACAGTTTAAATGTAGAGGCTACGTAATAAGGAAATCGGGTTTAGAAATTTTGACTATGTAGAAGTTTGTGCGTTGTGGAGCAGTGGATATCGGCTCGGAAGAAGAAATCAGAGAGCCGAGTTCAAATTCCAGTTGAATTGCGTGAAATTACTCTCGGGAAAAGTATTAACTCGTCTCTTCTCCCTCAAGCTATGGGTTAAATAGCAAAACAAATTGAGTTCTATAGACTTAGTTGACAACTAGTCTACTGCAGAAAGTAATGACAACCTACTGCGGAAAAATCTTTTACTCAATAAATCATGTCTCGAAAGAGACATGATCGCCTAAACGTGTATCAAGTATGACACTTTACTGACTGAGTAGAATTTTATGAGGTATATAATGCCATCCAGCAGTTGCACGTCTCAAGAAATCCTTTACGTCATGTGAAGACTCGTAGAACCAATCTCCCAGCCCCAACCGACCACTTGCGGCACTTGTTTATATTTGGTGGAGAATTCAGTGATTAGCTGAGGTCTGACCAGAAATCAGCATAATGTTTTCATATATAAAAAAGTTACGCGCGCTTTTTCTTTGACGTAGGATACACGTGATATGCTGTCACTTGGTTTTACGAGGTAGGTTATAGCCATTTTTTTTCGTTATAGACACTTACCAAAGAAAAGTGGAAAACAGCGTATAACCTATCCAACGCACTTGTGTAAATGGATGGCAGAACAGGGATTAGGAGAGATAGCAAAAAGATTTTAAAAATGGATAAAAAAAACCCCAGGAAATTCTGGATCACTAACGCCCTGAAGAGACACGGTACATAAAATAAGAAAACTACTTCTCCAAACAACATTTCTAAAAAATGTGAGTTGTTCGTAGTGGTAGTGACATGCGCAGTAGGTTTATTGCTTTCTTTTTTTTTAACAGGAATCATACGTCCTTTTGATAAGCTGAGAAAATAGACATATTAATGTGTTACCTGGTGGCCCATGCCCCAAAGAAATGTAAAAGATTGTTCACACAAGTACAGTTAGCACCTTACGAAAGGGTTTATCTATGTAAGGTATGTGTGATCTTGTTTTATTTTTATTTTTTTACAGAAATGTTCAGGGAGAAATATCTTCTTGTGCCGTGTCCCTTCAGAACGTAGGTAATCATGGATTCCACTTGGCTCTGTTTCTTGTCGCTCTCAACATTTTATTTGGTATCTCCCCCAAACCCCACTCCTCCATCAATTTGCTCAGACCTATCAAGTAGGTCTCGCGCTGCTTTCTTTTGTCTCTCTTGCCCTTTATCCGATCTGTGAGTATTAAATTCTCCAGGCCCCCTCCTTCCTCATTACGTGTCCCTAGAACCTCATCTGTCTCTTCATGATGCGAAGTATGAGTTTCCTTCTCGTTTGCATTCTCTCCAACACCTCATCGTTGCTCACGTACTCAGTCCATCGTATCCTCAGCATCCATCTGTAAAACCACATTTTTGTTTCCTCAAGCCTCTCCTTCGTTCTTGATGAGATTGTCAACGTTCAGTTCCATACAGAAGGACAAATATCACGTAGCAATCCAGCACTCTTTTATTTGTTTCTAATGAGATTTTCTTGTCTCTCAATACTCTGGTTAGCTTCTGAAATGCCTCTTTGGCTATATCAGTGCGTCTTTGGATCTCCATGTCGCACTTTTCCTCCTCTGTCAGAACACTTACCAGGTATTTAAATTTCTTTATTTGTTTTATTTTAGTTTTTCTGACTTGTAGTTGGCATTTTGGTGGCTTCTATTTGCTGATGACGATACTTTCATTTTTGTTTAAGTTTATGCTCAATCCCCTTTTCTCGCTTTCTTTTGCTACCTTCTATAGAAGGTCCTGCATTTTTCTTTCCGTGTCGGCTATCTGTACCGTGTCATCCGCATATCTTATATTGTTGAGACTGTGGACGCCAATGACGAATCCCGACAAGGCTTTCTTTTCATAATTGCTTCGCTGTATATGTTGAATAGATCCGGTGAGAAAAAAAAAAGTCCTTGATTTATCTCCCTTTTTATTTTTGTATACCTGCTGAGTTCACTTCCTATCTGTGCACAAGCGATTTGCTGCCAATATGGATTCTTGATTATTCTAACGTCTTTTTCGAAAAATGTCAAGGTTGTCGAGCATCTCTATCAAGTCTTTGTGACATACATTATCAAACGCCTTTGTGTATATAAAGCACAGCTATAGGTCCTTCTGTATTTGCATTGCTTTTTCAGATAGGATTCTGAGCATGAATATCGCATTCCTCGTTCCGGCATTTTTAACGAAGCCACACTGTTCCTGTCCTATCTCTGGGCCGATTCTGCTGCGCGCTCTGTTCATCCGAATCCAGATGGTGAGTTTTGTTAAATGGCTCATTAAACTGATTGCTCGGTGTAGCTCACATTCATTTGCACCTGGCTTCTGAAGTATTATTATGAAAACTGATCTGCTTAGGTCCTCCGGTATATTGCCGCTGTTGAAAATTTCGTTTATTATTTCTGTTTGTCTGTCGACGCCAAAGTCTTCTAGGGACATCAACATCTCTATTACAATCCCATCTGGTTCCGCTGCTTTGTTTTCTTTAATTTGGCCATTTCCAATTCCACTTTGGTTTTTAATATTTCTGGTACAACCGTATTTTTGTGCATTTTTGGTTGATTTTTCTGGTTGTGGAAAAGATCAGCAATATACTCATCCCATCTTAGAAGTATTTTTGTCTTTTTCTAATATCAGTGCAACGTCCTTTGCTTTTATGCATTCTATTGCTAAGCAAGTCTCCACTATTAGGTCTCTGGTTGGGACGCGGAAGAAACTGGGTACATGCAAAAAAACAAAACAAAAAAAACAAAAACAACAACAACAACAACAAAAAAAAACCAGAAACAACAACAATAATATCAAGAGCAGCCAGAGACTACAAACCTCCGCCGAGGCAATACCGATATCATCTTTACGTTTAGAAAGAGATGATTATTTGAATGCAAGAGATGATTATTTTTATTTTATTATTTATATAACTGCAATAAACTTGAGCGCTCTCAAGAGTGAAAATACAAAAAATGAACCCGAACGCCCTCAAAATTAATGCACTATTAAAATGAACCATGAAATGTACAAAAATAGTAATAAAAACTCCCGAAAAATAAACCAGAACTTTTATCCCGTACCGGATCGAACCCCAAATCTAGTCAGTCCGTGCCAGTCATGAAGCCTAATCATCCCTGAACGTTTCATCTAAATCCATCCAGCGGATCGTGCATCATAGCTAATGACTAATTCATTTACAATGATTCTTTGAAATCCAAAATAATAATTTTGTCTTTACGAAAACTTAGAGTTTATTAAAATTAGTGGTTCTCCATAGAAAAACTTACACATTACTTACGTATGACATAGAAAACGTTAATTTTTGGCGTCAAATTAAATTTATTTTTCCTTTATAACGTTATTTCATGACATAATCAACTTTTAAATTGTTCAATTTTGTGTATTCTTCTTTCAGAAGGTTGGCGATCATGACCCTCCACGATTTTCTATTCTTTGTAGCTCTTATTAAAGTTTGTGTTTTTTTTTTATCTCTCCTAAACCTTGCTCTGCCATCCATTTCCACAACCACTCTAATTAGGCAATGCGTTATTTTCCTCCGTTCCACTTGCCTTCATTCTTTTCTGTGAGTATCCGATTTTCCTACCCCTCTTTTCTCATTATGTGCCCTAGAAATTCCAGCTCTCTCTTTCGGATGTTAAGAATAAGTGGCGATTTTGATAAGGTTTCTCTAAAATTTCGCCGTTGCCCATATGTTTAGTCTGTGATATTTTCAGCATCCTTCTGTAGAATCACATTTATGTTGCTTCAAGTCACTTCCTAATTTGTGATTCCATTTTTTAGAATTAAAAAGTTTTTTCGTCATGGAAAATAATGTTTGAAAAGAACATCTTAAATTGAAGACCTGGACTCGATGAGCGTTTTGATGGAAAGCTGTCGTATAGGTCAAAAAGATAAATTTATAGAACTGTTATAGATTCAATATTGTAGCTCGATTTTACCGCTGAACACCTTTTCGCAAAAGTCCTGTTGCCCTTAAAAGACGTAACATTCTTGTCATTTTCATGTATTTTTTATTACCTCCACCTTTTATTAAGTTGTTTTTGTTTGTCTCTGTCCCTAGTCAAGATATCTCAAGACCCACGGGATAGATTCGGTTAAAACTTTCAGAGATGATTGGCCTCATGACTGGGACCAACTGATTAGATTTTTGGTTTCCAACCAAAATGGAATAAAGTTTCTAGTGACTTTTTTGTTTTTTTTTACTATTATTTTTTCGTACGCTTCACATGCCAAGTACTCCCTTACCTCCCCTAAACTGATTTACGTCATTACATTTTCTGATTCCATGTAAACATTATCATTTATAATAAAAAATTTATATCATTATCCAAAAACAAAAAATAAAAAAAGATAAAATGTACAAAACTGAGTCAAAATACAACAGTGATATATTAAAAAGTAAAAAACGAACTCTTCCACAACTTTTGCAGCCTAACTTAAATTTAAAATATAAATTTAATAATTATTCCATAAAAGAAAAAAATAAAGTGAATAAAATAAAATAAAAACAACAAAAGAATTGAGTCAAATTACAACTTTGGAATATTAAAAAGTAAAAACGAATTCTTCCATAATTTTTTTGCAGCCCGATTTTTAATACAATTTACTTATTTTACTATATATATAGAGTGACTCACATAATCTTTTTACAACAATTTAAACGCACTGAAAGATCACTGCAATCCATATAGCCACAATTTCCACTTAATAAATGATAGTCTGATCAAGACAGAAAAGTATTCACTAAAAAACAATTCAACGAGTGTTCATGAATCTAACATTTCTAAACAAGAAATTTAAGACCAGGACCTTACATAATATCACTGATCATCGTAAAAGTAATAATAGTGCAATGCGATATACGAGATAATTGATAAAAGAAATAAAATATTTACAGGAAGTGGGTTGATTTAGAATCTGAAACAGAAAATTTAAAAATTATTAAAACGTTCGCAAGACAAATCTTGTACATTTTACCTTCAAATTATACATATAAATATATATATATATATATATATATATATATATATATACGCTAAAAAGTCTGCCTCCTTCTGCCGAGAGCTCGTAGCTCAGAGGTAGAATCGCCGACTGACGCCAATTCAGTCTAACTGTACTGATGAGCTGTGATACAGCGAAACAGATCTGTATGCGGATGACTACACACACACACACACACACACACACACACACATATATATATATATATATATATGAATATATATATAAAGGAAAGTCAACACGTCATTTGGATTGGTTATACATTATAATTCATGATAATTATAATTTATAACTAATCTAAATGACGTGTTGAGTTTTCCTTTATTGATATCATATTCTTCTGGATAAGATCTATTGAGCTCTCTATACAGATATAACACTTATTATTTAAGTTAATCTTGTTGAATTAACGGACTGGCCATTTGCTTTTAGTCAAAATTAAATTAATTCTATCTAAGAAACAAATTTAATTCTAATTGTATTTTGCTCTGCGATAGATGTTGTATTGAGAACTTACTTAAAAAAAGTGAATTCCGGAGAACTCAGTATTCTAAAACTGGTGGTTCTATTTACCTTGATATATATATATATATATATATATATATATATATATATATATATATATATAAAAGTGAAAAACATTATAGACGGCACATCTCTGTAACGTTAACGTAACGTGCTCGCCTTCTTCAGGATAAGTCAAAACTGTGTGTAAAATACGCTGGGGCTTTTTAGGATAAGAGGGGCCAATAAATTAAATTATTTTATCAGAGACTAAAGACCAGAAAGTGTTTGGGGGTAGAATCTACAATTCCAAAAGTCTCTTGATCTTGCTCATGCGTAGTCTTATTAATGTAAACAAACAGTCCGGTGAAGTCTTACAGGACAAAACCCGTTATAATTTGCCCAAATATTTTTCTTGATATATAATCGTTTATATATGAATATGTCAATAAATAATATCATGGTCATTATTTCAAAATAATTTTTTTTTCTAAAGTAAAGGTGCTGAATTTTACATAACTGTAACTGATACACAACCATCTGTCCTTAGCTTATTTTTACTATTGTAAACCTTATAACTTTTGTACTGTGTATATCGAACTCGAAGCGTGATAAACGTTTTGTCGAAACAGTAAATACTTTCGCCATGAACGTGTCTCCAGCGAAGAAAATTCATGTTGTTTGAAACTTTGAAAACTAACAGACAAAACCAATCAGAACATCGAAAAATGTTATCAACAAATTAAATACGAAGATTTATTGGCGGCAAAACAACGTCAGACCGCAATCTTTTCATATCCGTAAACAAGTTGTCGGTTGTTCAAAGCAATTTATTACCGCCGATGTATCTTGAGTCTCCGCGAATCATTCAGAAAATCCGTATTCAAAGAAATTGAAAGTAAAAGAAAGATATATGTTAAAGAGGTCAACGACTTGTTCTTTTTCCGAATGAAAGACAAACTCAATTCCAGTCAATTGAAAAAAGCCTGTCGGACTTGTAATAAAAGAAACTCTAGACTGAAACCTGTAATAACAGATACGCGCAAGGGTGTTTTTCCGACCACCTCAGTCTTAATCTCTTCAAGTTTACGGTCAAATGTGCTTTGTGTTGCAGTAGATATCGGCTCGGAACGAGAAATCGGGGAGCCGAGTTCGAATTCCAGCTGAATTCATTGCATTCACTGACGCGGAATAACCTTGGGAAAGGTATTAATCCGCCTATTCCTTCCAGTTATGGGTTAAATAACAGGACAGATTGGGTTCTATAGCCTTGGTCGGCAACCAGTCTACCGCAGAAAGCAATGGCAAACTACTGTGGGATAATCTTCTGCCCAGTCAGTCATGTCTCTTTTGAGACATGATCGCCCAAGAGTGTATCACGTATGGCACTTAACTGACTGAATCATAATCAGCACTACATCTTTATTCTTTCCTTCACTCTCCTCCTTTTTTGTCCTTCATATCCTCCATCACTTCTCGGTTATTTCCATCTCCTCTTTCTTCGTCTTCTACACTCCTCTTCCTCCTTATTTTATTACTGCCTTTTTGACTACTTTGATTTCCTTCTCTTCCTACCACATTCTCCTGTCTTCGGTTCCTTGTCTCCCGCCTTTTTCTACTCCTTTTTCGCCTTCGACCGGTCTTTCTTCTTCTCTTTCATATCCTCCTGCTTATTTTCTGTCTTTCATCTTCTCTTTCATATCCTCCTGCTTATTTTCTGTCTTTCTTCTTCTCTTTCATATCTTCCTGCATCTTTTCTGTCTTTCTTCTTCTCTTTCATATCCTCCTGCTTCTTTTCTGTCTTTCTTCTTCTCTTTCATATCCCCCTGCTTCTTTTCTGTCTTTCTTCTTCTCTTTCATATCCTCCTGCTTCTTTTCTGTCTTTCTTCGTTTTTTTCATATCCTCCTGCTTCTTTTCTGTCTTTCTTCTTTTTTTTCATATCCTCCTGCTTCTTTTCTGTCCCCTCTTCTTCTCTTTCATATCCTCCTGCTTCTTTTCTGTCTTTCTTCTTCTCTTTCATATCCTCCTGCTTCTTTTCTGTCTTTCTTCTTTTTTTTCATATCCTCGTGATTCTTTTCTAACTTTCTTCTTTTTTTTCATATCCTCCTGCTTCTTTTCTGTCCCCTCTTCTTCTCTTTCATATCCCCCTGCTTCTTTTCTGTCTTTCTTCTTTTTTTTCATATCCTCCTGCTTCTTTTCTGTCCCCTCTTCTTCTCTTTCATATCCCCCTGCTTCTTTTCTGTCTTTCTTCTTTTTTTCATATCCTCCTGCTTCTTTTCTGTCTTTCTTCTTTTTTTCATATCCTCCTGCTTCTTTTCTGTCCCCTCTTCTTCTCTTTCATATCCTCCTGCTTCTTTTCTGTCTTTCTTCTTCTCTTACATATCCTCCTGCTTCTTTTCTGTCTTTCTTTTTTTTTATATCCTCCTGCTTCTTTTCTGTCTTTCTTCTTTTATTTCATATCCTCCTGCTTCTTTTCTGTCCCCTCTTCTTCTCTTTCATATCCCCCTGCTTCTTTTCTGTCTTTCTTCTTTTTTTTCATATCCTCCTGCTTCTTTCTGTCCCCTCTTCTTCTCTTTCATATCCCCCTGCTTCTTTTCTGTCTTTCTTCTTTTTTTTCATATCCTCCTGCTTCTTTTCTGTCCCCTCTTCTTCTCTTTCATATCCTCCTGCTTCTTTTCTGTCTTTCTTCTTCTCTTTCATATCCCCCTGCTTCTTTTCTTTCTTCTTTTTTTTCATATCCTCCTGCTTCTTTTCTGTCCCCTCTTCTTCTCTTTCATATCTCCCTGCTTCTTTTCTGTCTTCCTTCTTTTTTTTCATATCCTCCTGCTTCTTTTCTGTCTTTCTTCTTTTTTTCATATCCTCCTGCTTCTTTTCTGTCTTTCTTCTTTTTTTTCATATCCTCCTGCTTCTTTTCTGTCCTCTCTTCTTCTCTTTCATATCCTCCTGCTTCTTTTCTGTCTTTCTTCTTCTCTTACATATCCTCCTGCTTCTTTTCTGTCTTCCTTTTTTGTATATCCTCCTCCTTCTTTTCTGTCTTTCTTCTTTTATTTCATATCCTCCTGCTTCTTTTCTGTCCCCTCTTCTTCTCTTTCATATCCCCCTGCTTCTTTTCTGTCTTTCTTCTTTTTTTCATATCCTCCTGCTTCTTTTCTGTCCCCTCTTCTTCTCTTTAATATCCCCCTGCTTCTTTTCTGTCTTTCTTCTTTTTTTTCATATCCTCCTGCATCTTTTCTGCCCCCTCTTCTTCTCTTTCATATCCTCCTGCTTCTTTTCTGTCTTTCTTCTTCTCTTTCATATCCTCCTGCTTCTTTTCTGTCTTTCTTCTTTTTTTCATATCCTCCTGCTTCTTTTCTGTCCCCTCTTCTTCTCTTTCATATCCCCCTGCTTCTTTTCTGTCTTTCTTCTTTTTTTTCATATCCTCCTGCTTCTTTTCTGTCTTTCTTCTTTTTTTTCATATCCTCCTGCTTCTTTTCTGTCTTTCTTCTTTTTTTCATATCCTCCTGCTTCTTTTCTGTCCCCTCTTCTTCTCTTTCATATCCCGCTGCTTCTTTTCTGTTTTCTTCTTTTTTTCATATCCTCCTGCTTCTTTTCTGTTTTCTTCTTTTTTTTTCATATCCTCCTGCTTCTTTTCTGTCCCCTCTTCTTCTCTTTCATATCCTCCTGCTTCTTTTCTGTCTTTCTTCTTCTCTTTCATATCCCCCTGCTTCTTTTCTGTCTTTCTTCTTTTTTTTCATATCCTCCTGCTTCTTTTCTGTCTTTCTTCTTTTTTCATATCCTCCTGCTTCTTTTCTGTCCCCTCTTCTTCTCTTTCATATCCTCCTGCTTCTTTTCTGTCTTTCTTCTTCTCTTTCATATCCCCCTGCTTCTTTTCTGTCTTTCTTCTTCTCTTTCATATCCTCCTGCTTCTTTTCTGTCTTTCTTCTTCTCTTTCATATCCTCCTGCTTCTTTTCTGTCTTTCTTCTTTTTTTCATATCCTCCTGCTTCTTTTCTGTCTTTCTTCTTTTTTTTCATATCCTCCTGCTTCTTTTCTGTCCCCTCTTCTTCTCTTTCATATAATCCTGCTTCTTTTCTGTCCCCTCTTCTTCTCTTTCATATCCTCCTGCTTCTTTTCTGTCCCCTCTTCTTCTCTTTCATATTATCCTCCTGCTTCTTTCTGTCTTTTTCTTCTTTTTTTTCATATCCTCCTGCTTATTTTCTGTCCCCTCTTCTTCTCTTTCATATCCTCCTGCTTCTTTTCTGTCCCCTCTTCTTCTCTTTCATATCCTCCTGCTTCTTTTCTGTCTTTCTTCTTCTCTTTCATATTCTCCTGCTTCTTTTCTGTCTTTTCTTCTTTTTTTCATATCCTCCTGCTTCTTGTCTGTCCCCTCTTCTTCTCTTTCATATCCCCCTGCTTCTTTTCTGTCTTTCTTCTTTTTTTTTTTTTTTTTTTTTCATATCTTCCTGCTTCTTTTCTGTCCCCTCTTCTTCTCTTTCATATCCCCCTGCTTCTTTTCTGTCTTTCTTCTTTTTTTTCATATCCTCCTGCTTCTTTTCTGTCTTTCTTCTTTTTCATATCCTCCTGCTTCTTTTCTGTCCCCTCTTCATCTCTTTCATATCCTCTGCTTCTTTTCTGTCCCCTCTTCATCTCTTTCATATCCCCCTGCTTCTTTTTCTGTCTTTCTTCTTTTTCATATCCTCCTGCTTCTTTTCTGTCTTTCTTCTTTTTTTCATATCCTCCTGCTTATGTTCTGTCTTCTTTTTTTTCATATCCCCCTGCTTCTTTTCTGTCTTTCTTCTTCTCTTTCATATCCTCCTGCTTCTTTTCTGTCCCCTCTTCTTCTCTTTCATATCCTCCTGCTTCTTTTTTGTCTTTCTTCTTCTCTTTCATATCCTCCTGCTTCTTTTCTGTCTTTCTTCTTTTTTTTTCATATCCTCCTGCTTATTTTCTGTCTTCTTTTTTCATATCCCTGCTTCAGCACTGTCTTTCTTCTTCTCTTTCACATATCCTCCTGCTTCTTTTCTGTCCCCTCTTCTTCTCTTTCATATCCCACTGCTTCTTTTCTGTCTTTCTTCTTCTCTTTCATATCCTCCTGCTTCTTTTTCTGTCCCCTCTTCTTCTCTTTCATATCCTCCTGCTTCTTTTCTGTCTTTCTTCTTCTCTTTCATATCCTCCTGCTTCTTTTCTGTCTTTCTTCTTTTTTTTCATATCCTCCTGCTTCTTTTCTGTCTTTCTTCTTTTTTTTCATATCCTCCTGCTTCTTTTCTGTCCCCTCTTCTTCTCTTTCATATCCCCCTGCTTCTTTTCTGTCCCCTCTTCTCTTTCATATCATCCTGCTTCTTTTTCTGTCTTTCTTCTTCTCTTTCATATCCTCCTGCTTCTTTTCTGTCTTTCTTCTTTTTTCATATCCTCCTGCTTATTTTCTGTCTTCTTTTTTTCATATCCCCCTGCTTCTTTTCTGTCTTTCTTCTTCTCTTTCATATCCTCCTGCTTCTTTTCTGTCTTTCTTCTTTTTTTTCATATCCTCCTGCTTCTTTTCTGTCTTTCTACTTCTCTTTCATATCCTCCTGCTTCTTTTTCTGTCCCCTCTTCTTATCTTTCATATCCCCTGCTTCTTTTCTGTCTTTCTTCTTTTTCATATCCTCCTGCTTATTTTCTGTCTTTCTTTTTCTCTTTCATCTCTTCCTGCATCTTTTTCTGTCTTTCTTCTTCTCTTTCATATCCTCCTGCTTCTTTTCTGTCTTTCTTCTTTTTTTCATATCCTCTGCTTCTTTTCTGTCCCCTCTTTACTTCTCTTTCATATCCCCCTGCTTTTCTGTCTTTCTTCTTCTCTTCCATATCCTCCTGCTTCTTTTCTATCTTTCTTCTTTTTCATATCCTCCTGCTTCTTTTCTGTCTTTTTCTTCTTTTTTTTCATATCCTCCTGCTTCTTTTCTGTCCCCTCTTCTTCTCTTTCATATCCTCCTGCTTCTTTTCTGTCCCCTCTTCTTCTCTTTCATATCCTCCTGCTTCTTTTCTGTCTTTCTTCTTCTCTTTCATATCTTCCTGCTTCTTTTCTGTCTTTCTTCTTTTTTTCATATCCTCCTGCTTCTTTTCTGTCCCCTCTTCTTCTCTTTCATATCCCCCTGCTTCTTTTCTGTCTTTCTTCTTTTTTTCATATCTTCCTGCTTCTTTTCTGTCCCCTCTTCTTCTCTTTCATATCCTCCTGCTTCTTTTCTGTCCCCTCTTCATCTCTTTCATATCCCCCTGCTTCTTTTCTGTCTTTCTTCTTTTTTTTTCCTCATCCTCCTGCTTCTTTTCTGTCCCCTCTTCATCTCTTTCATATCCTCCTGCTTCTTTTCTGTCCCCTCTTCATCTCTTTCATATCCCCCTGCTTCTTTTCTGTCTTTCTTCTTTTTTTCATATCCTCCTGCTTCTTTTCTGTCTTTCTTCTTTTTCATATCCTCCTGCTTATGTTCTGTCTTCTTTTTTTTCATATCCCCCTGCTTCTTTTCTCTCTTCTTCTTCTCTTTCATATCCTCCTGCTTCTTTTCTGTCCCCTCTTCTTCTCTTTCATATCCTCCTGCTTCTTTTCTGTCTTTCTTCTTCTCTTTCATATCCTCCTGCTTCTTTTCTGTCTTTCTTCTTTTTCATATCCTCCTGCTTATTTTTCTGTCTTCTTTTTCATATCCCCCTGCTTCTTTTCTGTCTTTCTTCTTCTCTTTCATATCCTCCTGCTTCTTTTCTGTCCCCTCTTCTTCTCTTTCATATCCTGCTTCTTTTTCTGTCTTTCTTCTTCTCTTTCATATCCTCCTGCTTCTTTTTCTGTCCCCTCTTCTTCTCTTTCATATCCTCCTGCTTCTTTTCTGTATTTCTTCTTTTTTTTCATATCCTCCTGCTTCTTTTCTGTCTTTCTTCTTTTTTTCATATCCTCCTGCTTCTTTTCTGTCTTTCGTCTTCTCTTTCATATCCCCTGCTTCTTTTCTGTCCCCTCTTCTTCTCTTTCATATCCCCCTGCTTCTTTTCTGTCCCCTCTTCTTCTCTTTCATATCCTCCTGCTTCTTTTCTGTCTTTCTTCTTTTTTCATATCCTCCTGCTTATTTTCTGTCTTCTTTTTTCATATCCCCCTGCTTCTTTTCTGTCTTTCTTCTTCTCTTTCTATCCTCCTGCTTCTTTTCTGTCTTTCTTCTTTTTTTCATATCCTCCTGCTTCTTTTCTGTCTTTCTTCTTCTCTTTCATATCCTCCTGCTTCTTTTCTGTCCCCTCTTCTTATCTTTCATATCCCCCTGCTTCTTTTCTGTCTTTCTTCTTTTTTCATATCCTCCTGCTTATTTTCTGTCTTTCTTTTTTCTCTTTCATCTCCTTCTGCTCTTTTCTGTCTTTCTTCTTCTCTTTCATATCCTCCTGCTTCTTTTCTGTCTTTCTTCTTTTTTTCCATATCCTCCTGCTTCTTTTTCTGTCCCCTCTTCTTCTCTTTCCTTATCCCCCTGCTTCTTTTCTGTCTTTCTTCTTCTCTTCCATATCCTCCTGCTTCTTTTCTATCTTCTTCTTTTCTCCTCCTCCTGCTTCTTTTCTGTCTTTTTCTTCTTTTTCATATCCTCCTGCTTCTTTTCTGTCCCCTCTTCTTCTCTTTCATATCCTCCTGCTTCTTTTCTGTCCCCTCTTCTTCTCTTTCATATCCTCCTGCTTCTTTTCTGTCTTTCTTCTTCTCTTTCATATCTTCCTGCTTCTTTTCTGTCTTTCTTCTTTTTTTCATATCCTCCTGCTTCTTTTCTGTCCCCTCTTCTTCTCTTTCATATCCCCCTGCTTCTTTTCTGTCTTTCTTCTTTTTTTTCATATCTTCCTGCTTCTTTTCTGTCCCCTCTTCTTCTCTTTCATATCCTCCTGCTTCTTTTTCTGTCCCCTCTTCATCTCTTTCATATCCCACTGCTTCTTTTCTGTCTTTCTTCTTTTTTTCATATCCTCCTGCTTCTTTTCTGTCCCCTCTTCATCTCTTTCATATCCTCCTGCTTCTTTTCTGTCCCCTCTTCATCTCTTTCATATCCCCCTGCTTCTTTTTCTGTCTTTCTTCTTTTTCATATCCTCCTGCTTCTTTTCTGTCTTTTCTTCTTTTTTTCATATCCTCCTGCTTATGTTCTGTCTTCTTTTTTCATATCCCCCTGCTTCTTTTCTGTCTTTCTTCTTCTCTTTCATATCCTCTGCTTCTTTTCTGTCCCCTCTTCTTCTCTTTCATATCCTCCTGCTTCTTTTCTGTCTTTCTTCTTCTCTTTCATATCCTCCTGCTTCTTTCTGTCTTTCTTCTTTTTTTTCATATCCTCCTGCTTATTTTCTGTCTTCTTTTTTTTTCATATCCCCCTGCTTCTTTTCTGTCTTTCTTCTTCTCTTTCATATCCTCCTGCTTCTTTTCTGTCCCCTCTTCTTCTCTTTCATATCCCCTGCTTCTTTTCTGTCTTTCTTCTTCTTCTCTTTCATATCCTCCTGCTTCTTTTCTGTCCCCTCTTCTTCTCTTTCATATCCTCCTGCTTCTTTCTGTATTTCTTCTTTTTTTTCATATCCTCCTGCTTCTTTTCTGTCTTTCTTCTTTTTTTTCATATCCTCCTGCTTCTTTTTCTGTCTTTCGTCTTCTCTTTCATATCCCCTGCTTCTTTTCTGTCCCCTCTTCTTCTCTTTCATATCCCCCTGCTTCTTTTCTGTCCCCTCTTCTTCTCTTTCATATCCTCCTGCTTCTTTTCTGTCTTTCTTCTTCTCTTTCATATCCTCCTGCTTCTTTTCTGTCTTTCTTCTTTTTTTCATATCCTCCTGCTTATTTTCTGTCTTCTTTTTTTTTTTCATATCCCCCTGCTTCTTTTCTGTCTTTCTTCTTCTCTTTCATATCCTCCTGCTTCTTTTCTGTCTTTCTTCTTTTTTTCATATCCTCCTGCTTCTTTTCTGTCTTTCTTCTTCTCTTTCATATCCTCCTGCTTCTTTTCTGTCCCTCTTCTTATCTTTCATATCCCCCTGCTTCTTTTATGTCTTTCTTCTTTTTTCATATCCTCCTGCTTATTTTCTGTCTTTCTTTTTCTCTTTCATCTCTTCCTGCATCTTTTCTGTCTTTCTTCTTTCTCTTTCATATCCCTCCTGCTTCTTTTTCTGTCTTTCTTCTTTTTTTCATATCCTCCTGCTTCTTTTCTGTCCCCTCTTCTTCTCTTTCATATCCCCCTGCTTCTTTTCTGTCTTTCTTCTTCTTCCATATCCTCCTGCTTCTTTTCTGTCTTTCTTCTTTTTTTCATATCCTCCTGCTTCTTTTCTGTCGTTTTCTTCTTTTTTTTCATCCTCCTGCTTCTTTCTCTGTCCCCTTCTTCTCTTCATATCCTCCTGCTTCTTTCTGTCCCCTCTTCTTCTCTTTCATATCCTCCTGCTTCTTTTCTGTCTTTCTTCTCTTTCATATCCTCCTGCTTCTTTTCTGTCTTTCTTTCTTTTTTTTTCATATCCTCCCTGCTTCTTTTCTGTCCCCCTTCTCTTCTTTCATATCCCCCTGCTTCTTTTCTGTCTTTCTTCTTTTTTTTCATATCTTCCTGCTTCTTTTCTGTCCCCCTTCTTCTCTTTCATATCCTCTGTTTCTTTTCTGTCTTTCTTCTTTTTTTTTCATATCCTCCTGCTTCTTTTCTGTCTTTCTTCTTTTTTTTCATATCCTCCCTGCTTCTTTTCTGTCCCCTCTTCATCTCTTTCATATCCTCCTGCTTCTTTTCTGTCCCCTCTTCATCTCTTCATCCCCCTCAGTTTTCTCTGTCTTTCTTCTTTTTTTCATATCCTCCTGCTTCTTTTCTGTCTTTCTTCTTTTTTTCATATCCTCCTGCTTATGTTCTGTCTTCTTTTTTTTCATATCCCCCTGCTTCTTTTCTATCTTTCTTCTTCTTCTATATCCTCCTGCTTCTTTTCTGTCCCCTCTTCTTCTTCATATCCTCCTGCTTCTTTTCTGTCTTTCTTCTTCTCTTCATATCCCCCCCTTGCTTCTTTTCTGTCTTTCTTTTTTTCATATCCTCCTGCTTATTTTCTGTCTTCTTTTTTTTCATATCCCCCTGCTTTTTTCTGTCTTTCTTTCTTCTTCTCTCTCTTTCATATCCTCCTGCTTCTTCGTCCCCCTTCTCTTTCATATCCCCCTGCTTCTTTTCTGTCTTTCTTCTTCTCTCTTTCATATCCTCCTGCTTCTTTTCTGTCCCCTCTTCTTCTCTTTCATATCCTCCTGCTTCTTTTCTGTATTTCTTCTTTTTTTCATATCCTCCTGCTTCTTTTCTGTCTTTCTTCTTTTTTTCATATCCTCCTGCTTCTTTTCTGTCTTTCTTCTTCTTCATATCCCCTGCTTCTTTTCTGTCCCCTCTTCTTCTCTTTCATATCCCCCTGCTTCTTTTCTGTCCCCTCTTCTTCTCTTTCATCCTCCTGCTTCTTTTCTGTCCCCTCTTCATCTCTTTCATATCCCCCTGCTTCTTTTCTGTCTTTCTTCTTTTTCATATCCTCCTGCTTCTTTTCTGTCTTTTCTTCTTTTTTTCATATCCTCCTGCTTATGTTCTGTCTTTTTTTTCATATCCCCCAGCTTCTTTTCTGTCTTTCTTCTTCTCTTTCATATCCTCCTGCATCTTTTCTGTCCCCTCTTCTTCTCTTTCATATCCTCCTGCTTCTTTTCTGTCTTTCTTCTTCTCTTTCATATCCTCCTGCTTCTTTTCTGTCTTTCTTCTTTTTTTTCATATCCTCCTGCTTATTTTCTGTCTTCTTTTTTTTCATATCCCCCTGCTTCTTTTCTGTCTTTCTTCTTCTCTTTCATATCCTCCTGCTTCTTTTCTGTCCCCTCTTCTTCTCTTTCATATCCCCCTGCTTCTTTTCTGTCTTTCTTCTTCTCTTTCATATCCTCCTGCTTCTTTTCTGTCCCCTCTTCTTCTCTTTCATATCCTCCTGCTTCTTTTCTGTATTTCTTCTTTTTTTCATATCCTCCTGCTTCTTTTCTGTCTTTCTTCTTCTCTTTCATATCCCCTGCTTCTTTTCTGTCCCCTCTTCTTCTCTTTCATATCTCCCTGCTTCTTTTCTGTCCCCTCTTCTTCTCTTTCATATCCCCCTGCTTCTTTTCTGTCCCCTCTTCTTCTCTTTCATATCCTCCTGCTTCTTTTCTGTCCCCTCTTCTTCTCTTTCATATCCTCCTGCTTCTTTTCTGTCTTTCTTCTTCTTTTTCATATCCTTCTGCTTCTTTTCTTTCCTCTCTTCTTCTATATCATTCTTTTTCTCTTCCGTTTCCTTCTTATCTGGTATTTTCTTCTTGATTTTCTTTTCCACCTTTTTCTTCTAAGCCATTTCACATTTCTCGCCTAACTTCTCCTTTTCCCCGCTTCCATTCTTCTTTTTTTACAACCGTCTTCTTCCCACTCTTTTCCGTTTCATCTGCTTCTTTGTTATTCCCAGCAATAAAAGTAACACTTGCATGTATTTGTTATTTAGACAAAACATTATAATTGCTCTTTCAAGAAACCAATGAAATGAAATAAGACAACACCGAGATGTTATTTTGCATGTGCTTCTACCTTAAAGTATACTACGAAATAAGGTTATTACTGATTCAATATAAATGCTGCTTTTTTTTTTAGAAAAGAAAAAATAAATAAAGAGTAGCAAATGCAGAAACAAATATAAAGAAATCGCACAAATACATGGAAAACAGGAAAACGTATTCATTTTCCCTTGGAGCACAGAACCTAAAAAAAAGAAAAAGAAAAAAAAAAGCAGCATCCAAATTTGTTATACGCTCGAAAGAATATAAAACGAGATAGAGGCACTCGTAAAAGGCATATATACATGACAGGCAAACGATAATTTCGCTCTTATATTCGACATTAAGTTTATTTGTATTCTCTCTTCAGTTAACGCGTCGGAATAGATGCATGAAAACATAACGAACCCCAAACGATTAATGATAATTTTGTTGTCTAAACAGAACAAATACAATAAAGATAAAATAAATGACGCAAAATTGGCACCTAATTTGTATGCCGGGTCCAGCTGACAATAAGGAAATAAAATGGGAAGTAATTTGTTGAAAAATGCAAATGGTGAAAAAGGGAGACGTGATTATCCGACGAATCTTTTGGAACGATTTACTGCAGGGAAGAAAGTAATTTCTTTTGGGAAATTCATTGCATTTCACACTTATACAATTTTGTAAGAATTTCTAGCGCCAATGTTTCAAGAATAGAAAAATAAATGTTGGTATTAAAGCAAACTTGCACACGATATTTCCATCGAAGATTTTTCTAAGAATAACTTGAAAAACTTATAGGACTCGTGGTTATCTCCCGAGGTCGAAGGTGATGATCTTGCGTTGTTTGCATTAGTCAGTTGGGTTTGTTGACTTTGAGATGGCTAATGAGACCTATTTTACCTTGAAAGTTCCTTCAACATTGAGGGCAGGTTGTTCTGAATGGTGGATTAGGCCTTAGTGGTTGTATTCCTTTTTTTGACATTTTTTTTGCATCTAGTTCGACTGATCGTTTGAATTCGAAGATCGTTGGTCAATCTCGGATAATGGATCTCCAGAGATTCGTGCCGATTACACTGAATCCCAGCTGTCGATATCAAACTTACATTTCTTCCTGTTTTTGTTTTAGAACGTCATTGAATCTCTTCTTTTGACCTCTTTTCTGATCGCATTCTTTGAGTCGAGAGTGAAATAGTTGGGTATTTGAGTCAACTCGCAACAAAGAAAACGGCGAAAATTGTGTTTAAATATAAATATATAAGTTACTTTTATTTCCGTGTGTTCTATAAAAAATTTGTCTTGGTCTCTATGAATGTTCCATGGTCTTTATTTGTGGTTGTTGGTTAAAATGAAAAGAAGCGGAAAAAGTGAGAAAGGAAGTGTAAGCTTGGTGAGGAAGATGGGTAAGTGAGAAATGGAATTTCTCTTAAGCCGATTGTAGTGAATTATTCTGTCTAGAAACTTTGCTTTAGTATTCCTTTTTTCATAATGTGTATATTGCAGTGTTTGATCTAGCAGAATACGGAGCAGTATTTGTAAGCAAAGTGGCTCTTCACGAATTTACGTACATTGTGGGATTAGTAGACAAGAAGTTATTGGAGTAGATAGACTGAACTATCGCCCGGTTCACACTCCACCCACGTCTATTGAACAGGTGTAGAGGCTCATCCCTTGTTCCCTGTTTAGGATGTGGTTTCCGGCTTTTTCTTTTCTAATCTTTTCATTCTTACGTAGCCCCCTGCACACCAGTGGCCTTACCGCCTTGCCTGGGGTGATATGATTTAAAAAAAAAGTCTAACTACTTTGATTCATTTTTCTTTAAGAAACTTTCGAAAATATTTTCCTGTCATAGTGTTTTAGTGGCTACGGTAAGTGCTTATTATGGATATCAATGTTACAGCACAGATAATAACCAGGATGTTTATGTGCACAAAAATAAATTTTACTACCCGTATTTGGAAATGTGACAAGCTATGCTAAATTCTTTATCATCCTCTTTCTCTCTCTGTCTTTCTCTCTCTATCTCTCTGATTAATGTGGAAAAACTTGTCACTTAGATGAGCAGAGCTAATTTTTCAATCAGGATTGAAAAATAAGTCTCGACGAGTGGGGACATCATAATGGTGCCTTCGCGAAACTTCGAAGTCGATATGACCCTGCTTAGTCAGGTGTCAAACTTCTCCACATTAATCTTATTGACGCTCTATCTCTATCTCGATATCAAGCACTTTGCAACAAAAAATCTGCTTGCTTAAATATCTTTCTTTCAGTAAATCCCTGAAAAAACAACAATCTTCATAAATCACCTGGGTGGATTTGCATTTTCCCTCCACCGGGCAGGCGTCCACGGAATTACAGTTGCATTCGTTTAGAATTCCGGACCTAGATTCAGCATTTTGCAAGTTCACCAGAATACTCCTATTATGGGAACTAATAAGGTTGTCCATATTTGGGGTGCAAGAATAACTAATTTTAAGGGTGTATCTATTAAAAATCTTCCGTAGAGGGTTACTGTTATTAAAATCTTTGTCTATTAACTTGAAAAAACATTTACCAATATTGATGTTAGTTAGTTTACAATAAGGGGGGTTAAACCAAATTATTTTTCTTTTTCTACAGTTTCCTTTATTTTTATTTTTGGATGATTTGGAGTCTATTGTAGGTTCATTATATGTTAACTTGTTCTTATATCCGCTTTTTTGAAGGGCATTATTGTAAATATTTTTACTTGCGTTGAAAGTTTTAATGTTGGATGATAATTGGTTGATTCTATTATTCACTATATTGGGTATCTGTTTTATGATATTTTTGGGGTGGTTGGATGAAATATTAATATAAGTGGGGAACTATTTTCTTTGAGAAATAGTTGGTTGGATCCATCATTTAAGATAAGGGTGATGTCTAGATAGTTTGCAATTTTAAGATTAGAGGTGATTTCGATTTTAAAACCGACGTACTTCAGGGCTCTAATTATTTTTTTGTGTATCCTATTTGTGTAGGGCCCATTGGAATTAGGGAGAATTATTAATCCATCGTCTCGATATAGGCCTAATTGTTTTGGGTCTAAAAATCTGCTTAAAATATCTGAAATGTAAATTCCCCCAAGATCTGCCACCTGGGCTGAATCATATGCTCCCATAGGGACGTCAAAATCCTCCCCGGCCCCTTTGTCTATGTGGAATCATCAAAGGTGAGAATGGATTTTCTGGCCGCAAGGATAATTTTGTAGTCCCTATCCGAAATGTTCACGTAATTTTTAGCAAATCTTAAACAACTCTCAAGAAGGTCCCTTGATATAGAGGAATAGAAATCGACAATATCGAATTTAAGGAAGGTGGATTTAGATTTATTTTTGATGCTGTTAAACCAGTGTATCGTATCTGAAGAACTTTTCCAAAGGTTTGGTTGTAGATTCAATAGTAGCTTCTCTATTAGATTTTTTAAAATTTCCCTGGAAATTATGCCTAAGTCACTTTTTGTAGGATTAATTAGCCTGGTTTGTAATTTGTTTTGGAAATTTGATTTGTGGTCCTTAAATAAAAAGTAAGCTTCTTTAGTGGCGATTTTATCAATTTTGTCACTAATATTTAATTCTTTGGCGAATTTGGCTGCGTCTGTATTAATTTCAGATAATGCTAGGTTCGTTCTGTCTACTTTGTAATTACTAGTTAGGTTATTTTTAAGGGCACTTATGTAATTTAAAGGATCACATTTATAAATGTTGTTAGATTTGTCGGATTTTATATATATATTTGTTTAAACTTCATTTTTAATTGATACTTCTATTTGAGTTGACACTCAATTTCTTTTAATTAATTAATATATTTATTTATATCTACCGAAAAATCGAAAATAGTATCAGGAAAATATGCATCCTTTTGCATGATTAGAATTTACGTCCCCTAGGGAAGACCATCAGTTCATCTGACGTGTGTTAGACTGCTCTTCCATAAGGAACCATAAAAAAGCTCGAAATAATGCCTTTAAACACAAATTTTTCTGATTTTTCGAAGAATTCATATCTGCACTGCTTTCCGATTCTCATATAAACAAATGAAAACAAAGACTATTTACGAAATCCGTTATGAAATGAATAAAGTCTGACATATTTTTCAATTTATTTTCGTAAAAGAGAGAGAGAGAGAGAGAGAGAGAGAGAGAGAGAGAGAGAGAGAGATGACTGACGCAAATAAATAAATAAATGGAAAATGGCTATATTGAAAATGAGGCATGCGTATGAAGCAATACAAATGAAAGGTCTAAAATATTGTTTCCAGAACAGCAAAAGCTTCTGCTATGTATTTAGTCAGAAATTTTCAAATTTAGCGCTGGAAAATTTTGCGCACATTTCATAGAAATAAATACCAAAAGAAAATATGCGAATTAATAAACTGTAGTCTCTCTCTTAAGCATGAATCTACATAAATATAATATATGCACATACTTATACATTAAATAAAGACAAAAAATATTAATCATTGTCTACGTCACCTTCACACACACATACACATACATACACACAAATATATATATATATATATATATATATATATATATATATATATGCAATACCATAAACGATATTTTATATAGATGTTGACATAAACTGATTTATTCCTATCTGATTCTGAGGAAAAAGAGGAAAAAGTTAATCCGACAAAGCAAGTGAAATCAAGAATAGAAGAAAACTTGATTCATAATTTTCGGCCGCCAAAAAAACAAAAAACAAAAACAAAAACCAAAAACAAAAAAAAAAAATCCCCCCTCCCCCCTGCAAGCTTGAATAATGTTATTCTTTGCCCAGTAAACAATAAATCCTCTTTTACTGTTCCATATTTCCATAATTCCACGGTTCCGTCGTCTCATAATTCAACACCTATGAAACCATTTTCTTTGGGTCTATTCAAAAAGTAGTCTGGCGTTTTGTCGGTTAACATTAATTAAGATGATTCATCTGTTTTCTGGTCGTATGGAGAGAAATTTAAGGATTCCAGAGGTTCTTGTATATTTACAGTTTACTTATTCCGATGTAGAAAATTCAAGCTGCCATCTTGAGTTTCAAGTTAAGTTTAAATTGATTTCATATTATCTCCAAGAGTATTTTGTAGCAAACTTCATCAAAAATCCACGATGTCAAATTGTAAGAAAGTGGCATTATTTGTTTACCCCAAGGTTCTCGAACCATTTGATTACATCCATTGTACCCCTCCATTGTATGAGTTGGATATTTTTCCTTATTTTTTGGTTGACTCTTTTTCATATTATCTTACAAATTCTACCGATTTCTGATTTTGTAGGGTTTATTATTCTGAAAGTTTCACAAAAACAAATTTCTAAATCACTTGGACACACTAGTTAGTAACATAAACGAATCTAATAAGGTCTTTATCAAATTGGATAAAACATCGAATTTCTATAAGATTGACCCGAAAGAGTACAAAGACCTGATTAAGAAAAATTTAACAAAAACTACAGGAAAATAAACACGGAGCACCAAAACCACACAGATAGAATCAACCATTCAGACAAACAAATTACGGATAAACTGAAAATCAGCGACAGAGTCCCCAAAATGGCAACAAAGGAGGCGTACATACTTTTAAAAGACCATAAGCCGGAATTCTACCTAAAATTACCCACTAGAATAATTTAAAATTAAAGTAGTAAATAAAATTCTACCAAACGGGGAAAAACTTAAGTAGAAACTGCAATTAAAAGTACATAAAACAAGACGATATGAAAAGCGCTGTTGCTTCTATCGACAAAATATTTTTTCTCATAATTTTCACGACCGTTGTATTTCTACAAGTAAGATTTATAAGATATGGGATCGTCTGCCAAGACAGCCATTATCAATAAGGCAAAGCTGAGATTCGGACATGGATCTTATGACTTGAAAGCTAGTACCCTAACCAATCCCTAATCCTAAGTGGTCAAATCTTGACAATGTGACCAGAAACGTGCAAAATCATGCAGCTATTTTAATAACATCAAATTGCCACCCTCTTCTGATAACATCAATTTCAGTTATTGATGTTTTTTCCACTACCGAAATTATAGTGGATTGCTATCACAAAATAAATTTCTCAATTATTTTTCCCTGGTTTGTCTTTCTCACAATACCCCGGCTAGTGTACTCTTCGTCCTTCTTCTAGTATATGCCCTATCTTGAGTTTATTTGCCCAACAATCCTTATCATGAAGGAACGCTGATCAATTGGTGTCTTTATCCGAAGAGGAAAACATGGTGTCCCGAAGACGCGGATCCATCTACATTGTAATTTTTTTATTGCATGAAGTAATTTTAGCTAAGCTTGATTATATTTTGTAGATTCTCAAGTTCGAGTCTTACTTTATGCTTATTTTCATGCTTACTCTAATAAGAATTAAGAATTTAAGATATTATCCAAAAACTGAATGGGATGTATAACATTAACTTGATGCAGGTTTGATGTCAGTTGTTAGTTTCTAACAAAATATATTTGCGAAAATATATTAAGGTGATTCTTTACGCACTTGGGCAAATTATAAAATTTTAACTTCTGAACCGCGGAAAGAAAACAATCTACGTATGTAGATTGAATACAGAATTGTTTGAAAGTTTTCTGGATTGATAGACTTTAAGAAGGCCGGAGGGGTGCAACGGTCGAAAGATTTGATAATAACAAAGATGAAGATATTAATCTAAATGTCTAAATTTTTGCGATGATGAGTTATCATAATCCTTATCGCCACAGTTTAGATATAAATTGAATTTGGATTTGAAATTCCACTGTATTTTCACTCTATGAAGGATATAATAATAATAACTATATGAATGATATATAAGTAGTTGAATTAAGGGCATTGATAAGGAAAGACATTATTTTGTAAAACTAAATATATGTTGTAAAGCATAAATAGACACCGGAATGTATTCGTTTAAACTCTGTCCAAGATTGGCCTTTAACCAAACATGCGTATATATACTTTAGTGCATAAGTATCAATATATAGGGTGTTCTAATAAATTGGACCGATTTTAATAGTGTTCCATTAAGATAGATCGAAGCTAGCAGTAAATAAAATAATGTTATTGGTGAAATTTTATTGATACTATTTTTTACACGTACTTGCCATGACTCAACTTGATCCAATAGTGAAATCAATTGAATCACTTTATATAAATACTTATCTGTGCCTGTGTATGTCTGTGAGTACATGTGAATATTTGCGAATATGGTCGTCTATACTGGTTTTCCTAGATTAGAAAGTGATAACCTGATTCGGCAGGAGCAAACGAAAACAGAACACAGGGGCAATATAGCAAAACAGTCAAAATATATTTCATGTTAGTCAAACAATTGGCACCTGATACTGGCCAGAGGGTATCTGGCCAAAATACTTTATCTCTAACATCTATAATAATCAAGATGAGGATAATAGTTAGAAACAATTAAAGAATCATATTTGTAAACATACAAAAAGTCGCTCACCCAGCTTTACACCGACCAACCAATGAGTACTCGACGTAGTGCCTTCCGTTTTTGTTCTTTCAGGAAAACCCCCAAAATTGGAAAAACCTTTTGAAAACTCACAAAGAAATGAATGCTGAAAATAAATTCCAATAAAATAAATCAAACCACGTTTTTAATATATTTATATGTTTATTCAAGGCATCGCTTTCTTAGACTGGGTGGATAGGTAAGTGATACCTGTGACAAATTCTGGATAAGCTCTTTCCTTAGACTCTTCCAGCTTTAGTTCTGCCCGTCTTAACATCGTGATGGGTGGCAGGCATCACAACTACACAGCTTGTCCCTCGCCAGGGTCTGACCAAACTAAATTTTTCAATCCCAACTGTGACTGATACTATATATCAGCAACCAGAAATCCACAATGTTTGCTTTGTTGGTGTTTGATTTTAATATATATATATATATATATATATATATGTGTGTGTGTGTGTGTTATTTAATCATTCTTTTGTCTTCATCGGTCAAATTATTGTCACTTAGAAGTCAGTCAGTTAAGTGCCATAAGTGATACAAGCTTGGGCGATCATGTCTTGAAAGAGAGAGATAACTGACTGGGCAGAAGATAATCCCGCAGTAGGTTGCCATTGCTTTCTGCGGTAGACTGGTTGCCGACCAAGGCTATAGAACCCAATCTGCCTTGCTATTTAACCCATAACTGGAAGGAAGAGACGGATTAATACCATTCCCAAGGGTATTTGCGCGTAAGTGAATACAGTGGATTCAACTAGAATTCGAACTCGGCTGCCCGGTTTCTCGTTCCGAGCCGATATCCACTGTACCACAACGGACATCCTAATACCTGACCATAAACACAAAACACTTGAATCGAGATAAAATCGTACACGTCTCCACTCTATGTGGGCGTCCTAATCATAATTTCACACATTGAGAATTACTTATCTTACATTTGAAATACTTAATTGCGAATTTACATTTTTATGAGTTTATATAATCATACACAAAGAGAAACACACTTAAACATGCGTTTATGTGCACGCATTTGACCATAATTGGAATATCCTCTGATCTAGCAAACCGTCGTGGTAACATACGGGTTCCTTTTGGTATTTCTAGAGGCAATGGATATCACTAGTTGGCACTTATCTTCACACAAAGTGACTTTTAATAAGTTGTATTGGAGTAAACATCATCGGCGGAAAAGAATAAAATTTTCCTTTTCCGAAGATAAACCAAAATAAACCCAAAGCAACCTAACTAGAATTTAAACTCTGTTCTCTAATTCTAACCTTTACAATGTTAATTGTTAGGACACCCTGCACCTCCAGTTTAAGTTTTTATCTTTAAATCAATGTTCTTTCAAGTCATAGACGATCATTGTTCTCCAAAATTTCCCTTTTCTTTTTTTATCCTAAAATCATTATGGTTTAAAAATGTGTAATATCCTGTTACCTTCTCTACAGGTTTTCAAGTCAATAGCTGTTATTCTCTTTGACATGATTGTCTACCTTGATATTTAATTCATAGTTTGGATAAGAAGAAATGCGTTAATATCATTTTCCAAAAGTGAGTGCAACTGATTTGTCAGTAATTTGAATTCGGTGCATCGATTCTATTTTCTACAAATCGCAAACAAATGCTGCAAACAATCACTGTAGCCATTAAAAATTAAATAAGCAAGAAAATTATTTTTTTATGGCATATCAACCTCGGCGGGTCATTTAATGTCAACTAAATTTTACTTATTTATTTCTGGTAATACCTTTTTCTTTTCAACAATTTATTGTTTGTTTTTATATAAGTTTTGTGTCTAGTAATACTTTTTTCTTTTTGAGAATCAAGATTCATTGGGATTTGATTTTAAGGGCAGGTTCCCCAAGTCCTACCCTTGTTATTTAACCCATGACTGGAGGGAAGGGACGGATTAATACCTTTCTCAAGGGTATCAGTGCTTAAGTGAATGCATGATATTCAACTGGAATTCGAACTCGGCTCACAGATCTCTCTTTCCAAGCCGACATCCATTGCACCACAACGCACATCCGTCACTAAACGCTTACAGCACCTGGTATTTCCAAGCGGTCAACCATCTAAGTACTGACCAGGCTCAACGTTGCTTAACTTGGTGATCGAGCGAGAACCGGTGTATTCAACATGATAGGCCGTAAGCTTGCAAGAAAATGATATTGCAGTTTCGGTGTTTTAACGATTTCTCTAAAGAAAACTATCTTTCTGAAATAAGCAAAATGTTATCATACAGTAGATAAATAATTTGGTCTGAGCAAATATTTTAATTTATGTTCAGCTTCATGTGCAGAAACACTTACTCGTTATAATATTGGCTAAATTGAACTTTAATTTTAAAGATCGAGTTAAAACCAGTTTCAAGAAGTTATGTTTTTTCCTGTTGTTCATTCAATACAAGGTCCAAGGGCCACTCAAGCTAGAAGGTTAATAAATGAGATTATTGAAAGTAGATAACGAATGAAAAGATTAAGATTGTATTAATTAAGTAGCCACCTCCTGTTTCTTAGATAAAAACAATGTACTGGTGGAACTAAGTCAGAACATTTACTATGAAAATAGGTATATGGTAGCGAGATGCTTTCAACGTTTGGTCTATAGAGAAGGGTTTTTTTGTGAAAATAATGAATCATCCACAAGGCTGCATAAGCATTTTGGATTCTCTTAGGGTTATAAAGTGAGGATTTGGCAGAAAGTGAGGATTTATTCAGAGGTAGCAGCGGTATTGGATTTTGGTTTTCTCGTAAAGATATAGAGAATGACATATGAACAGATGCTTTCTCTGAGCGCTACAAGAAAACGATCATTTTTCCAGCCCCTTTAGCGAGGGATCTCATAAATGTGGTCTACTTGGGGTGCGGGGAGATTTTTAGTCTCAATAGACGTTCAAAGAATATGTACAAGTGTCCATCATGATAGGAGGAAGTTCAGGGTTTATTTGATGATTTTAACATTCCTGAATTGATTAAGGACTTCACATCACAGGATCTTCTTTCAAATAAGCAATATGTCTTTCTATTCTCTAGGTCAACTTTTGATGTCCTTATAGTTATTCTTAAAAGAGTCTATGAAGCTTGAGATAAGAATGGTGAAACTCGGGATATTGCTTTGGATATCTCGAAGACTTTTGAAATGCCTTTGAATATTGGTCTTGTTCACAAGTTGAAAGGATATTGCACAGAGGTTTTAAATGATTCAGTTTCTCTCATCAAATCTTATGAAAGGTGTCTTGAACGGCCGCTCTTCTAGATCTTTTTGCATGAATGCAGGTGTTATCAGGGCTGTATACTCGGACCTTCGTTGTCCGTAATATATATTGAGATATTCTTGAAAAAGCCAATTGACCTGGCCTCAGTCACTTTCTGGCCGCCGTAATGTAGCTTCCTGATAATATTTATGATTATCCTGATAATATTTAAAGAAAGGACACACCTTATTTATGATTATCCTGATAATATTTATAGAAAGGACACACCTTATTTATGATTATCCTGATAATATTTATAGAAAGGACACACCTTATTTATGATTATCCTGATAATATTTATAGAAAGGACACACCTTATTTATGATTATCCTGATAATATTTATAGAAAGGACACACCTTATTTATGATTATCCTGATAATATTTATAGAAAGGACCACCTTTCTATAAATATTATCAGGATAATTATTCGGATGTACTTTCCTCTATGTTACCTAGTCACCTTATAACTTGTAATGACTTATTTTTATAGTGTTTTTTTATAATTTTATCTTTTCCTAAGTGCTTTTCTAAATCTTTTATTAATGGTTTTGAACATTTCCTCTAAATATTTTAATGTTTATAAATGTTTAAATTTTTTTAAATGATCATCTAAATAATTGTAATGACTTTTCTAAATGTATCTTCAAAACATCAGCAGCACTAGATTGGCGATAAGTTTTCATTATTTTACAGTTGAAATGGATAATTGTATTCATAAGTTCTATGCTAGCATTTTTTTCTCTTGCACTGCTCACCTGTGGAATTCTCTTTCACCTTCTTGTTTTCCAGTCAACTTTGATCTTCAAAAATTTAAATGCAATGTCAATAGTCATTTTCTGTTTTCTTATATGTTGTTCTTTCTCTTTGATAGAGTTTCTATCAGATTCTCTAACTTCTTCCGTCTTAGTGGCCTTATTGTCTTGCATGGGGTAATTAAGGATTTAATATGATAAAAAACAATTAGTTTCCCCTACTTGAGCTGTTAGCAGAGGGGCACCAGTATCTGGTCAACTACGTTTTTTAAGGTGCGCCAATAAGCTGGTGGAGAATTGATCTGGAAACTTCGCATAAATAGTAAAAGCATTTTTTTTACTTGATATTGGATCACAAAATAGGCAAGTAAAGTAATAAATTACATGGTACCAGTTATTTTGAAGGATTGGATTAAAGTATTTTAATATATATATATATATATATAGTTTAACTACATGCAAAATTTAAAGTAAATATTCTTACAATATTGATCCCTAATCAGCAGGTACCTAATATTAAATGTGTAGTATATGACTTACTTCAGATGTTGCCAGTTTAGACTTTGTGCTCAATGTCACACCAGACTATCAAAGAAGCCAGATATATTGGCGGGTTGAGCTGAAAAATGATCGACTGCACAGGGTTGGAGATCCGGACTTCATCGGATGTCAATTGATGAACCGAAACGTGAAAAAGTCATCGACACAGCTGCACCGAAAAGAATGTACATGAGTGGGAAAGAACCTTATGACAGATAAATATATACACACCTACCCCAGTGAAAAAAGAGCCTCTTACTCGAGAATGTAGGCTGTACGTTTTGAGATAACACCGGGGCAACACACCCACTGGCGTTACTCAAGTAGAACAATGTTAAAGGAATTTATAGCGTGTGAAAATATCGCGAAAGATATTAAATATTTAATTATATTTTTTTGTTTGATTATTTACTTACCTCAACAACATCCGACGTACAAAATAAAAACCATGGCCATATTTGCTGGCATATAACACACACTTTTATATGATAATGATCTTGTTATGTATTTTCTGTCTTAACAAATCAAAAACATTGTGTCATTTCTAATGCATAGTCCCTTTAAAATATTCTAAACAACAGTATAAAACGATTTTCTATCCATTTTGCGACTCAGTAATAAAGTTTTGGTGTTACCGTTTGTGCTCATGCCGATATTAATGATTCCATTTCTGCATGTATTACAAATGTTTAAAAGAAAATCAAATCCATAAACGGACGATAAAAAGAAAGGAAACGATTTGTTGCACTATCCACGTGATCACACACGTGAATGACGCACAATATGACACACGTTATAAGGTTCTTTCTCACTCATGCAAATTCTAGATGCAGCTGTGTCGATCATTTTTTCACATTTCGGTGCAGCTACTGACATCAGATGAAGTCCGTATCGCCAACCCTGTTAAGTCAATCATTTCTCACGTCATCCAGCCAATATATTTGGCTTCTTTGATAGTATGGTGTGAAAGGATATATTTGTTTAGTAAATCACATTATTATATAATTTTGCAAATATATATATTGTTTTAAAAAACAAATATTTTAAAGGTATTGTTATTTTATGCAAAAATTATTATTACTTATTTCCCTTACGTTTTCCTCTTCTATTAAGAACATTTCCACTTTTGCACACATTTTTTAATCTTTATGATGTTTCTACTAAATGTTTTTTAAAATGTTTTTAAAGTTTAAAGGGTTTTGTAAATGTCTCTTTAAAAAATCAATAATCTTTTATACGTAATATTATATTTGTTTAAACACTGGGCATGTTTTTAATACTCTGAGTATTTTAAAATGACTCGTCTAAATGCTTTTTTAATGTTTTTTTAAAAAATGTTTTTAATATGTTTAATGTTTTTAATATTTTATTTCTTGTAAATGTTTTGTAATTTTTAAAATGATTTTCTAGTTGTTTGTAAATCTATTAACATGTTTTTCCAAATGTTTTTATGCTTTTTAATATTTTTTAACGTTTTTAAATATTTTTAAAAATCTTTTAAAAGATTTTAATTGCTTTTAAATGACTTTTATTTTTATAGTGCTTTTTATAATTTAATGTTTTCCTAAGTGCTTTTCTAAATGTTTTATTAATGTTTTTGAACATTTCTTCAAAATATTTTAATGTTTATAAATGTTTAATGTTTTTAAATGATCACCTAAATAATTGTAATGTCTTTTCTAAATGTATCTTCAAAACATCATTAGACTTAATTTTTATTCGTGACATTACATCTGATTCAACTGTGGACATCATCATTTGCCGCCAGCCAGCTTGTGTGTGGCCCCGGGGTTATCTCAAAACGTACAGCCTACATTCTCCAGTATACGTAAGAGGCTCTTTTTTCACTGGGGTAGGTGTTTATATATTTGTCTGTCATGAGGTTCTTTCCCACTCATTTACATTCTAGGTGCAGCTGTGTCGATGACTTTTTCACGTTTCGGTTCATCAATTGACATCCGATGAAGTCCGGATCTCCAACCCTGTGCAGTCGATCATTTTTCAGCTCAACCCGCCAATATATCTGGCTTCTTTGATAGTCTGGTGTGACATTGAGCACAAAGTCTAAACTGGCAACATATGCAGTAAGACAAATATTACACATTTAATATTAGGTACCTGCTGATTAGAGATCAATATTGTAAGAAAATTTACTTGAAATTTTGCATGTAGTTAAACTATATATATATATATGTGTGTGTGTGTGTGTGTGTGTGTGTGTGTGTGTGTGTGTGTGTCATCATCATCATCATCATCATCATCATCATCATCTATCCATCACACCCAGATGGTGCACAGGGCAGCAATTTTTTGTTGTTGTTTTTGTAACAAACTGTTTTTACGGGGCAGAGTTGTTAGCCCTGCATCCAACCCCCATACCTGGAGGACCGGTGGATCGTTCTTGGCCCTTACGTTTACAGCGCCTGGTATTCCCAAATGCTCACCAATTTAAGTACTGATCAGGTTCGATGTTGCTTAACTTCGATGATCGGACGGAATTCAACTCGATATAGCCGTACTTATGTATGTATATATATATATATATATATATATATATATATATATATATATATATATATATATATATGTGTGTGTGTGTGTGTAATTATTTGTAAATAATTATGAAATTTATTTATAGGAAGTGACTTGATATGAAGATTAAAAGGCTACAGAAGGCGGCCGCCTTCTGTAGCCTTTTACGTGAGTTACTAAAAAGCATTAAGTATGATAACGATTCCAATGTGTTGTGTTTTAGAATACGGGGTTGAAACCGAGCTAAGTTGCTGTCGGGTGTGAGTAACTGTCTAGCAAGCACTTTTGTAAACCGGAAGCCGGTAAATATATTTTATGTGCCGTTCTTTTTCCGGTCGTTGTTAATCATAGCTTTCCGCAATTTGCTGTTCTTTATAGCTCTTACATCAATTTGTCTTTTTGTTATCTTTCCCAATTCTAATTTCACTATCCATTTACTCAAGCTCGCTAAGCTTTTAGGCATTGTTTTTACTGCTGTCCCTTTTGCTTCTAATCTGTCCTACAAGTATAACATTTTCCAAGCCTTCTTTCCTCATTACTTAAAATTTCTCTTTATATAGTATGTCTTAAAATGAATATAAAAATAAAGTTCTTGTACATGTTTACCATTTTTTGTACGACAAGAATTACATTTTTAATATAGTCAGTTAAGTTGTAGAATTATTCAGTCCTCTCGAAGGTTGCGTTGACTTCAGGAACTTTTGCTTTATGTTCTTTATTTTTGGAAACATTCTGAATGCTCTAGCATGCAAATAAATAAATACAATAGATGGAATTTGCCTGAGAATAAGGAAAAATAAAAATGGCAAACGACTGTGATAGTCAAAAGAAAAACTACAAATGAAAAACAAATATATTTTTCTAAATTTATTTAAAAAAAGACGTTGCTTTTACAGATTGAACCAGTGTTTCTGTTTAATAGTTTTCTTTTTTTTTGAAGAGAGTGAGAGTGTGAGAAAGAGAGAGGAAGAGAGAGAGAGAGAGGGAAAGAGAGACATAGATAGAAAAAGAGAGAGAGAGAGGGAAAGAGAGACATAGATAGAGAGAGAGAGATAGGGAAAGAGAGACATAGATAGATAGAGAGAGAAAGAGAGAGATAGGGAAAGAGAGACATAGATAGCTAGATAGAGTGAGAGAGAGAGAGAGAGAGAGAGAGAGAGAGAGAGGGAAAAGAGAGCAAACAATGGTTTCAAGAATAATGAGAAGAAAAATAGTAGGAAGACACTGATCATAAGCAGAAAAATAACAAAGAATAGAAAACATATATATTCGAATATATATATATATATATATATATATATATATATATATATATATATATATATATATAGGTAATAAATGATTCTAAATGAAAATAAGAGTCTGTCCGTTCCGGATGAGGAAAAAGATTATTTTGGCGCTATTTATTTGGCCAATTAAAGGCTCCCAACTTTGGACTATATCCAATTATTGCCTTCAAAATAAATAATGACAACAAAAGTTCGTAAAGCAAAACGTGTAGTTAATCGGAAAATAAGACTTGAGTTGTAGAAATTAATTGTAATTGCGAATTGTTATGAAATGGGTGATGACAAGAGTAAGTGGAATTCTAATTAAATAGCAATAATAAATATTAGCATTATTTTTTGAAATTTAACATTTCAAATTCTGCAGCAGAAACAGGCTTGAGTCTTGGTACACCATTTTCCTAGTTCACATAGCAGTATATGAGACTGTACATATGTTGGCTCATTAATATACATACATACATCTCCATATATATGTACTTTGCACATTCTGTATCCAGCACACGTACACACATATGGGATAACGATATATACATTTTATATATCAAGAACAATCTTGGAGAAAAGATGAAGAAAGTTGTCGTGTGACGTGTTTCGACGTTTATCGAGTTTATGTTTACTTTGATGCGACTATCCATGCGCACGATCCAGAGATGCTGGGAATTTTAATTAAATTAAAAATAAAATACCTGAACTATTTCGTATTCAATGCTAAACAAGAGGCTTATAAAATATATTAAAATAGAAGAGTGGTTCCTCCGGACAAACCCAACGAATT